>JARHVA010003779.1:600000-1137500 GCA_037957365.1 Torreya grandis
AAAATCTTTACTTCCAAAATAATTGTTGAGACTTATATACAAACATTCAGCTATAATTTTGACCCAGTCCAAATATTGTTCCCCTTGGAAGATCACCTGGATGAAGAAATACATCCAAGCTTACCAATAATATGTCTGGGAGTTACCCTTCAACCTGTGCAGTAATACCACAATATCCTTTACCTCTTGAATCATGTGGTCTCTTGTCAGTGTTTTAGTCAATCTTGAACCCCCCTTTTGGAATTTCAATAACCAATTTCTTGCTATTACACTCCTATAGTTCATTTTCTTTAAAGAGAAATGCCCATATGAAGAAGTAATATTGAGATCATAATAGGGTTCTTTGGGTGGAATTCTCATCACATAAATTAGGGTTTGTCTATCAACATGAAGTAACACATTACCATCTATAGTTTTGATGCATCTATTTTAGGGTTCATATCTATTCATGCAGTCCAGAACTAATTTGGGGCACTGTAAGGCCATGGGAAAAGCTACAGCTTCAACCAAACCACTTTTTACTATCTTCTTCATCATAGGATTTGGTACAAGATTCTTAACCCTCTCCCTAAAATATTCTAAGTCATATTGAACTAAAGAGGTATCCCCAAATTTAGGGAGAGAGTAAATGAGACCAGAACCATGCTCATAACCAAGACAAGCCGACTTCATAGCTACAAATTGGAGGATTTAATGAAAAAGAATGCTTCAAACTTATTAAATAATTTTGGAAACTCAAAAGGATTTTTCTTTCCAGTTAAGAAATGGAAACAGCTTATAGGAAGAGTAGAACTCACCTTCATTGTATCTAAAATAACTGTGAAATTGGGCAACAAAAATCTTATACCTCTACATTGTTTCCCATTTGCATCACCCAGTGTGTTTATTCACTAAATTTGGATTTTTATCTCTTGATAAAGACATTAACTAGGTTGGATAATCATTAACTAAAATAATACGTGCTAAAGATGCTTGAAAGGATATGAATTCTGAAATATGCATTAATGGCAAACATTCTTCACGTGCGGCCTTGATGTATCATAATTATCCATATCCTTCAGAAAGTTAAAAAATTTATTTCATAATGAGTTTTGGATATACTTTCCTCTAAATTTCCCTTTAACTTTGACTTAGAGAAAACCTCAGGGAGAAATGATATCATAGTCACTGAAATTTGAACCATTGAACCTTTGAACCATTGAAATGTGGTTTAACTCAAAGGTTCAAAGACACAAGATGAGTTACACAGTCCGACCAACAATCACAACTTTTCAAGAAACATTGAAATTTGAACCGATGGATTGTTGAACCGTTGAACTCCCAAGATGAGGTTCAACACAAAGGTTCAACACAAAGGTTCAACGCAAAGGTTCAACACAGAGACTAGGTTACATAAAAGGACCAACAGTTCACTTTTGAATAACATTGAGTTTTAAACAATTGAACCATTTAACTTTGCAATGAGGTTCAACCAAAAGGTTCAATGATATACTTGAATTATACAGGGCAAACAATTCACTTTAAGAAACATTGAACCCTTTGAACCATTAAACCATTAAACCTTTTGAGAATGGTTCAAGTTTAAAGGTTCAATTATTTAGTAATTTCACACACAAAAGATGATAGGCGTGTGAACTTTAAAAATAAAGATCCGAATTAATAAACAAAGATATGACCAATAAATGAAAAATGATACGTCGACTCTTGCTTAAGGAAATTTCATGAAAAATTGAATAAGGGTGACTCAAAAGGTCACGGTAGCAAAGCCAATTTATGGATGTTAATGAGAATAGAGAGCAAGCTCTTGTTGCTCAAGGAGGAGTTACTCCCCTCTTATCAGATAAAGATGAAGCAATGATGTAAGTTAATGAGGGTTGGTAGCCTTAAGGAGAAAGCTTCACCAACTTCTTGGTGGAAGACACTTTTGTACTTAATCAAGGAACCTCTATTATAGACAATACTAGAGCCAAGAGGAAGGCTCTAGGAGGTGGCAGTAGGATGCCCATAGGCTCATCCAATCCTCCTACAAGGTAATAAGGCATGATTGTAATTATGATAGTTCCAAAAGCTCCTACACCTCCATCAAGTCAAAATGTGGTAAGGTTTATTTAATGTACCTCTATTCCTCAAGTTACAAGCAATTATTTACATCCAAGGACTCAATAAAAGGGGAGTACTAATGCTCTAAACATAGTGGATTCCTTATAAAGTGCTAAATCATGTATTTCCTTGTGGGATATCCTTCATATGCCTGGCTAAAAATATTTGTTACAAAATTAATTATCCATTATTCCTACTAGTCCTTCATCTTCAAATAAAATTAATAGTCATGTTGTCCTTGAAAATGCTCCTAACACTATTATTGAACCATCTACTAGCACTGATAAACCTCCACCATTTTACCTCACTCCTATAGTGGGTGATACATTGGTTCATAATTATAAAATTGATAGTGGAGCCTCTACCTCAGTCATGCCTAAAGTTGTAGCTAATAAGTTGGGCTTGAAATATGAGCCTCATAGCAAAGGAGTGATCTGGCTAGATGGTACACCTACTAAGACCATAAGGCTGATCAAAAACTTAAAGTTTTTCTTGCATGATTGTCTTAGCTTCCCTATCCTTCAAGATAAAGTTGTTGACCTCCCAGCTCACTTTGCAATTTGCCTATCAAGAGACTTTACAACCAAGATTGGTGGCTATAACTCAGCTCATTGGTCCTTCTTGGCCTTTAGGACAAGGTATGGGACCAAAGTGACCATTAAAACTCATCCTCTTGCAAGGTTTCACATTGAACTTGACATTGAAACTAGTTCTAACTTGTATTGTATTGTTCATGAGAAGGAGGAATCTAATGTGGATGATGGTGCTTCTAAAATTGAGGGAATTTTTTATCTATTTTTGGATGAGTATGATGCAGATGCATATGGGTATGATCCTTATGCATAATTTGAGCAAACTAATCTTGGGACTTCCATCATGCATGAGGAGCCATTTGAAGGAGCTGAGGTAAGTGTCAAACATTCTCATGTTGTTGAGAGCAACTATATGATTCATGAGTATGATGATCATAGGTTGATGAATCTAATTGATCACCATAGTCGAAAGAATGATGTATTCTTTCCTTCTATTGATGAAGATGCTCTGGATGATGACACTCATGAAGAAGAGGAGGATGACTTATGGCTAAGATTTGAGGCCATATGTCAAGAAGTTGATAAGATTGGTAATATTCCTTCTTCTCATAAGAAATATATGTCGATGTGTTTGTTGATGAAACTAATGAGCAGGCTCTCAGGTGTTCTATAAAGTATGAAATTAAAGGGCATGTTGTTAAGGAAGATGGACATCAATCTGTTATTCAAAAGCCTATAGTCAAGGTAGAAGTTATTATGCTTAAAGGATAGTTAGGAGATCAATCTAGTATTAAGCCATGTTCATAGGGGTTGGATCATAAATAATAATAACTTGATATTCCCAAACATAAATTATATCATGTGAAAGAAGATATAAAGGTTGAGGTAGTTATCATCATTCCTATTCTGCAGTATGAAGAATGTATATCAAATATGGAAATGATCAAGAGGATTGAAACTCCAACCAAGGCTCTTAGAGTGAAATAAATATCATTCATGAAGGACCCAGATAGTTTACTTGTAGACCTAAGAAGATTCAAAGGTTATAGGCTTCTTGATCACCTACATATGCAAGTGATTGGTAATGAGCATGCTCCTCATACTAGGTTACCTTCATAGAGTGATAAAGATGGTAGGGGAACCATTTTTGACCCTGGTTGAGATATGATCAGATGTTTCACCTCATGATGAGGTTTTTCAAATAGTAGAATAGGTGTGTGTATTTTCTTTCAATTGTGTTGTGTTCCCTAAGTGTTCTAGTTGAACACATGTGTTTCTTTTGAGTTTGTCTCATTTTGTGTGTCTTTCCCTTGTGTTTTGTGTGTTTTCAAAGGTAATTTTTGTGTCAAAACTGTGTACATGTGACTCCATATCCCAATGGACAATATTAGGCAACTTTTCATGGCATAACAAGTATACCAACCTTGAGAAATTGCCAAGAATGTTGACCATTTTGACTGCAAGTCAAAATAGGTTAACCGCCTATAGTCAAGACTTGATATAGGGGTAGAACATAGTATCATAGGGTGTATTGTGTTCTATTTGATGTAATTTAATGCCATGACAACCTTTGTCATGATTTATTTTAGTCTTATGTCATTTGGAGTCATATAAGGGGTCAAACCATCATGGCATGTCACACAAGAATGAATAGGGCAATTTGGTTGTACATTTTACAAGTGTGCTTTGAAAATATTTCAAGATAAAAAGATTACATGGAATTGAATTTTTTTGGTGCCAAGATCATCCTTTGTAAAAATTGTCTTGATGAACTTGTTATCTCAAGATATAAGCATTTAAAGTTAAACTAACAGAGCTAGATGTGCGTAGGGACATCAAGTTCAGGGTTCAAAAACTAACCATTTAAGTTCAAAATCTCTAAAGGATCCTGAGCTCAAATGCAAAGATGCCAAGTGTCAAAATGGCATTCAATCAAGATAAGATCAATGGCACATGAGTGTTTAATGGGGTTTAAATTTCAAAAGGTGACTAGATCAAGGATCAACAAAATACATTGAGTCGTGCAAATAAGATCAACAATTCACATTTAAAGACTAGGACCTAGATTCAACAGAGCTTGTCAAATCATGCAGATAAGATCTAATGGTGTGAGTGAGGTTTAAAGAGTCAAAGGATCTTGAGAGTGAATATACTCATGCCAAGTGTCATAATTTAACTAAATAAATATATCAATGGTGTGTGTTTGATTATATAGGATAGGATCAATGGCACACATTTAACAGAGCAACTAATATCAATGGTGCACATTGAGTCAAAAGTCAAGGAGCCCATATTGAACATGAGACTGCCAAGTGGTATGAGAGAATTAACTAAATAGGTTGACAATAGGATATATAGAAAGCATGTAATGCTATGAAATTTCATAATCTTAGATTTCTAGGTCATAGATAAATGGCCAACATCAAAAGTTAAATCGAAAAGACTCCAGAGGAAATTAACAAAGTAAATTCGACTAGATTATAGATGGACAAGATGAAGCTACATGTTCAAATGATGATAGGCATATTTTAAAATGAAAGGAGCAACATGTCAAAGGAATACCACATAGATATTCATGTAGGATCAAAGGATTATGTAGCAAATCAAGCACCTCAGACTCATACACTACCATTAAAGCTCAATCAAAATCGAAGATGAATAGTGACTGCCAAATGTGAAGAATGAAGTCTAGAAGACAAATAAATGACTGTAGATGGTAAATACTAGTGTTTAAAGATAGATAGCAATAAGGAGAACATATTATGACTGTCATAGTATGTTTCAACCTCTCTTGGATAGTACATATGTGTCAACTCTCCTAATTTAGTTTCAAATGCTTGAGAGATGATCCATGATGAAAATAGTTTCTTGAACAAGCAAGGAGAGCCCTATGCCACATTTCATGAAGTTTCATGTACTAGAGGACTATTTGTCCTATCAAACTGTGCATAGTCAGTTTCTCAGTCTATTCTCCTCTAATGTAACTATTTTTCATGCCTTGACATGTGGCATAGTGACCTTTGGACTTCTTTTTTCTCACTTATTTCTCTAATTATACAATTAGCTACCATTTTGGCCTTTGAAAAAAAAAAGACCACACCATGTATGGTGAAACCCTACTGATTTTGATAATTTAACTTGCCTTAGAATAATATATACAATCTGGTTTGAGTTCATATCTCATCTTATCAAAATGTGTGAAGAGATGTATAGTGAATAGTTAAGTGATATTTATCTATCCTTGCTTTCTCTCAATCCTTCCATGTTAGATGCAAGTGATTTCAGCCTAGTAGGTCATATAAAGTGTTGTTAAGTGTATGAGTCTATTTAAGTGTACAATGAACCTTAGTATCTAAAATTGATCTATGATTTCACTTACCTTGGATAGTCTTCATGCATCTCACCTTCATATTGAAACACTAATTCTAGTGCATTCTAGGACTCTTAGGCTAGTGTTGTAGGCATTGTCTCTTTGTGAAAGAAGTATGATAGTCTTGTGGAAGACCTTCTGGTGTATCACCCCCTCTAAATTAGTTTCATTTCATGTAACTTGTATCCCTTTTCCCACAAATAATCAACTAGTTTAGGTGATAATCACTTCAAGGCATATTCAAGGAGCTATCCCTTAAATCTAGAGGCTCAATTCCACTATAGGTACACCCATATACCTAGAAGTGTTAACATATTTTCCAAATCTGGAAGAGGCTTGAACACCCTCTTCTAGGGTACAATATTGGGTGACAAAAATCATTATGAAATTCTTTCACCTATTATGATTTTGTATTGGACTTGATCATAAATCCTATGTACCACTATCTATACTCATCTAGAATTCCAAGTTATTTAATCATGCCTAAAATTTACTTATAATCACTTGTCAAATGTTATTTTCAATCAAGTGTGTAAGAGTGATGTAGTGGTTGATATTGGAATGTTTTGAATTAAAATCTACCTTTCCTCTTACTCTTTTTCTCTATTTTTCTAATTAGTTGATAATCTTGCACTTGACCATGTCCTCAAATAGTTTTCCAAGAAGAGAATTAACCATGATAATGTGATAGTTTGATGAATTGTTGATATATCTACTTTTATAGAGAGGGATAATGACGCAGGTCATCAAATATATCATGAAGCCTTCCTACATGATGCCATTAAATAGGTTTTTTATGTTTGGTGTGAGGACTTCCAAACCCCGTTTTATATACTTTTTTTGTAGCCCATGTAAGCCTTTTTGCTCACCCCTACCAATCTCTTTATGCCTTGAGTAATATCCATTGTAGAGTAGAGCTCAATTTTTTGTTGAATTACAAAGAAGGAATTTTTTTTTTAGATTTCATCCCTAGAGTATCTTTACATATCCTAACCATTGTATATTTGTGCTATTATTCTATATTTGTTTTCTCTATTTTTGTAGTTCTCTCCAAAAGCCTTTAGAGTTGTGTTTTTCAAGAGAAATTAGTTCTTACCTTCTCATGCTCATATAGATTTCCTTTTTAGATTGTATCATTTTTCATAAGCCTTCTTATTTTCTTTATCCATCCCAAGTTCTCTCAAAGTTCTCTTTGGTGCCTTGTACTCTTCATCTTACCACATATTTGTTGTAAAATTACTTGTATTTACCCTCTTGTGCTTAGATATTTTGCATGCAGTTAATACGTTATGAAATATGGGAATCAATATATTGTTGTTTATTAGGAAAATAATTGTACGTTATTTACTATTTTATACTTCATGTAAGTGTTTTTCAAGGGTTTTTTTAAATACTTATTGATTCTCATGAGACACAATGATTTCACTGTGAATAATTGCCTTCATTTGATTATGGTGGCTTTGTTTTCCTTATTTATTATTTATGTTTATGTCAATATTTACATATATTGGGCTATGATCTAATTTAAACTCTATAGGGTATCCCCAACTCCTAACTCCATTACTCTCTAGATAAATCTCTATGAACAAACAACATAATCCACCAGACTTTATCCATTGTATGTTTTACAATTGATGTTACTTAAATTTATCCATGTTCTCATGCCCTTGAATATAACCATGTCATAAATAATACCTAGCTTCAATAATTATGTTCCTTGGTATTTCACCCTATTTTTTATTTAACATATGAAATGTTTGTTTAATATGTATAAAATTTAATAAATCTATTCACATTATAATATATGACATTTAAGCACAAATTTGAAAGCGAAGCATAATTGATTGAAATTGAAATTAAAGTGATGCATGATAAAAATAGTAAGTACAACCAAACACAATATAAGATAGGACAATCATGGCTCAGAATATGGAACATAATTTTTTATTGTATTTGGACAAGTGCACACTTCATGTATAATAGTGCAGGTTGATCGTGTCTATTGACTATAGAATTGTTCACATTAACTATGACTTTTTTACCTTTTGTTTCTATGTTTTCCAAGAGGGATAAGATAATTAAAAAAATTTATCATCACACGAAAACCATTTTCCTTATTTTTCCTTTGAAAACCTTATGGGCACTTGTAAGAGCTAGAAACCTATAAAAAAGAAAGGGGAGTGTAATGGTTTGGGTTAAACTCAATCATTACCTTTGATTATTGATCAATTATTATGTATCTATATACTCTAATGATAAAATCAAGACACGTGTAGTTATCTCACCTAGAGTGATTGTGTAATTGTGATCCTTGACTATATATATACAAATATAAAATAGGCCTTAAAACTAGACAATATTAGCTCTTGACTTGATTTGGAGTGCTTTAGACTTGATTCGAGACTACTCCTAGTTTTTGATATTAAAATTTAGAAGAATATGGCATATTTTCTCAATGTTTATTAGTGTAATAAATATATTCCACATAGAGATCAAGTTTTCTTTCAAATGAGGTTTTGATTGCTTATAAAGTGAAAGCTTTTGATAATTTCATTTAAGAAACTTTGTGAAATGTGTAGGAAGACCCAAATGAATATTTCAAATTTGGAAACTAATTGTCAATTGGTATGCTGACAAGGATGCATTAGGTGGATAGGTTCATGATAATAGACTTATCTCCCTAGCTCACACTTGTCCCACAAAATCAAGAATAGTTGTCCTAAGTTGGGAAGGAGTTTGGGAGTGATATAGATAGATTTGATCATTGAATTTAAAATTATTTATGGTATTTATGGAAAATTGAGAGGTTGAACCTGCATATAGATAAATGGATTAGAGTATTGGTGATTAAGAGTCATGTATTTGGGTGTAAGTCAAGTGGTTTAAAATATGTCAAGAATTAACTTTGTCAAGTACCTGTGACTAGATTAAGGTATCAACATCCCCCCCCCTTATTCTAGTAATAAAATTGCTAGAGTAAAGAAGAAAGGTAAACCTAATTGTGTACAACACACTTTGTCTTTTATATTAAACTCCAATTATGTTGGGCACTCCTTTTTAAAAACCCTGTAATAGCACATGAAGTGGTCATTGTTAATATTTGAAATTTGAAAAATTTAAAACCATGATTTTTTAAAATTGAAAAGATAACAAGGAATGAATACACCTACATGGATATGAAATTGAATTACTTTGTAACCTATAAAAGATGATGAAGCATTGGAAAAAAAATTCCCCTTGTTGAAGCACTTGGAGAGATAGTTCTTTTGAACCATTGGTGAATTTAGAATGATAAACTCTAAATTTTGAATAATTAATCGAGCCATTGAGTTAGAAAGATACATGCCCCAACTTTCATAAATGGGGGAATGGTACCCAGTGTACTAATAAAAGATAATTTGGAACCACAATGGGTTATCTAGAAGTGATGTTAAGTATGTTGAGTGTCACTAGACTCAAACATATATCACATGTAACAGAAGATGGAATCATATAATGGGTTCACTATAAAAAATGTCAAGGTCATTAAGTGTCACTAAATTCATACATACATTACCCAAAAATAACAAATTTCACCACTAAAAATAAATATATATTCTAATTGCATGATCAAAAGAGAATTAAGAATATTCATCCCCATCATGACCACAGTGCCTATAGATTTAAATTGAAATATCAACCATTTGCCTTTGAATTTGTATTATATTGTAGTGCATATGCACATGAAAAAATATCACACCTTTTGAACTTTGAAATATGTATATGTGTGCATTTACATACATGATACCCCATGAATCTATGTCAAATGATATAGAATGTCATGTATCTATGTGGTTGACAATAACAGTATTTTAAACTTATAATTTTTTATTTTGTTATTATTTTGCATATATCCATGCATATACATTCAAGTGTGTATGATTGTTTACTCAAGTATCTATAAATTGAATGCATATGCATGTCATATGCCCCTAGAATTTATATCAATGTGTCAATATTTGTCATGTATATAATTTTAGAATTACATTAAATCTTTGTAATTTGTACTATGTCATGAAATTTAATTTTTGAATTACTTTGAATCTTTGAAACCTGTACTCAGTCATAGATTTTGAATTTTGAAATTGATTTGAATATTTGAAAATATGTACTCTATCATAGAATCTAATTTTCTTACTCATGGAGGATTGAATCTCTAAAACAAGCCCATTTTAATGACCCCTTTTTGAGATGAGGGGTGTAGCCTACAATCTACTCATCTCAAAATAAGAGTTAATTGTATCATGTGATAAAAATATAATCATGTCAACATGTGAAGGTATGTCATCATAATTATTTAATTTTCATTGAAGCATGTATTTAACATATTGAATGTGAGGTATACAAGTGCCATGTCTAAATAGATATATCAATGAGGCATGTAGTAAATTAACCACATTTGGATAAGACTACATAGTAAAGGTGCATAATATGGATCATTGAACCATTAATCAAGCTCAAAAACCACAACAAGCACAACACATAATTTTATGCAATATCACACATAAGGCAAAATGCCACATACAATGAGCATGAATGTGTCGTAACAAATAAGACCAAGAGTCACACATAAAGGACATCTAAATGTCACAAACTAGGGACATAGATATGTCACACACAAAAGTCCAAATGGCCACACATAATAAGTAAATAATGTCTAACCTATCATGCAAGAAATTAACAATATAGAAGGAGTATATAAGAAGCAAAAACAAGTCTATAATATCCATATGTATCAATGCCACATCATAGTAAAGTGACATATCCATTTATCATAATGTAATATATGAGTAATTATCAATACACTTGTAAGATATGTAGCTCAACATTGTAGAGAAGTATTAGATAGATATAACATGTCGATATTGTCACCTGTAGAAGAAGTTGATCCCAACATAGGCGTGGCCATTGGGTAGAATGAAATCCAAAATTTAGGAAACCATATATGATATATGTGTCCTGAATCACACTCTTATACCTCATTAAATTCATGTGTGTATGAAAAATGAGATGTTATCTACCAAACATGTGATAAATAACATATGTAAATAAGTAGACTAGTAATGCATCTCATTCTCAGGTCCTAGTTTTTTTTTAAGAATATTTTGAATGTTTTTATATTTTTGACATATTTAAAATGTTTTTAGATTTTTGAAATATTTGATTTTTTTATTATTTTGATATATATCCAATGGAAAGCAGTAAGGATAAAAAAATATAAGAATGAGAGGGATCCAAAAAAATTGTAACATGTGTCAAGGCATAGTGTGTTCTTGATATGATAACATGGCAATGGGAAAGAAGTGGAAGTAAGCAATGTGCCCCCACTAAATATGTTTATTGCAATGAACCTTAATATCATACATGGAGATAATAATTTGCATGTCCCCAATGGGAAACAATCAATGTGTACTCATGTATTATGTATAATTATGTGCAATCAAGTAAGCTCAAATGACAACCAAAGATGTGTAGAATAAGCAAGTAGCATGTCATAAGAGATTTTGTACTTTAGTTATTGCAAAAGGTGTCACAAATGTTTGGATCAAGATAGACAAACAAAAGATAAGGTCTAAGTAAAGTAAAACCAAGGACTATAATAAATGAAAATGTAAGTGCATATTAACACATGTGTTAAGATAGAAAAATAGAATGGATAAGTAAATCAAGCAAGCATTAAAGAACTATGTACAATGTATTTTGTTCACATTGGATTCACCAATATGTTTTACCATATTTTTTATTGAAAATATCAAATGTTTGTTTAATATGGATAAACCTTGATAAATTTATTTGGATTATAATACATGACATTTAAGCATAAATATGAAGGTAAATAAAAATTGTCTGAAATTGAATTGACAAGTGGTATGTGCTAAAAATAGTAAGTAAAACTAAACACAACATGTTTAGCTATTTATTAATTCTAGTTGACTATAACTTAAGTATAATATTGTAAATTAGGACAATACATGATTTTGATGGCTCAGAATTAGGAATAGATTTTTAATTATATCTAGACAGGTCCTTGTTCCCTCAATAATAGCACAAGTTGGTCATGTTCATTGACTGCAAAATCATCCATGTTGATTGTGATGAAATTGTGAATATGTCACCTTATATACCTATGTTTTTTAATAGGGTTGAGATATTTTGATTCTATTATTGTCACATGGAATTTGATGTTTTCTTTCTTTGTGCTTTAAAAACCCTTGGGGCTCTTGCAAGAGCTAAAAACTTTATAAAAATAAAGAGGAAGTGTAATGGAATAAATTGACCTCAATCACCCCCTTTGATGATTGATTTATGACTATGTATCCAAATACTCCGAGGGAATCAAGCCACATGTAGTTTTTTCACCTAGAGTGATTATGCATTTGTGTTCCTTGACTATCTAAAGCAATTGGAAATTTGACCTTGACAATGTTAGATCTTGATCTAATTTATAATGCTTGAGAATTGATTTGAGATTGTTGCTAGTGATTTATATTTAATTTTGGAATAATAGGTTATTTTTTTCTCAATATGCAATAGTGTAATAGATAGATGCCATATAAAGATCAAGTCATCTTTGAAATGAGGTTTCAATTTTCTTATATAGTGAAACATTTTGATAATTTTCTTTAGCCAACTTTTTAAAATGTGTATGAAAACCCAAATGAATATTTCATATTCAAAAACTAGCCATTAATTAGCATGGGGATAAGGATGCAATAGGTGGATAGGCCTGTAGTAGTAGACATGTCTGCCTAGTATGGACTTTTCCCAAAAAAATAGGGATAGTTGTCCTGAGATGGGAAGTAGTATGAGTGTGATATAAAGAGGTATGAGCATTGACTTGGAAATTTTGTGTAGTATTGACTAAAAAATTAAGGGTCAAACATGCACATAGATAAATTTATTAGAGGAATTACAAGTAAGAATTGTGTTTTGGGCATAATTTAAGTGGTTTAAAAAATATCAAGAATTAACATTGTCAAGAACCTATGACCAAATTTAGGTATCTACACATAGTATGTAACTATAGATAATATTTATAAATTATATAGCACCTCAATCTTGTATACTTAAAAAATACATAACATGGATGTACCTTCAGCTTTTAGACCCTTGCCACTGCCAAATGGCTCGCATACATTATCTCTCTATGCTTAATTATTTATTTCTTAGTCTAGGAAATGTTATTCCTGATGATATAGACCTTTTATCTTACATAGAATGTTATTGTAATGTCCCCAATTTTCTATTATAATGGTTTAATTAATTAATTAAATTATTATGAAAATAAAATTGACTTCTTCTAGAAGTTTCCTGGGAAGGCTTTAAAAGAAGGGGAAAGCAAAGCATTTGCATTATCTAATATCTTCTTTTGCAAAAATTATTCTGAGAAGCTTGAATCGGTGATTCAGCTAGAATCTCTGAGGATGAAACCCTTCAGTAGATTGGCAAAGAGTTGGATGAAAACCCAGCCCTTTGTCAGAGGTGGATTCGAGACGGAATCCAGATTGTGCATATTGGTCAGATCGGGAGCTTCAGAGGCCATTCACTGAGGATATCAGGGTTCAGCCTATGCAAAGGTCTCCAGGTATTTATCCTATGTTTTGATCCCAGGTTTATATATTTTATAGTAAGAGCAGGTTCGATATAGAATCCGTATGAATAGACAGATCGGCACCAGGCCGTACCAGCAGGGTCAGAGAAAGGCAAGGGCACAGTTCGGCCGCAGGGTTATACAGAGACTGGCATCGGCATATAGACCGACATCGGCCGATTATCTACCGACGCCGGCAGTCAGGCAGTCACAGATAGTCAGACAGGCAGAGGTTTCCCTCAGACGACCGACGGTGGCAGGGTATCGATCGACATCGGCATCATCAGCGACTGACGTCGGTGACTGTGTTTTCTGGACACATCAGGCTGAGAGCACGCAATCCTAGGTTTTTTTTATTTCCAGTTTGGTAGTTGTTATAATAATTGGGTTTTGAGACCAATCTGTAATAATTTTATAACATCTGGGCTATAGTATCAGTTACATTCAGTTTTATATCTTTGTCCAATTGATCGAATGCTGTAAGTAGTGGAAATCAATTTTATTTGCTTTCAATCCTAGTTTGGGATCTTTCAGTGGTATCAGAGCCATGCATCTTGCCAGTCTGTAGGGGTAAAACTATTTTATTTCTATGCATCCTGGAAGATTTGATAGAAGCCATAGATATTTTACATGTAGTAGAGCTCAGTACGAGCGAGAGTTGGGTTTAGGACAGCCACCTATCATGGCCGAAGAACAGAGGAATGCCCATAGAAACCAGGATGAAGAAGAAAGGGAGATGATGAGGACTCTCATCACTACCCAGCCCAGGATTGTTCAGGCTCTAGACCGATTACAGGATACCATGGAATGTTTAGAGGTGGATAGACACAGAGGTAGAAGGAATAGATCAGCTTTAGTGACTAGTAGTGATCATACCCATCACTCCAATCAGCATAGTCACCATTCCCGTTCTTCAGTGGGGAGTTCCCGTCATTCCTCTAGGCGACATCATCATCATACACCTACTCCTAATAGACCATTACTGCCTCAGTTTGTACCAGGTGGACAACCAGCACAGGTGGAACCACCAGAGATGGGGTTCCAAGAGTCCATTTTGGTAGCCACAGCAGAGTGGAGAGCTTTACCCCCAGAGGTTAGGGAGGTTTTTCCTCTTCCCCAGTATTGTGCACAGCGTAGAGACACAGCAAGACTCAGGGGAGATCGGGGTAATAGACCACCACAGTAGCAGCATAATCATGACCTCAATAGAGCTACGGGGAAGATTACATTGGCTTCATATAATGGCTCTGGAGAGACTAGTGCAAGAGCTTGGGTCCACAAGCTGGACATATATCTTTCTTTGAGGCCCATGCCTGAGCGTGAGGCCATTCAGTTTTCAGTGTTACATCTAGAGGGGATTGCATATGATTGGTGGCACCATGGATTGGTCACCCAGGATCACGCCTTAGTTCACTCCTATGCTGAGTTCACTAAGAGACTTATTGCACGGTTTGACCGTAAGGATACAGAACTTTACTACAGGGAGTTGGCTCATCTTAGACAGAGTGGACACGCAGAAACTTATATTAATGAGTTTCAGCATATTGCGGTTATGGTACCTGATATGCCTCAGAGATGGAGTGTGATGTTATTTATTGAGGGGTTACAGGATAGACTTAAGGGACTGGTACGTGCTTTCCAACCAGCCAGTCTTAAGGATGCCATTGATGTGACATTGAGACTGGATACTATTCCCACTTCTTATCAGGGTGATAAGAAAATAGCTGTGGAATCTCAGCCTATACAGAAGGCCAATACACCACAAATTAAAGAAGGGCCATCCTCTACAAATCCTTGGATGAATCAGGAGACTAGGAATGACTTGAGGAGGAAAAAGTTATGTTTTTCCTGCAAGGACCCATGGGAACCAGGCCACCATTGCATGGGTAAAGGAAAGGTTCATTTGATTGAGGTAACTTCTGAGTGTGGAGATGAGGAGGTACCTGATATGGACATTGAGGATAATATTGAGCAGGATCAGATACAGTTGGAGTTAGACACCCCAGAGCCTTTGGCATCAACCAAAGCAATTATGGCTACTCTCTCCAGTTATCCTAACTTTCATGCCTTTCGGTTGAAAGGTACACTTGAGGGTAAGTGGGTAGTGATCTTGGTAGATACAGGTGCTACACATAACTTCATTGACCAGAAGTTAGTGGGAAGGCGTGGATTACAGTATGAGAAGTTTGGTAGTTTCGGGGTAAAGGTGGCAGATGGTGCAGTATTGGGTTGTACCAAATGGATTCCATAGCTCAGCATTCAGATGGGGAATTACACTTTGACCGATGATTTTTATGTCTTTCCTTTAGAGGATTATGATGTGGTCTTGGGCATGCATTGGTTACAGGGTATTGGGCGCTACATTATTGATCACCGCCGTATGCAGTTAGAATTCCTTTCTGGGGGAAGGAAGATTATCTTGAAGGCAGCACAAGATGGAGGACCTAAGGAGGGGTCATCTCACAGGATGGAGTCCCATTTTACAGGTGATGTGGTAACTAATTCTATTTGTTGCCCCTTTCCAATTATTAGTCAACATCCTTATGGGGATTGTGAGAGTTTGTTAATCAGAGTAGCGCAGCGGCCCTTTTCTAAGTCTAAGGTATGTGATGGTGAATTTGCTAATTACATATTGAGGATTATCACACTACTCTCTAGGAGAAACAAGGTGAATGTAGTCATAGATATTTTCTAGCCTAGTGTTTCTGACAGAAGAATTTGCAAGTTTTCGAGAATAACATGGGATCCAGGAAGTTGGTGTTGGAAAGAATTGATTGAGGACAAGCAATCTCTGGGAAGGGAGGACTGTAATGTCCCCAATTTTCTATTATAATGGTTTAATTAATTAATTAAATTATTATGAAAATAAAATTGACTTCTTCTAGAAGTTTCCTGGGAAGGCTTTAAAAGAAGGGGAAAGCAAAGCATTTGCATTATCTAATATCTTCTTTTGCAAAAATTATTCTGAGAAGCTTGAATCGGTGATTCAGCTGGAATCTCTAAGGACGAAACCCTTTAGTAGATTGGCGAAGAGTTGGATGAAAACCCAGCCCTTTGTCAGAGGTGGATTCGAGACGGAATCCAGATTGTGCATATTGGTCAGATCGGGAGCTTCAGAGGCCATTCACTGAGGATATCAGGGTTCAGCCTATGCAAAGGTCTCCAGGTATTTATCCTATGTTTTGATCCCAAGTTTATATATTTTATAGTAAGAGTAGGTTCGGTACGGAATCCATACGAATAGATAGATCGGCACTAGGCCGTACCAGCAGGGTCAGAGAAAGGCAAGGGCACAGTTCGGCTGCAGGGTTATACAGAGACCGGCATCAGCATATAGACCGACATCAGCCGATTATCTACCAATGTTGGCAGTCAGGCAATCACAGACAGTCAGACAGGTAGAGGTCGCCCTCAGACGACTGACAGTGGTAGGGTATCGACCGACGTCGGCATCATCAGTGATCGACGTCGATGACTGTGTTTTCTGGACACAACAGGTCGAGAGCACGCAATCCCAAGTTTTTTTAATTTCCAGTTTGGTAGTTGTTATAATAATTGGGTTTTGAGACCAATCTGTAATAATTTTATAACATCTGGGCTATAGTATCAGTTACATTCAGTTTTATATCTTTGTCCAATTGATTGAATGCTGTAAGTAGTGGAAATCAATTTTATTTGCTTTCAATCCTAGTTTGGGATCTTTCAGTTATAAACATGTTTATCTTCCATCTCTACAAGTTATGTAGCTACATCTATTTTCCAACTGCCCAAACACTTGCATCTCAATTAGATGCCTACGTCGATGTAAGTGTCTTATCCCAATACAAGTGTTTAGTGCCTAAAGTCATCTAATTTACAAATGAAACATATCTTAAAGGTCAGCTTAAGTGATTTAATGTGAGATATTCTCCAAAGGATTGGTATAAATATAATACCAAACCTCATTCATTCCTCACCTAGCAGAGACCTAGAAACACTTAGCAACTCACAAGGTAACTTACCAAAAACATTATATCAAACACTCAAGTGAGTAAAATATTATTTAATTTCTCTTATTTTCATACCAATCATAAGGACAACACATCTATAGGTCTAAATTATTGAAGGAACATTCCATGAGTCATATTTTCCAAGTTATAAGTCACTATTTTACTTGCTTATCACACATTACTTGATTCACACACAAGCCCTCTTAAGAGTATTGGCTATATAGGCAGTGATTATTAATAGAGGGACCTTTGGGGAAGCTCAACACTATGTTCCCACTAACCCCATTTTTCCCATAGCCACTATGAATATGAAGAATTGAGGTTTTACTATTTGACAAGGAGTGGCAATCCATGACCTAGATTTGAATGCAATAGAATAAATGTAACACGAAACCTAGAAGTATCCAATTGGTTACATCAAGTTTCAATGGGTATTCGATACTAGACACCTATGTCTAAGTCAGATAGTAGAGTTGATGGAACCATCCTAGGTCGACACAAGTGTCTACAACTACAAAGTTATAATTTCTAGAATCAAGTGACTATTCCAGAATCGAGATCTTCCAAAATCAAGATCCAATCTATTTTCTACCTATTCTAAATTTAGATTGGTATAATCATAAGAACCAATGAAGTATCTTGTTTTCATTATCATTATAATATCTATCATAGATTTATTTTCTATTTTTATCATATCTCAACATAATAAATTTAGTATATATATTATTTGAGTTTTATAAGCAATTGGCCTACTTTAGATATAGTCTACCATCCTTGTGCCCTAGGCCATCTCTACCCCTTTAACCCTAGATTCCCCTTAATATATATTTTAGGGTTAAACATTTAGTGAACCTAATTCATATGAATGAAATCGTTAATCATGATAAGCTTAAGGCTTCCTCACCTAGTGATGGTGACTCCTTAGAGGATACTACAATCAATTCCATACCAATCAATCTATCTACATCTAGTTGAGGCATGGGATATGTATTTCAACCTTTGTTCCCTAAAACTACTATTACCACATTTTACATGAGAGACCTTAATACTTCAACCCAAATACCAGTTTCAATGCCTATATCTACTCAACCTATGGGTGCACTTCCTTTCATGACTTCTCAAATATCCAACCAAAAGGACCAAGATGTGCAAGCTCTTATCCAAATTATAAAATATTTGAAAACTAAGGTTACAAATATTGAATAAAATTATATGAAATCACCTTATGCTATTGATTCACAAGAGTTATTGCATAGTCCTATTGCACTAGAGATATCTTTTCACCCCTTGCCAACTAGTTTTGTTATACCTAAGTTCACATTTTATGATGGAAAGGGTGATCTTGAATATCATATTTGAAATTTTATGTAGTATGCCTTGATTATGCCTCCAATGATAAGTTTTTGACTAAATTATTTTTAAGGAGATTAAAATACTATACTTTAAGGTGGTTATATAATTTACCAACTCAATCAGTAAAGGCCTTCAAACCCCTTACGGATCAATATTTGGCACACTTCTCTATTAACATTACAAAAAAAAATTCCTATGCCCAAATTATAAAAATCAAATAAGGAATCAATGAACCTATCAATGAATATGTCTTAAGGTACAAAACAATGTTAGCTAAAAATGACCAATCCTATGGCAGATAAAGAGCTTCAAGATATTTTCAAGCAAATTTTTCTTGCTCCATAACATGAGTCCATTATAATAAAAAGTTTAAATATTTCAATGACTCATGCCATATTATTCATGATCGTGAAATAAAACATATTTTATTGAACAAACTTAAGAAAGTAGCAAACACACCGACTACATCTACATCTAATACCAAGTTTACTATCAAACCAAGTTATAAGGTCAAATTTCTTGAGCCTAAAATGGAAGAAACCACCATGGTTAATGTGGTGTCACAATAACCTAATCATCTTGTCTTATCTAATGCACCACAAAGACAATTTACATTCTTACATGAGTTTCTTGCTTCATTACTCCCGCTACTTGTAGAGTATCATCTTATATCTCTCCCTCGTCCTATATAGATTGATATGAGTAGACCTCTATCAAAAGGGTATTATGAAAATTCTTATTGTGACTATCACCAAGGACCTAGGAATTCCATGAGAAAATCTTTTACCTCGAATCATAAGATCCAAGACCTAATTGATGAATAAAAAATACATTTGATGATCCTCCAAAGTAATCAAGTTCACAACCTAGAGATCACCAAAATATAAAATATTAACAATTTTTTATAAGATCATTCAAGGAAGGATCCATAAGTAAAAATGGCATATAATGTGCATCCCCATCCATCTCATCATGTGCACCAATTAGATGGGATTATTAGTACCTATATGTAGCATATCCTATGGTTCAGAGACCCTCCATTAATTTTGATGACAATGATATTAGGGATAATGAATCTTATCTTCATTCCTTATTCATTAGAACATACCTTGATCACTAGACTCTATATAGTGTTATGATTAAAAATGGTGTAAGCGATAACCTTTGTACTATAACATTACTTACGTATTTGGGTTATACAAATCATGATTCACATCCTTTGACTAGATTAGTTAGAGCACTTGATGGGACCTTATAATAGGTTCTTGGTGAGATTGACTTGCCTTTATAGGTGGGTCCTGCATATGTGGTTACTACCTTCTTATTTATATATTACACAGGTTTCTTTGATATGTTATCAGGATGACCTTAGATGCATACGCTTTGATAATTACCTTCTACAGTATATAGGTGTGTTAAATACATTCATGCCAATTGGGTAATTATAGATTCTAGAATTCTATATGAACATCCTTTTGAGTAAGATAAATTTATACCCAAGAAATTAATTATCAAACCTCCTATGGTTAATCTTCCACAAAAGGGTAAGTAATAGGTAATTCCCTTTACTAGGCAACTAGTACTTGAGAAACCATTGTATCAGAGATCCATAGTGGGTTCCATAAAATCCCCATATACTACACACCATATTTAGATAGCCAAAGCACTCACACATGTTCCTATTACAATTATTCCAAAGAAACCATAGACCATACAATAATGGGTTCCACAAACCCCTAATTCTACTATTTTTGTTCCACAACCACAAATTCCTATTTTACATATGCATAGCATCACACATACTACAGTGATAGATATTACACCTATACATGTTCCTTGATGGTACCACCAATTTATTACACTAGGTTCACAGTGGGGATATATTTAAGAGAATCCTTTGGATGAGATCATAGGATAGTATTTTCCATTCACATATTCCAAAAATATCAAAAAAATCAAATATCCAAAAATATTCTTAGCATCTACATATCCAATTAGCTCCTTGGCATATATGTTAGTGGTTCTATGTTGGTAGATGGCATATCAGTATTTCTTATATACACATGTTTCACATATTTTGGGTGAGATATAGGCATCCAAAAATACATGATATATGCACTTTTATATGTTGTGATCTCCCTCTACTTATGTCATCAGACATTGGGGGCATCCACCTCTACTATCTTGATACATCTAGGTTATATCATTCTATGATCATTTTACATTATGATATTTGAACTCATATATGTACTTACACATGAATTTATCCATTTTTTATATATTTTAAAATGTACTTGATATGCTATATAGTTAACATGTTTTGCTAACACATATATCCATGGACTAGTATGATATGTTTATGCTAGTTGCTTATGCTTTCATTTATGCACTTAAATGAGTGTATTTCCTTGGTATTATCTCCCTTGTTTGAGAATTTGAATATGATCAATTGTTTGCATCCCTTGTGCCTTTGTTTGTCTCTTTGACATTTTAATATGTCTTTGTTTTTTGTATATTGACATTTGAATATTTCATTCTTGCTTTTTTGGACATTCGACTAATTCATGTCCCTTTGATTGTGCAACATTTAAACATGTCCTTTGTTCATGATCTCCTTGAACTTTTATCTCTTGATTTATTGTTTGAGTGCTCTTGTGTGTGTGTTTGATTACTTTTTGAGCTTGTATTGTTACTATCTAGACGTTTCCATGAATCACATCATGCATCTTAGGACTTGGTGGGATCACATTATTGTTGATTCAATGATATTTACCTGGACTTGTTTCCTCTATATGATACATGGCACATTCATAGCTTAAATGGTTATATTATCTTTTTGAGGTAAGATAACTACCATTTTCTAGTTCCTTAATCTCAAAAATGGGGGCATATCAGTGGGGGTATGCCATAAAGGCATGAATTCCACTTCGCTTGACAATTTTAGATTGTAATGGGGGCATGTTCTAAACACATGTTATCCACATTTGTCACACGTTTAAATTTAATGGGGGAAAGTTTTGGAAACATGTTCTCCACACTTATTCAATATGTAACATACCTAGATTATAATGGGGGAAAGTTTTGAAAACATGTTATCCACACTTATTCAGTATGTAACATACCCAAATTGCAGTGGGGGCATGTTTTGAAAAACATGTTCTCTAAATTTACACCAGTTTTAGTTTTAGATTGTAGTGGGGAATGTTTTGTAAACATGTTCTCCACACTTAATAGTTTTTAATTGGCCAAAATTCATAGTTATATGTTTCAGATAAATATTTGTGGTAGAATTCTATACATTGGTATCATTGTTATACACAATTTTAACATGAGACATATCTAAGGTGCATATGTTATATAATGGCACTTAATATTGTAAAATAAAATCATTTTTAAATGCTAAACACTTACAAGGACTATCATCATGCACTAGGTTAGACTTTTACAGACTATATGAAGACAATATACTGTAGTAGTTGGTTCACTTTTTGGTATGGTTAAGGTGATTAAATCAGTCGATCTTTCCAAGTTTATAGGTTGGAAGTGATTACATCATCTAGCCTCACCATATTTGTAATGGGAATTGACTTTCTTCACTCACATTCACTAGGTTATAAGTATGATTGGGTTGCACAATTAAGCTAATTTTAAATGCCAGGAAGAAACACATATTTTCTCAAATATTGGGATCATGTGTCCTCCAATCTCTCTCTATATATATACATTTTTATTAATCATAGTTTTAGTGGTTCATAATGATACATATTTTAAATCAAATTTTCACTTAAGGCAAGATGGTTGCATCAATACATAGGTGTACTCCTAAACCTTACTCTCTTTCATTTCAATCATTTCAATGCTTTTCAATTTCAGATTATATGCACTGATTATATATTGAAACATGATTTTGGTTGTAATTCATTCACCAACAAAGCACTTAATTTGGACTCAAGTAAAGGCAAGGTGTGTTATACATACCTAGGTATGCATTTAATTTCCTTTAAACTAGAAATTTCATTACTAGAATAAACTTGGAGGCAAATGTAGACATTATTTATGAATTATATTTCACCTCAATCTTGTACACTTAGAAAATACATATCATGGATGTACCTTCAGCTTCTAAACCCTTCCTACTACCAAAAGGCTCATATACACTATCTCTTTGTGCTTAATTAACTATCTCTTAGTCCGACCAATGTTATTTTGATGACATCGGCATTTTGTCTTGCCCATAATATTATAAACATGCTTCTCTTCTATCTCTACAAGTTTTAGACCTACATTTATTTTTCAACTGCCCAGACACTTGCATCCTAGTCAAAAGCCTATGTTGACACAAGTGTCATATCCCAATGCAAGTGTTTAGTGCCCTAATCTAATCTAATTTACAAATGAAACATATTATAAATGTCAACCTAAGTTATTTAATATGAGATATTCTCCAAAGGGATTGTTATAAATATAAGATCAACCCTCATTCATTCATCATGTAACATAGACTCGAAAACACCTAGAAACTCACAAGGCAGCTTACCAAAATTAATATATAAAGCACTTAAGTGAGAAAAAGCTTCCCTAATTTATTTTATTTCCATACTAGTCATAGGGACAACACATATAAAGGTCTGAATTACTAAAGTAATATTCCATAAGCCATATTTTCAAAGTGACAAGTTATGTTATTATTTTAATTACTTATTACACATTGCATGATTCACACACAAGCCAACATAGGGGATAACTACATAAATTTGAGGCCTTATTCAAAGTATTGGTTATGTAGATAGTGCTTATTAATAGAGGAATATTTGGGGAAACTCAACATTATGTGTTCATTAACCCATTTTTTCCATAGCCACTATGAATATGAAGTACTAAGGTTTTAATATTTGATAAGGAGTGAAAGTCCGTGACCCAAATCTAAATGCACCATAGCAAAGGAAAAAAGCATCTACGCAATAACATTCAGTTTCAATAGGAATTACATACTAGACACCTACATCGAAGTCATACAGTAGCATCGATGCTACCATCCTAGGTCAGCACAAGTGTCCACAGTGATAGAGATATAATTTCCAAAATCAAGTGACTGTTCCAAAATTAAAATCCAGACTAATTTCTACCTATTATAGATCCATATCGGTATTATCATAAAATTAATTAAATATCTTATTTTCATTATTGTTTCAATATCTATCATAGATTAACTTTCTATTTTTAGCATATCTCAGCATAATCAATTATGTATATGTTTTATTTGAGTTTCACAAATAATTGGTCTACTTTAGAGATAGTTTACCATCCTTGTGTTCTAGGATATCTCTACCCTTTTAACCCTAAATTCCACTTAATATATGTTTCAGGGTGAGACAATCATGCCGCCACTTGCATCTTGTGATTTTATTTCCCATAGCTAGTCTTCTTCTACCTCTAAATGGATTGATTTTCACCTCACCTTCATTTCTCAAATCAAGGGCCCTAATTTTGTGTTGTCATTCAATTAAATTCCCCTATTATCATGACTTCCCCCAAGGTGATAAATATTGAAATGTCATTTTTAGCAACACATATGGATCTTTGCAATCTAAGTTCTTTTTCTTATATGTTTTCAAGCCTCTCAGTGCAAAGTAACATGTAATTATCCTAATTTTTACCTCATTTTTTGTTATTTTTAGACATATATATTACTTATTTGGTTCTTTTTTCTCAACTTTTATAATTTTGAACTATGTTTCCAAAATTATCATTGTTACTCATACATGTTAATGTAGTCATAGTTAGAGGTCTCAATGAAGATATACCTTACACCACATAACTTTTAGAATTACATAGTGGAGTAACACATAGAAATGTAACAAAAAAAACAATTTCCTTTACTTGATTTCATAAATAGAAATATAATTTATGCACACACTACAAAAACATGCTATCTAAATAATATGTTTTACAACATCAGATCCTTATATCTCTATTTGTTAGCTTGTAGTCTTTTCAAGTTTAGCTCTCTCTCAAAATACTACATATGATCCTTAAGCTTTCTAACTAACTTATTCAAGTATTAGGGCATGTTTTTAAAGGCACAATATCCACCTAATTACATTAATGTGCTCTACAACCCGCTATAATATTGCTTATTTGGGTCTTCTTTCTCCACTTTTATAATTTTTCACTTCGTTTCCCTAATTATCATCTTTATTACTCCATACTGATGTAGTCATGATTAGGGTCTCAATGAAGAGATACCTTACACCATATAACTTTCATAATTACATAGTGGAATAATAAAAATAAATATAACAACAATAACAACAATGTTCTTTATTTGATTTCATAAATGGAAATATAGCTTGCACACACATAAAAATAGCATACAATCTAAAATGATATGTGTTACAACATCATATCCTCAAATATCTAATTGTTAACTTGTAGTCTTTACAAGTTTAACTATCTCTCCAAATAATACATATGATCCTCAAGCTCACTAACTAGATAATTCAAGAGTATGGGCATGTTTAAATAGGCATAATACCCACCTAATTACATTAATGTGCTCCAAAACCCACTACAATCATTAAATATTTGTAACACATCACCATACACCACAAATATTAAATGTTAGTGTAAAATCCTAATGATTCATAACACATCATGGCCAAAACACATCACAATGTGTATTAAACTGTAATCTTAGGCAGTAAATTAAACAAATAAAAACTCATGATGTTTTCATGCATGTAAGTTTCAAATTACTTCACAAGAATTTGTGATCCACAAATACATTATCTTCTCTAATAATTTGCAAGTATCAAGTCACAAAAATTTGTCAATAAAATTCTATGTCAGTGATCCTATGCACTTATTGGGCAAGATCATCCTTGTCATAGGTTGCACACCAATGCTTTTGAATGACATATTACAAGATTCGTAATTCCAAGATATGCACTAATACTCTATAATTATAAGACTTAAATTTCCATTATTTATGTGGTTCTTCTAAGCTTACTTAAAACTAAGCAAAGGAACTTAACCACAATAAGGACCTTTTCATAGACACTTGCATAAATCATTTCAAGCCACTCTATGTTATGCACACCATTGAAGTTGCACAGAATAAGACAAAATATTTTGACATGCATAAAAGTTGTGTAAAACACACAAAATAACTTGCACGCAATCCAAGTCTTACATAAAACTACAAGAACTATTTATTTTCTACACTAAGTTTTTTTGGTTGATGTAGGATTACAAGAGAACATGGATGCTCCCGCATCATACATTATGGGTAATATAAGAAACATGAGATCTTATTCATGTACATTTTAATATATCCTTGCTAGGTACTCCATACTTATCAATTTTTGTTGTGATTATCCAAGTCATGTCTTCAATTATTCAACCTTTCCACTTAACCAGATATTCTTTATACTCTCTATTGCACGTTCACTTACCAATGCTTGAATTAGTCACCCTTTTTAATTCCTCCCACACTTTATTAGGCATTTGTATTATCCATTCAACCTATTCAAAATATATGCTTATTATTTCACTACTCTATCCATGAAAAGGATACAAATATGCCACATTTAAAATAGGGAACATGTCTATTCCTTCAAGTAACTCAATCTCATATGTGTTTGTTGTAATTTTTTAGAATACTCTTCATGCTCCAATATTCTTCCACTTAAATTTGTTATAATTTATTTTTAAAAATATTTCTTCCCTTAGATGTGTTAAAACTAAATCTACCACTTGATATTCCACTTCTCTTCTCTTGACATCTATGTAGTGATTATACTGTGGAGTGGTCCTTTCCTTTGTGAAATTATTGATGTAAGTCATGCATATATTCAGTAAATCTTTTGCTTCAACACTCTTATTTCATTCATCTCGTATGTCACGTATCTCTTGGACTACTTGCTTATACAATATGAAATAGTTTACTTTCATTGATCCATTGACTGAAATTTTATAATAAAAATTAGCTTGCACCATAATTGAATCCCATATTCCTAGATTTCCTTCAATCAAACATCACAATAGGTTACCAAGAATTATGTTGACTACTTATGTGTGTCCATCCATCTAAGAATGATATGTTAAATTGAACTATAGCTTGGTATTTACTTATTATATAATGTCCTTCATAAGCATCTAAAAAAATCACATTCTTATCTGATATTATGTTATAAGTCATCAATGTGTGTTGCATTACTAGTCATATTTCATGCAATAAAATGTGCCATCTTCGAAAATATGTCCACAATCAAAAATATGGAATCATGTCTTAGATGTGTTCTAGGCATTCCTAAAACAAAATTCCATGTTGATATCTTCCCATGGTCTCTCTGAAATAGGCAATAGTTGATACAACCCTGCATTTTGATGTTTCCCTTTCACAAACTAGAAAACTTTACACTCCTAAACATACTTACACACATCCACTCTCACTTTCAATCAATAATATTTTTTATCCAATTGGTCATATGTTTTGTCATAACCAAAATGACCTCATAAACCTCAAATATGCTTCTCTTTGATCAAATTTTTGTGCATTGAACCTCTAGGTATGCACACCTCAGAACAACAATCCCTCTTTCACAAAATAATCTAACCATGGTGATATATCAACACTCAATGGTTTTGTGCATGCTTTCTCTTTTAATTATTTTACACATAAGAGATATAAAATATGGAAACTATGCACTAATTTAGATTATGTAAAATATGTCATTAAACATAAAGATCTAAATTAAAATAGATTAATAGACATTATGTTTACTCAATTTAGAAAGGAGAAAGCAAGAGAGTTTATACTACTAATATCACAATCAACTTGTAAAACTTACATCTAGATTTACAAATGGGTTTGAATATATTCTTCCTTTGTGTAAGACTATTTTATTCTTTTGTTGCTTTTCACATAAACCTATATCATAATAGCCTCATCAACTTCTGGTTCTTCATCGTGATATCTACTTACATGATATACACATTCACATCACTCCTCTTACTACTTTTATTGTGCACATGTGGATACTCAAATACTCTATGTCCATTCTCTCCACATCTAAAACATGTACCCATGAATCCTATTTCTATACCTCATCCATAGGATCTTCTACCTTTAACAAGATTTCTTCTACCTCTTTGTGCAATAATGTCATTCTACTGAGAAGTACTAATTTCTCCTTCTTGTGTAGAATAACTAATGCCAATGTTTCCTAGTCCTGGTATACATGAAGATTTTCCTCTTACTCTTGTTATGCCTTGTTTTTTATAAGACAAATATTCTTTAACATTCATTACACACTAATAGGTTTCTTCAATTAGTTGTAACCAGATCACACCAAACTCATTTTAAATAGAAATGTGCATTCCATTCATGTATCTTGATATCTTCTTGGTGTTATCTTCAACATAAATTGTTATGATAGTGGTGTATAAAACTCTTTAGTGTAGTATATCCCACTCATATCCCTCTATTACAAACTTTGAAACTTCATGAACAAATTTAACTGGTAATCAGTATATGTGAATTTAGCCTTCATCTTTGTAACTAATCTATCCCAAGTCTTGATTTTATCTTTACCTCTAAATACATTTTTTGTCTACACGTGTTCCCACCATAAATATGTACGACCCTTCAACTTTGTGCACAAAAATTTGACCTTAGTAGGATCTTCAATTCTCTCATGCTCAAAATATTTATCTAACTTAGTGATCCAATCAATGAGTTCTTTGGGACTCAAACTCACTAAATAACATGCAAGAATTTATCTTTGATTTATTTTGCCTATTTAATAGGAAATTATTGTATGAATTTAGTATTACTTTCATCATCCACTATAACACCTTTACATTGTTCAGTTTGCAAAGACTCTAAACTAGATTGCATGTTTCTCATCAATTCATCCAAGTTTGTAAGTCTTAGAACTTTGGATGCCCTTAACGCTCTCATAGAAAAACCTCCTCTATGTACCATTTCTTAACATTAGAATAATAATTTTTAGACACCTAAATTAGGAACAAAAACCTTACTCACATGTTTTATTCCAAAATTAACTTATTTGGTAAACTTGTACATTTTAACCTATTTTTAGGATGACAACACTACACGAGTCTCTATTTGGTCCCTTGAGCCTAAAAAACACCTACATCCTTATCCAAAAGGTATACATTAATAAATTTTAACTATTTTTTCCCTTTTATCCAATACTTACTCAAAAATAGAGCCCATATTATCTCCTAGATAACACTGTAGCTATACGGGCCCATCCCCTATAGACTTACCCAATTTAACTTTTTAGGTCCTTATATTTCTTTTCCTTCAAATTCCACCTTAGCCTTTACCATTTACAATTTTTAAAGATAGATAACACACATGAGTCATCCTATAACATCCTATAAATATAATCTCTTCCCAAGCCTTAATAAGAGTTAGATATTTTTAAAAGAATAAATGAGAAAGCATTTATCACAC
The DNA here is from genome assembly GCA_037957365.1 of Torreya grandis. NCBI lineage: Eukaryota > Viridiplantae > Streptophyta > Pinopsida > Cupressales > Taxaceae > Torreya > Torreya grandis. Next base: position 629,462 of record JARHVA010003779.1, read on the forward strand.
CAAGCATCAAGCCTAGATCCAAGATTCTCCATTCGAGTTGTGCTTCATATTCCTACACACTTGTGACACCCATCCATCTTTGGCTCTTTACACATTCCTTTGTGAAAAATTATGGTAATTAGAACTTAGTAGTTACATTGATCACTTTTAGGGAAGAGGAGGTTGAAACCTTTCCTCGAGATATTCCAACCACACACCATAGTACTATGTGGAGGTCTAATTACGAGTGTGCAAGATACATAGTTTATAACACTACTTTAATAGTTTCCTAACTTCATTATTATTATTATTGGAGTGTGAAAGCTAGGTTAAAGTGAATATTTAGTCATGTAACATATTCTTCCCTGCACTTTTAAGAACTGAATGCACAATCACAACCAAGAAAAAAAATACATACGGACCATAAAACCTAGACTATGAAACCTTAAACAAACAGTTCTGACAACATAGAGATGTGATTGGCACCATTGAGATAGGATTAGTGTGTAGGGATTTTTACTATTGGTATGTAAAAGACAAGTCCATATAGCTATAGGCTCATCTCATAGCATAACACAGGTCCAAAAATTCAAGATCAAGTTAGACATAGCCAAAATAAAGTCTCAAACTTACAAACAATTAAGGTGTGCTTGTTTATTAACCTCTTTATAAACTCATTACTTATTTTAGTTTATGTTTACGACACTTGGGATTGTCCCTGTTATTAGCCTTGTAAGTAAACCTGAATTATGTATATTATTTATGTATGTTTATATTTACTTAATTGCAACTAGTTTATTCCTATTATGTGTAAAAAGCATAATTATGGTAAACATAATTGGGTGAACCCTAACTCTTTCAAACATTCAACCTAGGTTTCTTATAAACCCTTTTTTCATACACTTTCATGGCTTTATTCAAACCTAATTTTCAAATATAAATTCTTTCCATCATACTCATTTAAAAATACTAATATATATTTAGGTGCTTACATTATCCCAATCTCACACAGTGTTTGATCTATTACTTGCATTTCAAACTATGATCTTATAAACCCTCTTCTTTTTGGGGTTTGATACATTAATTACAACCTAATTTTCTGATTTATACTCTAGTTTTTTCCTCATCCATTTCCTTCATAAAATTTATATACCTTTGTATGTGTATTTCTTACTTGTTATTTTAGTTTACATTAACAAAATGTACTAGACATACTTATTGATTTCATTTTTGAGCATTTCAAAACAATTATTCTTAAAAACCATAATCACATTTTTAAGATGATACATGACATCAAAAATATCATAAATACAAAAATATTGTCACATAGACTCTCCTATACTTTTTAATTTGTATTTCCCATACTTTGCAACACCTATTTGAATCCTATGTCTATGCAAAATAGTGAAGTTGATTCCATTATCAGTTATGAGATCCGATCTTTGAGTGAACCTATCAAAAGTATAACTATTTCCACACATGACATAATAACTAAAATCTGGTATATAAATAATTTGTGAAATCAAATAATATACCTCTAAATATAGTTTCACTTGAAGCTAGCATTACACAATCCCATCTTGATGTTTCAGACCCGACATAACTTACCACTAGTAATCAATACCAATACTTTTGTGATGATCATTTACCATTTGATGAAGATTTTATAAGGTTTCCATATAACCTTAGACATATTTATTAATGCCTTATGGGGAACTAAGGGCTTTCATGCATAAATATTTTGAACCACTCTTGTAATATACATCATGTATGAATATCTTATTGCATGTTTTACATGTTATTTTAATTAAATTCCTAAATACAAAAATAAAAATGCCTTGGTGATCATCATCAATACACATTTATTATACTTTAGTCTTTTACATAGCTTTTCTTTTTCTATTTTTTGTGTCTTACATGTGCCTTCTTCTTAGTATTTCCTTTTTCAAAATTTTAAAAATCTAAAAACATTAATACAAAAATGCAAAAAAATATTTGCTTTTATCTTGGTCATATGATACACATCGTACCTATTTTACATACACTATAGAGTTTACGCATCTATGTTTACACACTCATATTTTAAATAGTATACCTTGATTTAGGTAGGGGTCATCATAAATTGGCTATATATGATTATAAATATTATTTAAATCTCTACAGGGGTGGAAATGTTGTTTATTATGTCAAGAAATCAAATTAAGTTATATATAACTTCTTTCACATATATCTTGTGATCTATAAATTATGTGGATATTCCATTCTAAGTTTCATAAACATGAATCCTTTCAATTCAATAGGTTGATCTCAAGTACCAATCCATAGAACAACACCCAAAATGTTGTTTTAAGATGTATTTCAAATATTATGACTGACATCTACAACATACAAAAGAATATGCAACCCTTCACATGCAATATTTTCATGTTACATCCATTGCATACATTCATCTACCCTCTAAACATGTTACTACTCCATACATTATTTCAATTGAAGTGATTTCATAGAAGTGCAATACCAATGTGAAGTTTTTTAAACCTTGATAAACAAGTACTATGATTTTGATAGATGAGAACTGAGCACTCTTTAGTTTTTATTGTACTAGACTAGTTGTAAGGAATCAAAACATGTAAACAAAGGAAAAAAACACATCAATAAAGAAAGATAACACAAGACATACCATGGAGAAACTCAATGTGAGAAAAATCTAGCAAGAGTGAAGTCATGTTTCCTCTTCTCCAGTATGTTTTGTAGTTTATCAGCTTTTGCCTTCTTGGGATTACAAGGATACCAACCTCATGGGATCTTATACTCGTAATGATCTCTATAATTTTTAGTGGAAGACTTGCCTCTCAATAAATAAAAATTACTAAACTCAACTATCTCAGATGTGTAGCCTTCAACTCATTCACATCCATTAAAAAAATGAGTTGATGAACCCCTTAATGAATCTCTCAAATACATCCACTTGAATTATTTATTGTGATTGAATGCTTGAATGAACTCTACAGATTCACATTTATAAACAATAATACCTCCTATGCTCATAAAAGAAGCCCAAAAGTCAGAAACCAAATCCAAAATGCCTTCATGTCCATTCAACTTCCCATGCATCAGAGTCTTATAGTTGGCTCCAAAGTGTTATAGCTAGCTCCTGATTATTACTTGTAAAATGTCCGCTAACTTCTTAAGGCCATAAATTTTTCATGCAAACTCTAAATCAGATGCATTTTTTTTTAATTTGCATAATTTTTTGAGAGGAACTCAAATATTTATTCAAAATGTACTTTTTTATGATAACCATATTTTTTTTATATTGTACAATAAAAACTAGCACTTTTCTAAAATGTGGCATGTTGTAAGTTACCCCTATTTGATAGTCAATTGTCTTATCAATTAATTAGATGATATACATGATCAAATTTATGTTTATACACCAAGAATAATAAGACTTATAGTCCCATAAAATCAATAAAAATAATATAAAGTTTTACCTCCTATCTTCCTAAGTGATAAACCAAACTTATCATCCTCTTGGACTGTACCTTGTTCAAGTTTCAATCTAATCAACTCTGAATGATACTTTGTTCAGGTTCCTATATAATCGACTCTTATATGGTACCTTGTTTAGGTTCTAATCTGGTCAACTCTTGGACAATACCTTGTTCCTTTTTCATAGAGAATGATTGCCCAACTATGAAACCTACAAACATATGTTATTAAAAGGATCCATGACTCTTTCTAATCTCTGCCAATTGACCTTATTGCACTCTTTAATGTTTCGATCTTATTTTTTCCATTTGTTTTAGCACCTCTATTGAGATACACATGATTTTAAGCTAGGGTGATTCTCTCTATGAGTGGATGATCATACAACATCCTCTTTACTATTCAAAAGGATTTAATCAAGTGAAGAAAACATATTGCATTATAAAGGTGATGTTACGACAATTCACCACTCTAAAAATTTCCCTTGTCTTGGGTCTTACCATTCAAAAATGAAATATATATGGATTGGAAACACATAAATCCATTTAAAAAGTTTCTCATACTATTTTTTCATCAAAACAATGATATATACATTAAATTAAACATATTCAATGAAGTAAAATGGATGCCACAATATGCATCCTTCAAAACCAACAACCTTCTTGTGGAGTGCTACTCATCATGAATGCACTCCTTACCATGTATTAATGACTTGTTGTCATGCCACTTCTTATCCCTTCATGGAATTAATAGCTTGGATTAATTTGAATTGGCTCCAAAGTCCTATATAAAAGTGGTGATAGAGTGTTACAGCCAGCTCCAAAGTGTTTCAGCCAACTTTGGAATATGTATATGGGGAAAACTAGATAAGATTGCATCAAAAGAAATGCAATATCAATTGTTGTCATCCCATAATTTATTTGGAGAACCTATTTAAATATTATTCCAAGGGCATAAAATAATTCAAAATCATGACACAAACTTGTTAAATCTATTATGTGCATACCACGACCAACATCAACATACTTTCATAGCTCTAATTTATGAAAACTAGCCTATACTTCCATGCTACAGTCATGTGAGTTCTCCGGTTCATGTCAAAACATTGATAAACAACTAGACTTATTACACATGATGTAATTATAAATTTGTATAGAGAGAAAAAGAAAACCAACAGGTTGTCACCATTGTGATACCTTGGCCTTCAACATGTGCTTGGATATTTATCTCAACATAGAGTGCCTCTTTTACCCAAATTTTCACATGCTACAAGAACTTGAGAAGGAAAACATGTTAACTTGTCAATCAACATGAACATGAGAATGTTAAAAATGATACAAAGTTTTTTGAATTAATGGGTTGATCATACATATGCTTCTCAAACTAATTATATGGCTTCTCTATATTCACTCTTAATGAGTGACATTCCTCTATACTATCTCATACATAAGAGGTTAACTTGTTTCTTTCAGGAAATGAACATAACAAGAAATTTGGGCGTGCTTCCATATGAATGCCAAACAACATCTCAACTATACAAATATTATATCCATGGAATCAATAACAAAATCTTACCATTAACCATTTTTAATGGTGACGAGGAATCCTCTATGGGTTGTTCCCTCTTGATGGATTCTATCTTGAATAGCTTTTAAATACAAGTAAAAATATGATTTTTGTAACTATTCTTCTAAGGATTGATCTCTTACCATGTTTACCTTTTATCAATGATGATGGGTTCTCCTCAAAGGGCTACTCCCTCTTGGATTCTTCCTTAGATAGGTGTGATTATTCATTTGTTATCTCTTATATTGGGGATAATTGAGAAGCTTCTTCATTTGTTACCTCTTATTTTTTAGGTGCATGAATAACTTCCCTCTTGCTTGTAGATGCATATTCCTTCTTGGAATGCTCATTGTAATTCTTTGGGTGAAGTTGTGGATGAATCTCACAACATTTTTCAAGTTAATTCCCACTCATGTTAAAATTAGTGCAGTGATTCTTGCCCATTATCTTGGACAAAATTCCTTTCTTTCCCTTTTCCACATTTTCATTTGGAGAGTGGTGTTTACAATTTTCATCCTACCTATTGAAGGACAGGGGATTCTTTTGGATGGATTTCCTCTTCAAAAACATGGCCACACAATAGTATTCATTCCATATAAATACCATGGATATGTATAATAACAATTTTGTGCTACATGACCACTCTTTTTACATTTGAAGTAACTAATGGAAGATTTGTTCTTTTCACACCTTCTTGGAATTCCCTTTGTGCAAACATGATGAAGTGGTAATGTATTATCTCCTCCTTTGGTATTGAAAATGATTTTTATTCTTAATTGATGCTCTTTCCACCATTTAAAGATTGTCCTTTTCTTGATTCCAGCTTGCATTCACTCACAAGGTTATGGAGTGACAATGTGTTGTCTCCTTCTTCATGGAGCTATTATCCATTTTTTGGAGACTCTTATTTGGCCATTTAAGGTGGCTCAATGTTACCTTCCTCTTCATGAGATACATGCCCATTATTTTGAGAATCAATCTCCTCATTAGATTGGTAAAATAAATGAAGCCAATAATTTGCATGTGTTATTTTTGTAGATCTAGTGGTTTGGGCTCTTTACTTTTATATTTTTTCCTTACTTTAGTTATCTTGGAGCATTCTCTAACTCCTTATTTTCCAATAACATATCCCAAACCTCCATATTAAGGCATTTTATAAACCATTATGGTATTATTCATTATTCGACCATTGATACTATTCTACTCAAATTTTGGTTTTTATCTATTTATAGAAGAAAGGTAAAACTGAAAGAGGGTAGAGATTAGTAAAACCTAGATGGGTGTGCACTCTATAACCCAAACGGTTGTAGATACTCTTATTTGGCTTGAGAATATGACCTACAATTATAAAGAACTATAAAAAGGTTGGTTAGTTAGGTAGATGCATGGATTGCCTAACAAGCTAGATCCAAGAAGCGTGAGATATCTAGGAGGTCGTCAATCTACCTTTTAATACAAGTTAATGTTGAAAAAAAAAGTTGCATAACATAAAAGTACTAGATATAAAGAAGTAATTACTTTTAAAATGAATGCTAGTGTTCTAATAAAATAACATTTAGGTGAATGTTAAATTATTAAATAAATGTTCAAGTTAGGTTAAGTTTTTGTTTTTGGTCTAGGAGGTGACAGGGGCCAAGAAAATAAGGTTTTGATTGAGGTTAGTGGTTAGTTATTGCTTGTTAGTTTTTGGTCAAAAAAGTTCACATACTAATTATTGATGGTCAAGGTGACTGTTAGTAGTTAAGGTGACCATCAATAGTTAGGGTAACCATCGGTGGTTAGGGTGACCATAGATGGTTAGGGTGACCATCAACAGTCACTATGGGTTTGGACAGCTTATTGGTTCTAACCATAATAGGTTATGGGTTGGTTATAAAAAGGTTATGTGGGTTGTTGGAGGTTGGTTAATGGTCATGAGGGTAAAATAGGGCCTTATAAGTATCAATGGAAAAGGGTTGGTTTAGGTAGAGGTATTAAAATGAAACAAATTAAATGATTCATGAAAACAAATACTTAGCTTTAAAGTTGGTTGAAGATGTTGGTGAAACCTAGAGGAATTTTGGTAGAGTAACGGTGCCTATGGTTGCAAATAAATTTTGGCAGAGTGTTAGGTCTTTGCCATGCTCATTGGTTGGATAGAAGCAAGACCTGTAAAAGAAAATCCTAATGAAGAAGTCCAAGATCATTGATTGTCCCTCTTCTTTCCTCCTTTTTCACCTCTTACTCCCCTCATTTTATAACTAAAGAGAGATGGAGGTAGAAGGTTCCCTAAAAGGTTTGGTTGATGATTTTGAGGCTTATGATGCATTAGCAAATAGAGAAAGTGGACATCTAGATAAGATTTTGATGTGTTAGCTTGCACATCATGAGTTGTATTTTTTAGGTGATGAGGACCTAACCATTGATGATCAAGCTAATCATCTACAGTTAGGCTAACCATCGACAATCAATAGGGCCAAGGTAGTAAGGTTAAGGTTAGGTTAGCTAGGTGAGTTTAAAAAGGTTAGTTTGGGTTAAAGGTCAAAGGTGAATGGTTTAGGTTAAAGGTAGGTTAGTGGGTGAAGTTGGCCCAAGGTAGGCATCCAGGGGTATTTTGACATTCAAAATCATTATATGTGGATTTTTGGTGTCTACATTTTTTCCCTTTTTATTTTTTAATTTATATCATCAAGCTACAACATCAAAATGGATTGTGGATCAAAGGTTCAGTTGCCCTGAGTATGGGAGGAGGTGATCCTCCTCAACCAAGAGTTGATGAAGTAAAATAGAATTAGGTTCAGGTTTGATGAGTAGTTAAATGGATGGGAAGGTAGGTCAGATTGGGCATTAAGGCACAATCATGTGCACAAAATGTGACTAAGTGTGATAGTCAAGATTGTGCATAGACTAAGTTGTCAATGTTAGTTAAAATAAGTTTAGATCTAGAAGGACAAGTGATAGGGTAACTGGTCCATAGCATTAGTGATAGTTGATTGGGTTATTCTATAATTCTCTTAGATAAAGTCAAGGCCTTTTTAGGTATCTGAGGTAGGAAGTGATCCTTTAAAAAACATAAATGATCTAATTATGCACTATGTGGTACAAATTCAAATGTTCAACATGGCAAGGTTGGTCAATGCAATTAAAAGGACCAAGGTCAGGTCATTGTAAAATATGCAAATAGTTTGGGCTAAAAATGGCCAATGCCAGGGTGGACATGGTTGGATGGTTGGTTGGTTGGAGAGGGTGTTCTCTAGTAGTTCATGGTTGGTTTGTGGAGAATAATTATTTTTCAAAGGTTGGTTAGTGGTGTTCAACTAGGTTTCCCCAATTTTATGTACCATTTGGTTTGGTTGGAAAGAAGGGTAATCTCCAATGGTTGGGATTAATGGAGAAGGTTCTCTCCAATGGTTCATGGTTAAGTTAAGGGTAGGTTAGAGAAGGGTAATATCCAAATGTTGGGTTTGGATTGGTGGAGAAAGTGCTCTCCAATGGTTCATGTTTAAATTAAGGGTAGGTTGGAGAAGGGTAATCTCCAAAGGTTGAGTTTGGTTTGATTAATTTGATGGGTTGATCTCAATGACTCAGAAGGGGGAAGAGACATCTTTCTAAGTGGTCATGAAAGTATAAGGAGGAGGCTAAATTCTCTAATTAACAAAAACCATGATAGAAAGATGGACTTATGAACATAAGCCCCTGTCATGCTTTTGCTTTATTGTTAGTTTGATGGTTAAAAAAAAAAGTAACTTGATCACATGGTGTCAAGTAAGCTCAAAAATCCCTTGATTTTTGGAAGATAAAAAGGGAGATATAAGATAAGTATGGTAAACTTATTAAGGGGATGGATTTCGCCTTATGTAGGTGACCTAAGACCATGATAGACAAGTCTATGTCATATGTTAGGTGTAGATTGATCGATAAAAGAAGTCTACGGATGCCTTTGTGAAAGCTGATTGCATCTTTTATGGGAATCATTGGTGTTTAATTTTAATTTAGGGTCTATTATTACTTAGTTTAATATGTTTAGGAAGCTAATCAATGTGAGAAGCTTCAAACGATTACTTTTGACAAAGTTGACTTAACTATCCTTTAAGGGAGTGGTGTAAGTTTGGGTTTGCTTATTTTGGTAGTTTTCCTTCAAGGGCAATCTACCTTAAGTTCAAGTAATTTTGTTTTTTTGGGGGTAGTTATCCTTCAAGCGAATAGTCTGCCTACTAGAGATGTTGACCCAAGTGATATTTTGGTGTCTCAAATTGTTTATATGTCGGTTTAGACATAGACTATCTATATAGGCCTAAGGTTTTCCTTTATAGAGGCAAATCCATAGCACAAGGAGGTTCATGGTGGGTAAAAGAGGTGGTTTAAGTGACAATGACCATGGGAATCCATCCTAAAAAAGTTAGAAAGTATCATGAGGATCATTCCATGGTTAGAGTCATGGTATCCATGCTTAGGATTAGGCTAACTTTGTGATGGATAATCACATGATAATATTTTAATCACTTATCTCTAAAGATAAGGAGATGAAAGAGATTAAAAATAAGGGATGAGCTTAAGTTAGACACAAGATGACAAGGAACTTGGTTTAACCAAAGAATACGCATGTAAATACAAAATCATTTAAGGAGGTTAAAGTTTTGATATGCCCCAGATCAATGCTTGTGTAAATGGTTGATGTCAATCAAGAGAGTAAATGTCCCTTAGTTACTTTATGATACTTGATTAAATGTGAAAAATATTTAGATTGACAAAAAGGTGAGGTTGGTTAGGTGATAGTCTGGGGGAGAAAGGTAATCTCCAATAGTTGGGGGAGAAGGTGACTTTCCAAATAGGCTGGGTGGTGTCCAAATGGGCTGCCCCCAATTTGGTATACCACTTGGTTTAGGTTAAGTTGATGGAAAAGGTATGAGGAGAAGGTGACTCCCAAATAGGTTGGTGTTTGAAAAAAAATGTAAAAAGAGTGGGGCCTAAAATGACTAAGTTTAAATTCATTTGTTTGATTGGTCGGTTGATGGAGAGGGGTAATCTCCAATGGTTTCATGGTTAATGTAACTTGGTTAGTTGGTGAGTGCTCAAATATCCAAGGTAGGATGTGATCTTGAGAAGGCACAAATGGTTGGTTGGGTTGGTAAGGTGGAGAAGGGTAATCTCTAATGGTTGGGGGAGAAGGTGACTCCCAATATGTTTGGTTGGGTGAAAGATAAAGGTAATATCCAACAGTTTAGGGTTGGTTAGTTGATAGGTTTGGTTGATAAGTTGAGGGAAAAATGCCAAGGGTTAGTTTGGTTCATTGTTAAAGTATGGTTTGGGTTGATAACTGGTCAAAGCCATTTGGAGGGAAAGTTCCCCTAGTTTGCTCTTTCCATGGATGGTTGAAGATGGGAAAATGATCCCAAGGTGAGGTGTTAGTTAATAAAAGGGTTTAGAAGGGGTGAAGATGATTTCATCCATCTTCTAAAGGGTTGTTAGTTGTTAGTTATTAGTGGTTAGTAGGTAGAGCTTAGTAGGTGGTGGTTCAGGTGGGATTTTCTCTATTACACTAAGGCTGAAAAAATGTAATTGGATGTGATTTAGGTAGGTTAGGGTAGGTTTGGATAGTTTGATGGGTTGATCTTGATTTGGTTTGTTAGATAAGTTGGTTATGGTTGAGTTAATAGGTATGTTGATTATGGTTGACTGATTTGGTATAGAGGTTTGTTTGATTGGTTAAGAGTGATAAGATAAATGGTTGAGTTAGTTTTTTGGTTGGGTTGGTTTGATTATTTGGTTTAGTTGGTGAGGTAACATTGGGTGGATGGTTATAGGCAAGGTTAGGTTGATGGTAAGTTTGATTGGGTTAATAGTAGGTTTGGTGTGGTTGATGGTAGGTAAAGTTAGGTTAATGGTAGGTGAGGTAGAGTTAATAATTTTAGTCAAGGTTAGGTCAATGGTAAGTTTGGTTGGGTTAATGATAGGTTTAGTTTGGTTAATGATAGGTGAGTTGGGCTTAATTATAGGTTCCACAAAATTGATAAGTGGAAGAGATAAGTTGGTTATTTTCACATGGGTGAGTGAAAAAGTTTGGTTGGTTGGTTCCACATGGGTGAGTAGAAAAAGTTGGTAGATTGGTTCCACATGGGTGAGTGGAAAAAGTTGGTAGGTTAGTTCCACATGGGTAAGTTGAAGTTGGTTCGTTGGATTTACATGGATAGGTGGAACAGGTTGATTGGTTGGTTCCACATGGGTAAGTGGAATAAGTTGGTTGGTTGGTTGGCTCCATATGGGTAAGTGAAAGAGGTTGGTTGGTTGGTTCCACATGGGTAATTGGAAGAGTTTGGTTGGTTGGTTCTACATGGGTAAGTGGAAGAGGTTGGTTGGTTGCTTTCACATAGGTAAGTGGAAAAGGTGGGTTAGTTTTATTGATTGTGATTTTAAAGGAAAGTTGAGAAAGTTCCACTTGGTTAACAAGTGGTTTGGTTAAGGGTTGGATTATAGTTTTCTTAATTATAGGTTGACTAAGAACAAAATCTAATGGATAAATCTGACTATGTTGATGGCTTTGGTTATTGGTGTGCATAATAATGAGTGAAAAAAGAGGTTCAATATTGGACTGCTCTTGAATTTGTGAGCTAATTAATTGGTTTGATGAGGTTAGTGGGTTTGATAGGTTTGGTTGAATTGATAGTTTGGGTGGGTTTCATTGCTTGGATAAGGTGGATGAGGTGGGTTGGTTTTATAGGTTAGGTAAAGTTGATAAGTTAGTTTGATAGTTGTTGGCTGGATGGAAAAGAGGATAGACCAAATATCAGTGTTGAGATAAAAAGGGCTGCCTCAAAGTGAGTTGGGGTAGTTGATATGATGGTTGAGTAGGTAACCCAATGGTTGATGAGGTTGGTTAGGTTGAAGTTGAGGTTAGTTATGATAATTGTTAAGTTGGTGTTGATGGGTATTGGTTGGGTATAATGATAGTCAAATGGTTATTTATAGGTTGTTGGATGGTTGTAGTTGATATTTGATTGGTTGTAGGTGAGGTTTGATTGGTCATGACTATTAGAAATAGATGACTCTACTTTGATTATCTGGTCTATTAACATTGTAACTAGCTTAGGTGGTAGTTGATAATTTATTGGCTAGTTATAATTGAGGTTTGATAAGTGATAGGTAGGGTTTGATTGATTGTGGGTAAGGTTGGGTTGGTTTTTGATGAGGTTAGGTTGGTTGTAGGGTAGGTTAGGTTAGTTTTAGGTAAGGTTAGGAGCATACTTGGCTCATGATGCAAGGTATTGCTCTAAGGTAAGATGGTTATTCTCCAATATTCTAGTAAAGTTAGGATCTTTAGGAGAGAATATAGGTTGGTTCCCCATTGGAAGAGGTAATGAAGTCAAGATGATGGAAGGTAGGTTTCTCACAACTCAAAACAAAGAGTAGACAATAAAAAGTCAAAAAGGCAAAACACACACTAAAGTATGTTACCTCTTAGAGTTATTTTTAGTCTCTCTTTTGGCTTATGCCTAAAGTTATAAAGAATGTTGGAAGACTTGGTTTGTAGAGCAGGCACTAGAAAAGAAGTCTATGGTTGGTTTTAGGTTAATAATGGATCTCAAAATCTATATTGAACATCAGTATATGGCTTGATATTGGGGCTTACCCCCTCACTTCACACACTACAGTGATAAGGGTGTCAGGTGCTTATCCAAGATATACTAAATTTTAGAGTTTATACTCAACAAGAGAACTGAGTTGGTTATCCCCTTGGTAATGACCTCTAAGTAGGATTGTCAGGAAAGGGTAAGGTTACCACTAGGTGATTAAATCCTAGTTGGGTCTTCTCTCAAGTTTGTTTTGATGTGTTGATTTATTATGTGATTTGGTAAAGTGTGTGATAACAAGAGTGAAACTACAAATAGTTACTTTGATTTAAATTTATTAAATGAATTAAAACAAGCAATCAATCAATGTATATAAGCTTTATTTTATACCCAAAAAAAATTTTAGATTTCATTATATGAGCATAGAATAAAGGAAGAAAAGGGCACCTAGATGAAACTACAGTCCCATCAGGCATGCCAAAATATTTTACTCAAATTTTGTTTTTTATCTATTTATATAAGAAAGGTAAAATTGAAAGAAGAGTAGAGGTTAGTAGAACCTGGATGGGTGTGTGCTCCATAATCTAGATGGTTGTAGATGTTCTTCTTTGGCTTGGGAAGATGACCTACAATAAGAGAGAACTAGAAAAGGGTTGGTTAGTTAGGTAGATGGGTGGATTGCCTACCAAGCTAGATCTAAGAAGTATGAGCTATCTAGGAGGATGTCAATCCACCCTTTGATACAAGTTAATGTTGAAAAGAAAAGGTTGCATAACATAAAATTACTAGATCTAAATAAGTAAATACTTTTAAAATGAATGATAGTGTTCTAATAAAATAACATTTAGGTGAATGCTAAATCATTAAAAAAATGTGCAGGCTAGGTCAAGTTGTTATTTCAGGTATGTGAGGTAATAAGGGCCAAGAAAATAGGGTTTTGATTGAGGTTGGTGGTTGGTTATTGCTTGCTAGTTTTTGGTCAAAAAAGTTTACACAGTGACCATTAGTGATTAGGGTGATCATCGGCAGTTAAGGTGACCATCGATGGTTAGGGTGACCATCAATAGTTAGGGTGATTGTCAATGATTAGGGTGATTATCAGTGGTCACTATGGGTTTGGACAGTTTATTAGTTCTAGCTAGAATAGGTTATGGGTTGGTTATAGAAAGATTTTGTAGGTTGTTGGAGGTTGGTTAATGGTCATGAGGGTAAGGGAGGGCCTTTGAAGTATCAAGGGGAAAGGTTTGGTTTAGGTAGAGGTATTAAAATGAAATAAAATAAATGAATACATGAAAATAAATACTTAGCATTGAAGTTGGTTGAAGATGTTGGTGAAACCTAGAGGAATTTTGGTAGAGTAACGGTGCTTATGTTTACAAAGTAATTTTGGTAGAGTGTTAGGCCTCTATTATGTTGGTTTGTTAGATGAAAATAAGACCTACAAAATAAAATCTTGATGAAGAAGTCTAAGATCATTGATTATCCCTCCTCTTTTCTTCTTTTTTCACCTCATGTTCCCCTCTTTTTATCGATAAAGAGATATGGAGGTAGAAGGTTCCCTAGGAGGTTTGGTTGATGATTTCAAGGTTTATGATGCATTAGAAAATAAAGAAGGTGGGCATCTAGATAAGATTTTTATGTGTTAGATCATACATCATGAGTTGTCTTTGTTAGGTGTTGAGGACCTAACCGTTGATGGTCAAGCTAACCATCGATAGTCGAGATAACTATCAACAGTTAGGTTAACCATCGATGGTCAGGCTTATTGTCAATGGTCAGGCTAATAATTGATGGTCAGGGTGACCCATGATGATTGATAGGACCAAGGTAGAAATGTTAAGTTTGGGTTAGCTAGGTGGGTTTAAAAAGGTTAGGCTGGGTTAAAGGTCAAAGGTGAATGGTTTAGGTTAAAGGTGGGTTAGTGGGTGAAGTTGGCCAAGGTGGGCATCCAGGGGTATTTTGACATTCAGAACCATTATTTGTAGATTTTTGATATCTACAAATACCTAGGAAATTTCCATCATAAACCATCTTGGTTATCAACTCAAATCTAAAACCCTTAATATGCTTCTCAGATTTACCAAAGGGAGCATCTACATCTGAATGTAAAGAAACAGAATATGGTGGAGTGCCTACTTTACATACCTATATCATGGTTTGTGCATATTTGGTACAGGATTATCTCCTTGTCATGGTATACTCTTATATCTTGTTCACTCCATTACCATCTTAGAACTTTCAATGTCTCTTCCTTGGTTTACAACTCTTTGATGATATGCACAAGAAATTCTCCATGGTTTATCACTCTATTTATAGCTCTTGATTCTGATCTCCCAAGTGTCACCACGTATTCCTTAATTTGAAGTTTTCCTCTTAAATTTATCTATTTAATCTCTTGAAGCCTTTCTCACTTCAAAGCTTCACCCATGGTTTAACTTTTGAAACCAAGAAACCTACACTTCCTTTTCAACAAAAGAACATAGAAGAATATATAACACAATTCAAAAATGTGTTAAGAAAGCCTTTCAAGGCTAAAGAAAGCATGCTCTAATGTCAATCTCATCTATAAACTAGGTTTATATTCCACTCTAAGTTTCACTAACATATATCCTTTTAATTCGAGGGGTTCTCTCAAGTTTTATGCCATAGAACAACACCCATGTTTAGCCCTAAAATCTAGATCAGGGAATCTAGGGTTAAATTGTATAGATATTATTGACCAAATTTTGAACCCAAGTAAAAATAGGTCAACCCCTTTAAATTGAAACTTTTATAGGGTTTTTATATGGTCTTTTTATGGTCTATAATGGTCTTAAAGGGTTTCATATGGTCATATTTGCCCTTGTCTAGCATCCCTAATTTTTGGTCTTATATTCACTTATCTAGTCCTATGATCAAATACAAGGTCTTGGAAGAGGTCAAATAGATTAAAATATTTAATATAGTTAAAAGTCTTTAAAAAATCTTAATTTAATGTCATTAATGTCATCCTATCATGCTCTAACCTTTATTTGACTCTCAAATGCAAAAAATATCAATTTCACCACCTTTTGTCCCATGCAGAGGAATGGGATGTACCACTTCAATAATGGAATGTTTAAAGAAGATTCCAAATGACCCTATTATTATAGATAAGTTATATAATGTTTAGGGTCAGTCAAGTACTAAAAAACCTACAGTTTCAACCTCCCAAATAGGAAAAATGACACTTTCAATCACTTTTGGGCACTTATACGGCCTTAGAGAATCATTTGTCAGTTAGAAATGGTTTTTAAGTGTCTCTTGGGATACCTCATGTCATTTCCTAGCTTTGGACCAAGTTTAAAGTCAAAATGATACTCCATACACCTTTTTTCCTCCATCATTGCCTTCATAAGCTCAGAAAGGCAAAATTGAAGTGGATGGTATGACCAGGAGAGAGAGAGAGAGTTAGGAGATAAACTTTTGGACATTTTTAGGGGTTCTAATGAGATTAAAACTAATGGAATTGGTTTCCATAATTATGTCCTATTATTTATGAACAATCGCTAAGAGTGACAGTGGGTCACTATGGCTTATGCATCTAAGAAGGGTCTTTTCTTGGACCTATTCTCTAGATCAGAATTTGATGGAGAGGAATGATTTTGAGGGTGGTTTTCAAAGGTATTGGATCTCATTTCATTTTTTTTTATCATTTTAATCATCTCCATGAAGGTCTTTGTATACAAGTTTTTTTAGACATTCTTGCTACAAGTCTTTGTTTCCTCTTCATGGTGATCATTCTCAAGGGTTTCTAATGCTTCATTATTCATGGAAAATCCATTGGTTTCATGAATTTCATGTTTTAATTGCCTAAAATGTGTCTAATTCATATCTTCAAGTATTGGCTCTTTGGGAGACATAGTCTATGTTTGAAAGGTCTAATGGAGATTTGATTGCCAAATTGGTTCAAATACCAGTGAAAAATCATGGTGTGAGTTATTGATATGATTTTATACTCTTAAAATTATATAAAATTGATGATATGAGCCCCTATGCACACTTTTCAATGAAAATCAAGTGTATCTTTCATATGTAGGGTTGTACATATTGTAAGAGTGTTTGGAGGATGCTTAGAGTTATAAAAAGAGACTTTATACATATCTTCATTGTAATAATTTTCCTTGACTACCTCATTGAACTCACCAATTTAAACAAACTAGGATGTTCCAAATATCTACTCATAGACTACTTGCATTACTTGACCTTACCTATAGTCCGTACAGTAGCTTGAAGGTGAGTTGAAGGGGATGATCTAAGACTTAGTCATGATCTCTATGATGCATTGAAAGGGTGATACAAAATTATGTATTGGTTTGATAAGTGTGAATATGTTAAAATCTCATAACTTAGGAAAGTGAATCTCTTGGTCCTAAAGCAAGTAAATGAGACCTAAAGGCCTCAAGCTTGTAGGTCCTCATTTGGACCAAGATCAACATATAAGGCCAACACAAAAGTCAAGTTTCAAACATGGAGAATATAATTTCATTAAGGATTCAAATAGTGATATAAACCTTTGAAGAACATCTAAATCAAATAGATAGTCAAGGGAATCAAGGAGCTAGGTTGATGGTCTAGCTAAACACCTACAGGATTGTATGGATTGTGTACTTGTGGCAAGTGAAAGATGGTTTAAAGGTGTCTTAAAAAACATATATATTATACATACATAATTTAAATCAATCCCTTTTCTATGTCCTTGAAGGACAAGGGTAAGATCTTGACCCTACACACAGTCTTGATACCCTCATGGGCACCTACATGTTGCCAATGGAGGGTTAGTTTCATTATCAGACCTAAAATAGAGAAAAATCATGTTTGAAAGATGTTTTTAAACTCAAATGGAACTACATCTATGTTAAAATAATTTATAGGTCACTAAGCTTAAATCTTAAGGTCTTAAACTCACACACAGTCAATCACTCTAAACAACACCTACAAGTTATAGGTGAGAATAGTCTAATGATGTGCCTAAAACATGAGGAGGTAGAGGTGTGTTTGAAAGGTGTTTGAAACCTAATGGAAAATTTAATCTAGATTCAATAACCAAGAGAAGGTCATAAAGCTAAAAGTGAGGTCTAAACACATGAACACAGTCAAGTGACTAAACAATCACCTACAGACTACTAGAAAGATGGGCTAGTATCAAACCTAAGAGGTAGAGTCAATGTGTTTTAAGAGTCTATGAAGACTAAATGGAATTGAATCTAGTTAAAAGTCCTTTTATTATGTCATTAATGTGAATATTAATCTCTTTAATATCAAGGAATAGTCATAACCCTAGTGAAAACACATGCACACCTACAGCTAGTCAGGGAGATGAAAGAAGCAAACTCAATGTTTGAGAGGTAGAGATGACTCTATTGGGTATGAGATTGGTATATATACTTAAATAATCATGATGGAATGGGTAAAAAACCCTAAAATACACCTTAATCACCTACCAAGGTATCCACTACTAAGAAATAACACCTACAACCAATATTGGCAAAGTGTGAGATAGAAAGAAGTTTGGAAGGTATGACACTTTGATAGGTTGTATAGGGTATGTAAAGAGATTTGGAAGGATAAGAATAATTTTAAAATGTTACCATAGAACTATAAATGTCTAATTTCTAATTTTATACCCAAACACAAGAATGAAAAAGGCAAACTCAATCACACACCTCATGAAGCATGCATTATTACTTACAAGCAGACACAGTTCGGCCATGAAGGAAAATGATATTTTGGGGCCTCTATATGCATGATAAAGATTTCAAATTTGAAATATAAGGTGTTAATTAGTGTATTTAAGTTTTATTTTTCTCTTCAAGGTCATATCAATAGTGTACATATCCATTGTTTTGTCTTAGACCTTGCCCACTCCACTGGCAAGAGGTAGTCATGAGACTAAGATATCCATTTGGTATATAAGATAAAAACAAGTTTATAAACCTACTAGGAGGATCTTGAGTCAACATAAAAACACGAAAAATTTATCCATACACTTATAGGATGCATCAAAGCTCTGGTTTCCATCTAAATGCCCCTGAGGGCTAGTGAGAAGCTGGTAGGCCTAAACCTCAATACCCCTGACCAATACACCAAATGCATACAGAGGAATGGTGAGCACTTAAAATGAATGTAAAATCATATAGAGGTATTTTTTAGAGGTTTTTATCCTCTCATAATAGTGGGAATGACTTATGAGACCCAAAACCTAATCTAGACCTATGTCATGCTCAAGAAACACTAAGCAAGCCACCCAAAGAGAAACTTTAATTGATCATACTTTACATGGGACCTAGTGGTGTTTTAAGGTGTTATAGGGGTCCCCTAAAAAATATATTATGTAATTATGAGAGATAGATGGGGGTTGTTCTTTATGAATAATTGTTAAGACCCCAAATAGGTCTTAAACCCTCCTAAAACCCCAGTTATGACTAGTTTGTAGAAAAAGACCTCAAAAGCATATTTTATTACATATTTCTCTCCTAAAAACCTTTTTTATGTTGTTAAGGACTCTAAGGAGGTTACCCCTATGTACTTTGATGTTGATGTCACTTGTACAAATTGGTATAAATACCCTATTTTTTCATGTTTTTATTATTTTACATGTGTTATAAGAAGGGGAGAGCTTCAAAATAATGGGATGAGGTCATTTTGAATTTATAATAGCCATTAAAAACCAAAAAATTGAATATGATATTTTTGAGGTGATCAAACTAGGCCCATTTTTCATGGCAGTCTCAAACGGGCTCAAAATGAGACTAGGTGGTTAGTCTATTTCCTAGTTTGCATACTTACACAGGGTTGTAGGACCCAAAATCTGACATGTATATTGGTTATGGACTAGGTAAATTTAATCAAATTATTTTGGGTCATTTCACACATGTGGTAGAAGTCTAGAGCAAGAAAATAGGGTCCTAAGGAGGCCTAATTCAAGAGAGAGAAAGGCATAAAAATGGGCTTCCACTCAAATTTTGAAGATGAAATTTGATATGGAGATGCAATGCCATACTGGGTCCTATAATATTCCCTCATTTTATAGATAACATTTGTACAACTCCATACACAAGGAGGTTCACAGGTAAAAAGGGTTACAAAGAATTTAGGCCTAGTGAAGGCTTAAGGAGAAAAATGAGTTATTGGGACTTATCCCAAGAACCAAAATGGTTTATTTCAGACCTAAAAACATATTTTAAGACCATTTATCTAGTTTGGATGAGCTAAAGAAGATGCACTTGAGTTTTAGGCTATTTAGACCAATCTAGGCATGGGGAATGAAACGTTTCAAGACACCTATGCACTTGAATGATGAAATGGTAGGTCAAAGGAGTATTTTAATGCATTTAATATGTTCAATAATTTGTTTTAGCTCATTTCAAGGTGAATTCATGGTAGGAAGGTCCATTTTCACTCCTTTCATGCAAATAAGGGCAGTTTTTAAGGAGTTAGTCAAGGTGTCAAAGCCAAATTGTAACCCCCACACCACTTGAAAGATCAGAGTTGTTTCAGGAGTGATACGCATGGACTTGAAGGTATATTGGACTATCTCATAAATTCTTTTCTTTTTTTAACTCTCATAGACACTTTTCAATCTTCTTCTACCATCTCTCTCTCTCTCTCTCTCTCTCTCTCTCTCTCTCTCTCTCTCTCTCTCTCTCTCTCTCTCTCTCTCTCTCTCTCTCTCTCTCTCTCTCTCTCTCTCTCTCTCTCTCTCTGTATATATATATATATATAGAGCCACTTTTGACTAAGTTTTTATCCTCCACGTAGCTATGGTGAAGCCCTACCCATTTGGTTTGCCTTTGATTAATAAAAAATAATGTTTTACCTCATTTTATCACTACATGCAATGATAAATCTCTAAATGATTGATCTCATCAAGTGTAACTGTATGTCACCTTGTTTGTGTCTTATTTATCTTGCCTCATGTGTTTGTTTATCTATTATAGGTTGTAGTTTGTGTCATCAAGGGTCTCTTGTGGTTTTTTAAGTGGAATTAATCTTCCCTCTCCGCCTTACAATGCCTTACCCTTCTAAAAAACATTGATGCAATAGGTTCAGTCTAGGATGTGTGTATGTTCATGTTGTCTTGTAGGTCTTAGTGCATTATGTAATGTGTGGTAGTGGTCAATAAAGTTTTGTGCATCACCACTGTAGTTAGGTTTATTTTATTTATTTTTCCCCCTTTTCAAAGCAATAAAGTAGTTAAAGTGAGCCTAAGTGATTCATCAACTGGAGTTAGCCCTTCAATCTAGAGGTTTACCCCTGCTATAGATAACCCACAGGTCTAGTGGTAATCCCATGTTTCACCAAATTAGATAAGTCTAAACAACATTCTCTTAGGGTGCAAAATTTGGTGATAACAATTTTGGCATGCCCGATGGGATAAAGGTTCAAAGTTTTGGAAGAATTCTTGGTTTTGTTCTTCTTCCTATCAGCGTTTGGAGGCACTCAACCAAATACCAGTGGTGAATCTAAATGCAATTAGCTAGTTCTCAATAGCCCAGGTACTTATTGTGATAGTTTATGATAGTATCTTATGTTTTTCTTTGACTCATGAAGTTGGGATGACTAGGTATGAAGAGAACTTATATTTTGTACCTTTTTATCAGCCTCAATATGACTCCTACCAGCCCTATGATCCATATCAACCTCACTTTGATTCCTATCAGCCTTTTCATGAGTCATATCAATCCTATGGTTGTCTTACATTGTCCTCATATGGTTCCAATTATATTCCTAAATAGCTTTACCAAGACTTTTAGCAATCAAGATCCTCCTCTATTATTTCAATCCCATCTCAAAATTATGTTTCCTCTACCATATCCTTGTTGGAAATTTAGCCAAATCTACTAAAATAAAAAGAGGTGATGAGAAAATGGGATAGAGAGATTGATGTGATCCCTTTTCATCTCATAAAAAAGATGAAAAATTTAGTTCAAATGTCGATGGATGAGTGGATGTCAATCAGAGAGTAAACCTAGTATGTTATGAGTGATGATTTGAGTGAAATGAGAAACTTTATTCAATGGTGGATAGATATATTAGAGAGGTGGGAGAATCAAGAGACCCAATCTAAACAACCCCAATCATCATCTCTTATCCTTAGTACACCTCCTTTGACTCTAAGTACTCCTCAAGATACACCAATTTTCCCTCAAGAAAACAAGATATCTTCAACTTAGAGGCTTTCTTCGGCTATGGTTCCTGACTATACCATGACAAATCTTGTGGAAGAATATGAACCTATGCAAGTATCTCCATCCCCTCTTTAATAACCCTCTTGTATTCCATATCAATTTTCTTATGCCCCTTATCCTCATGAGACTATTCATTATCCTAAAGAGTAGCCTCTAAGAGATCCAATCCAATCCTCAAAAGAACCTAATAGCTTCAAATTCCAACTTGGAACCAAGTAGTGAAGTCTTGAGGCAAGAAAGATGAAGAGACTGAGGACCAAGAATTTGATGTCAAGAAAGAAGACCTTATGTTTGTTCAAGCCTCATTTCCCTCTCCCTAATAACCTATAGTTGTTCCCTCATGGAAGTCAATCCAAAAGAACATTCAAGACAAGAAGAAGGCCCTAGTTGAGAAGTTGGATGATCAAGTTACAACTGACAATGAACTTCAAGAAGACTATGAGAAGGATGAGTTGGTTGATGAAGAGAATGGAACACCTATATCAAATTTGAACCTTCTCTCTCTCCTATTAGCATAATTATGTATTTATCTTGGGTTATTGACTAAGGTAATAAGTCTATGGTTAGTTGTCTTAACCACTTGGGTTAAGAGGTTAGTTTGTTTAACGGGCTTAGCTATTTTCATGCTAGCTGATGTTGGTTGTTTTACCCACCCTTTTACATGTTTCTCAGGTGGCTCATTTCTTTGCCTATTTAATAGGCCTTATTGTATTATTCAAATATAGAATTTATGATGTGAATATAATCTATTTCTTTCTTATTTTATTTAATATGGTAATCAGAGCTTACGATTTAGGAAGCTTGAGAGGAAGTCTATGAAGCAAGAGATGATGGTCTTGTCAAGGAGGAGCATGAAGCACCCAGTAGAGAGTCGTGAGAGGAATAAATTTGGTTTTTTTTAAATGACTAGCCATTTAACTTGGACTAAAATCCTAATATTCATTTGAGCACTATTATTTATGATTCTTGTTTTTATAAAATTCTTTGGCTATGAATTCATCTGCTGGATCAGACAGAATTAAATTCCGTTGAGTATTTTGTCCAAAACTACATTTCAAGTTTTCTGGTTGGTCATTTATGTAATGTTTGGGGAAGAGACCATATTTTCATTCGAGCACTATTTTTGGTAAGGGGTCTAAACATTTCTATTTTCTGAGAGTAGATGATAGGAACTGACAAAATTTAATTTGGCTAAATATTTCTCTCAGAATTTGCATCTGAAGTTTTGCAAGTAGGTCAATTTTCTGATTAGCAGATTAATTTTATGAAAATTTTAATCTAAAGTTTTATTATTTCAATTAATTTTAATTTTTTTATTGAAATAATTCAAAACTTTGATTTATAAGGTTTATTAGGAACCTACTGGTGACTAATTATCTTGAAAAAGTTTTAGAAGGTGAAATTTTCACCATTTTTTGGGTTTTTAATCTAGATGTTGATAGAAAATAAATTTTTCAAATTGAAATTTTAGATATCTAGATAAAATTGTTTTTATTCATTTTTTAGTGTTTTTAAAGATGAAAATTTTAAAATTTCCCAAACAGTATTGAGTTTTTTGCTAAAAACTGGAGGTATTGACTAGTTTATGATTTGAATTAGTGGGTAAAAGGAATTTTATGTAAATTCATAATAGATTTTCTAGTATTTTCATTTTTTAGAAAACGTAGGTCAAAATGGCTAGTTTACAACACTTCTTGTTGCCAAATTCACAAAAATTGATAGGCAAAAATTTCAGTTTGCAGAGTCACAAGATTTTGACGATATGTGAATATCAAAATCTTGATCAAATAGTGCTCAGTAAAGAGAAAAGGCCTATCACAGGTATCGATGACTATGATAAACATCATATGGAGGCTCTTATGTTGTTAAAACTATCAGTAGTAGATAATCTAATCTTAGAGGTTAGAAATGTGACCATTGCATCAGTTTTGTGGATTAGTTTTACTTTTAAATACCATGCTTCTAAATCTAGTAGGGTATTTATTATATTTGAAGAATTTGTTATTTTCTACTAAAATGCAGGAATGTGGCTCTATTTTTGAGTTTTTTTTATAGATCAAGGATATCAATGATCATTTAAAGGTTGTGCAAAATCTTGTTGATGAGAAAAAATTGATTGATGTAATTATGAAGAATCTTCCACCTTCATTTGAGTCATTTGTGGAGTCCTTGCACATGATTGTTGAGATGTAGACTTTGGAATTTGAAAAGTTGTCCACATTAATATTGTAAAAGGAGAAATGATAGGAGCAGATGGTATTGTCTACATCTACTTCTATAGAGAGTGCCTTATTCATTAAGGGACAGGGTAAGCAGTTTGGTAAAACTACTAGTTCTATGATAGAAAATTCACAAGTGGTTATAATAAGAGATCTAAGTGAAAATGTTTATACTGTAAGCAACCTAGTCATCATAAGAAAGATTACAGAAAAAGATAATAAGATATGGCTAATCCTAGAAAGAAAGCTCATCATGTGAATATAGCTGAAGGTGAAGGCAAGGAATCTCTTGATTTTGCTTTCATGACTTTTAGTGGTAATTCTATGGTGGATCGAGCTTGGTAATTTGATTCAAGAGCATCTCACCATTATACATGCCATAAGGACTGGTATGTGGATGTTTTTGAAAATGACAATAATAATGAATTTATATCTTTGGGAGATGGTAAGACTCATTTTGTGAAAGGATATGGTAATGTTTAGATCAGTTTTAATGGTGCAATTTGGTATACATTTAAGAATGTTAGGTATGTGCCTGATATGAACAAAAATTTGCTTTCTATTAGTGAGATCACTTTGAAATTTGATTTTGTTTTAAAGTTTTAAGGACAACAATGTTTAGTCACTACCAAAGTTAACAAGATTATTGTTGTTGGGATTGGTGAGAAAGGCTTGTATAAGCTTGTAGATTCACAGAGAGCAAAGGAAAATACACTTGTAGTGATTGATATCACAAGTTCACTATGGCATAAAAGGTATGGGCATTTGAATTTCTAGTATTTGATTATATTAAGCAAGACTAATATGGTTAAGGGGATTCCTTCTATTCAGGATAGTCATCATGTATGTACTAGATGTTAGTTAGGGAAGTAAGTTAGACATTCTTTTGATGTTGGTAAAGCTTTAAGAGCAAAGGGAGTATTAGATCTGGTACATACAAATTTGCATGGTCCAATGTAAACACTTACCCCTTTTGGAGCCCATTATTTTCTATTGTTGGTTAATTATTTCTCTAGGAAAAAGTGGGTATACTTTCTAGTGAAGAAATTCGATTGTTTTTCTAACTTCCTTACTTGGAAAGCTATGGTTGAAAAATAGGCATGATGATCAGTGAAATCTCTTATAACAGATAATGGGGGTGAGCTCACCTCAAAATAGTTTAAGGAGTTTTGTGTCACTAAAGGCATACACAGATAGTACACTACCCCTTACAATCCACATCAAAACAAAGTTGTGGAAAGGTGAAATAAGATGATGATAGACATGGCTCACTGTATGGTCCAAAGCAGAAATGTCCTATATAGATATTGGGCAAAAGCAGTGAATACAATGGTGTACATCCTCAATAGAAGTCCTCCAAAGGCATTGGAGAATATGACTCTAGAGGAGTCTTATTCAAGTTGAACTCCAGATGTAAGTGCTTTTAGAATTTTTGGTTGTGTAGCTTTTGTAGTTATTCCTAGTCAAAAGAGAAGTAACTTGGATGCAAAAATCAAAGCATACATGTTTTTTGGGTATAATGAGTAGTCAAAGGCCTATAGATTACTTGATGTTTCTACTAAAAATGTTATGGTAAGTATATATGTCATAGTAAATTAACAGATGCCATACTTTATAGCAACTATTATAGTTTCAGATATTGAGTCATTATTTTCTTTTAATGATTCTATTATAAGTTGTGGTGTGAAAGTTGAGTAGGATTCTAGTTCATTAGTGGAATCACATTCCAAGGAGGGAATTGATGTAGGTCATTATGAGGTTCTAGCATAATAACCAAAGAAGCCAAAGTGGTATTCTACCACAATAGAAATACTAAAGGAGGGAGACTTACCACAAGGTGTGGAAGGAAGAAGATTGAGATCAGGAAAATAGTTTGGTAATAGAGGTGAGCATGACAATTTTGCTCTAACAACTATTATTTCACATGTATTTGAGCCTAATTAATTTTTAGAGGCCAAAGGGAAGCATGAGTGGGAATCAGCCATGCAATTAGAATATGATTCCTTGGTGAAAAATAAGACTTGGGAGCTCATAGAGCTACCACCAAGAAATAAATCCATTAGTTGAAAATGGATTTACAAGGTAAAATGCAAAGCAGATGGTTCCTTGGACAAACACAAAGCTAGAATTATTGCAAAAGGTTACACACAAAAGGAAGGGGTTGATTATGAGGAGATGTTTTCTCTACTACAAATATGATAAATTTTTATTTGATTTTTGTTATTGTTGCTCAGTTTGGATGGTAGGTACATCAAATGGATGTCAAGAGTGCTTTCTTGAATGGAAATCTGGAGGAGGAAGTCTACATGGTTCAGCCATAGGGTTTCAGGTTCTTGGTAAGGAACATCTTGTTTCCAAGTTGATCAAGTCCTTGTATGGGCTTAAGCAAGATCTTCAACTTGATCCTGGTATATGAAGATAGATACATACCATAGGGAGTCTAGTTTCAAAAGGTGTAGCTCTGAACCAATTCGCTATGTAAAGGTGTCTGGTGATGAAATCTTGATTCTCACTGTATATGTTGATGATATAGCCATCAATAAGAGTAGAGCTAGTCTCATTCAGCAAATGAAGGTTGATATTTGTTGTACTTTTGACATGATAGGCATAGGACTACTAAAATAGTGTTTAGGTGTTAAGTTTTGGCAAGCTGATTATGTTGTATTCATGTCACAAAATAAGTATACCAAATCATTATTGGAAAGGTTTAGAATGATGGATTGTAATCTAACTCACACACCTATGGAAGTTAGAGCTAAAATTTTAACTGACACTACTTCACCTCTGGTCAATGAAATGGTGTATCGATAGCTAGTGAGTAGTCTCATTTACCTCACTACCACTAGATCGGATATGTGTTTTGTAGTGAGTTTTCTATCTCACTTCATGTTTAAACCATAGGAAGTACATTAATTACCTATAAAATGGGTATTAAGATATGTCAAATGCACTCTTGACTCTGGTACACTATATGAGAAGTCTGTAGATTTTGAGCTTTCAGGAGATTCTGACTTTGATTGGGTAGGATCAGTAGATTTAAGAAAATCTAAAATAGGCTATGTATTCATTATTGGTTTAGGAGTTTTATCATGGCATAGAAAATTGTAAATTATAGTGGCATTATCTTCAATAGAAGTAGAGTATAAATTTATGGTCAGTGCAGGTTGTGAAACTATGCGGATAAATAAAATATTGGAGGATCTTTAGTTTGAGTCATCAAAGCCTACTCCTATTTTTTATGACAACTAGACTATTCTGAAGATGGTGAAGAATCTAGTATTTTATGCTAGGACCAAACACATTGAGGTTCACCATCATTACATCTAAAAATTGGTTACAAATGAAGACATCAATCTCTTTTACTACCCTACTATAGAACAACCAATTGATATAATTACCAAACCACTTGGTGTAGACTAGTTCATAAAATTTAGAGATAAACTTGTTCTTATTTCTAGTTTTGTCATTAAGGGAGGGTGTTAGCATAAGTATGTATTTACGTTTATTGACTAAGGTAATAAGTCTATGGTTAGTTGTCTTAACCACTTGGGTTAAGAGGTTAGTTTGTTTAACGGGCTTAGTTATTTTCATGCTAGCTAAGGTTGGTTGTTTTACCCACCCTTTTCACATGTTTCTCGAGTGGCTCATTTCTTTGCCTATTTAATAAAACTTCTTGTATTATTTGGATATGAAATGTATGATATGAATACAATCTGTTTCTTTCTCACTCTCTATGTTTTATCTAATATCTCTAAGAAATATTTCAAGAGTCTCCCATTTCCAAGACCCCAAATTACAAGAGTACTCCAGCCATCCCCATGCCCATTCATGAAACATTAACAACACCTCATACTCCCTCTCCAACCCATGAACTTGTTCACCACCCCCCACCTCATCCCTTCTTGAAGGAGAACTCATCCTATGGAATATAAGTGATGAAGCTCAAACTAAATTTATAAATGATAAATAAGATGACTCAAGTATCCATAACAAAGAACTTATTATAGATACTCCCCTTGGTGAAGACAAGCATAAATCAGTCTTCTTGAATGAAAAAAGAGATGACCTTTATGATGTTGCATCTGCTCATGAATAAATTAATCAAGACATGAAAGAGAAGATGTTTGATGGAAACATCACATCATTTGAATTGGTTGAGACTTATGAGCATGATTAAGAGGTTGAATTTGAAAAAATAATAAGAGATAAAGTTGTTGATGACTCCATAAATCAAGATGACATGTGGTATAAGTTAAATGAAATTTATGAAGAGTTTGAAGGCCTTCAAAATCCTACACCTCCTATTGGTCAAGTTCAAGACAGTCTTGAAGATGTTTTGCCTCTTCAGGGTGTGTTTCAAAAATAAGATCCTATGTCATCCAAACTTGTGCATGTTGCAGCCAACCTTGAAGTTAAAGACTCTTCAAGTAAGCAAGTTGAAGTTGAGGGAGTACATAATGACAAAGATGATTGATAATAACATATTGAACTCCTTTAAGAAATTGAAGGGCTTTTAAAGGTTGAAGATCATGTGTCAAAAGATATCAAAAAATATGTCTTCATTGAAGACAATGATAAAGATTGGATTGAGTATGCAAAGCTCCTTGAAGAGCTTGATGAGCTTGTAGCAACTAGTAAGAGGTCTGAAGATGTGTTTATTGAAAGATAACATAACAATCTCCAAAGTATTAAGATTGAGGTTGTTCCTATAAGTCAAGAGGTGATCATGATTGATACAAGCACAAACATCAAGAGAGATCATGGGAAGATTGTTAAAGTACAAGATGAGTTCACCTTTATAGGTGACATGTTTGTAGCTGTCATTATTTCATTTGAAAACATGAAAAGAAGAGTGACAAGTATGAAGGAGTTGAAAATAACAAAATCAAGGCTCAAGTGGAAAGTTGATTCATGTCTCTCTTCATATTATGAAACAAAAGATATTACAAGCTTCCCTTCTGACCTAGGATGAAGAAGAAAAGTTTAGGTCAATTATATATAGTTAGTTTATTTCCTTATTTTGTTGTGTTCCCTAAATGCTTGATAGCACATGTGTGTGTCATGTTTTTTATTTGTGTCTTTTTGTTTTGTTTTGTGTGTTTTAGAGGTTAAAATATTTTTTTGTGTCATGGTCAAATCAAGTTCAAGTCTGAAATTAAGTGCAAATGACTCCATTGCCTAATGGAAGGACAAGGTTGTTGGTCTATTTAGCATTGCAGGTATGTTACCCCTATGAATCATTAAATTATTGACCAAATTTTGACCCCAAGTAAAAATAAGTCAACCCCTATAAATTTAAAATTTCATAGGGTTTTTATATGGTCTTTTCATGGTCTATAATGGTCTTAAAGGGTTTCATATGGTCATATTTGCCCTTGTCTAACATCCCCAAGTTTTGGTCATATATTCACTTGTCTAGTCTTATGGTCAAAAACAAGGTCTTGGAAGAGGTCAAATAACGTAAAAGGTTTAATATAGTTCAATTTCATTGCAAAAGGATATTTTAATGTCATCCTATCATGATCTAACCTTTATTTGACTCTTAAATGCAAAAAATGTCAATTTGGCCACCTTTTAGCCCATATAGAGGAACAAGGCATACCACTTCAAGAAGAGATGTTTTAAGGAGATTCCAAATGACCCTTATGTCATAGATAAGTAAGAGAATGTTCAGGGTCAGTCAGGTACTGATAAAATTATAGTTTCAACCTCCCAAATAGGAAAAATAACACTTTCAAGCACTTTTGGGCACTTGTACGGCCTTAGAAAATCAATTTTCAATTAGAAATGGTTTGGAAGTGTATCTTAGGATCCCTCACATCATTTCATAAATTTTGACAGATTTTAAAGTTGAACTGATACTCCAAACACCTTTTTTCCTCCATTATTGCCTTCACAAGCTCAAAAGGCAATATTAAAGTGGATGGTACAGCTAAGAGAGAGAGAGTTAGGAGCTAAAATTTTGGACATTGTTAGGGGTAATAATGAGATTAAAATTATTTTCATTGGTTTGCATCATTATGGCCTATTTTTTATTAACAATCACTAAGAGTGACAGCAAGTCACTATGGCTTATGCATTCAAGAGGGATCTATTATTGCACCTATTTTTCCAGATCAAAAATTAATAGAGAGGAATGATTTTTTAGGTGGTCTATAGAGGTATTGGATATCATTTTCATGGTGGTTTTATCAGTTGAATCATCTTCATGAATTACTTTCACTTGAGGGAAGAAGGTCTTGGTATACAAGTTGTTTCAAACAATCCTACTGCAAGTCTTTGTTTTCTCTTCATGCTGATCATACTTAGTGGTCTATATTTCTTCATTATTCATGTAAGACCCATTAGTTTCATGGATTTCATGTTTCACTTGTTTAAAATGTGTTTCTTGTTCATATCTTCAAGTATTAGCTCTTTGGGAGACATATTTTATGTTTGAAAAGTCTAATGGAGCTTTGATTGCCAAATTAGTTTAAATACTAGTGAAACATCATGGTGTGATGTTTTGAGATGATATTTTACTCCTGGAAGTATATAAAATTGATTATAGGATCCCCTATGCACATTTTTTAATGAAAATCAAGTGTCTCTTTCATACGTAGGCTTGTACATATTGCAAGAGAGTTTGGAGGATGCTTAGAGTAATGAAAAGAGACTTGATACATATATTCATTTGCTTTGACTGCCTCATTGACCTCACCAAATTAAACAAATTGACTAGGATGCTCCAAATTTCTACTCACAAACTACTCGCATTACTTGACTATACCTACAGTACATATAGTATCTTGAAGGTGAGTTGAAGGGGATGATATAAGACTTGGTTATGAGATATATGATGCATTAAGAGGGTGATAAGAAGTATGTAGTGGTTTTATAAGAGTGAAAATGTGAAAATCTCATAACTCAGGAAAGTGAATCTCTTGGCTCTAAAGCAAGTAAATGAGACCTACAAGCCTCAAGCATGTAGGTCCTCATTTTGACCAAGATCAACATATCAATCCAACACAAAAGGTAAGTTTCAAACATGGAGAATATAATTTCATTAAGGATTTAAATAGTGGTATAAGCCCTTGAATAACATCTAATTCAAATGGATAGTCAAGGGATTCAAAGAGCTAGGTTGACAATTTAACTAAACACCTATAAGATTGTATGGATTGTGTACTTGTGGCAAGTGAAATATGGTTTGAAGGTGTCTTAAGAAACCTAAATACTCTACATACATAATTTAAATCAATCCCTTTGGTCTATGTCCTTTAAACATATGACAAGGGTAATATCTTGATGCCCTACATATAGTATTGATACCCTCATGGGCACCAACAGGTTGCCAATGGAGGGTTAGTTTCATTATCAAACCTAAAAGAGAGACAAAGCATGTTTGAAAGATGTTTTGAAACTCAAATAGAACTGCATCTAATTCAAAATCATTGAAAGGTCATTGAGCTCAGAGGGTAAGGGCCTAAACTCACACACAATCAATCACTATAAACAACACCTACAGGCTATAAGCGAGAATAGGCTAATTTTAT
Source organism: Torreya grandis (assembly GCA_037957365.1). Taxonomy (NCBI): domain Eukaryota; kingdom Viridiplantae; phylum Streptophyta; class Pinopsida; order Cupressales; family Taxaceae; genus Torreya; species Torreya grandis. Next base: position 661,006 of record JARHVA010003779.1, read on the forward strand.
GCCTAAAACATGAGGCAGAGGTGTGTTTGAAAGGTATTTGAAACCTAATGTAAATTTTAATCTATATTTAATATCTAAGAGAATTTCATAGATCTAAAATTGACGTTTAAACACATGAACACAATCAAGTGACTCAACAGTCACCTACAGACTACTAGAAAGATGGGCTAGTGTCAAACCTAATAGGCAAAGTCAATGTGTTTGAAGAGTCCCTAAATTATAAACGGAACCCCAGCTGGTTTAAATTCCTTTTAGCAGGGCAATAATGTGAATATGAAGCTCTTTAACATCAAGGAATAGTCATAACTTTAGTGAAAACACATGCACACCTATAGCCAATTAGGTAGATGAAAGAAGCAAACCCAATGTTTAAGAGGTAAAGATGACTCTATTGGGTATGATATTAGTCTAGATACTTCAATAATAATGAGGGAATGTGGAAACAACCCTTAAATACACATTCATCACCTACTAATATCTCCACTTCTGAGAAACAACACCTACAACCGATATTGGCAAAGTATGAGATAGAAAGAAGTTTTGAAGCTATAACACTCTGATTTGTTCCATAGGGTATGTGAGGAGATTTGGAAGGATAAGAATAATTTTAAAAGGTTCCCAAAATACTATAAATGTATCATTTCTAATTTTAGACCCAAATACAAGAATGATAAAGGTAAACTCAGTCACATAGCTCATGAAGCATACATCACTACTTACCAGCAGACCCAATCCAGCCATGAAGAAAAATGATGTTTTGAGGCCTCTATAGGCATGATCAAGCTTTAAAATTTGTTATATATGGTTTAAATTATTGGATTGAATTTTTCATAGTATCTTCAAGGTCATATCTATAGTGCGCATATCCACTATTTTATCTCAAACCTTACCCACTCCATTGGCAAGAGGTAGTCATGAGACTAAGAGATCCATTTGGTATCTAAGAGAAAAAAGTTTAAATAACTCATGGGAAGATCTTGAGGAAACATAAAAACATGAAAAATGTCTCCATATACTTCCAGGAGGAACCAAAGCTTAGGTTTCAATCCAAATTCCCCTAAGAACTAACAAGAAGGTGACAAGCCTAAACCTCAAGACCCCTGACCAGTACACCAAATGCATATAGAGGAATGGTGAGCATTTAAAAAGCATGTAAAATCATGTAGAGGAATTTTTCATAGGTTGATCCTCTCATAATAGTGTAAATTACTTTTGAGACCCAAAACCCAATTTGGACCTATCTCACACTCAAAAAACATTAATCAAGCCACCCAAAGAACAACTTCAAATGCTCATACCATTGATCATACTTTGCATGGGACCCAGTGGTGTTTGGAGGTGTTATAGGTATCCCATAAAAAAAATCTTGTGGCATTAGGGGAGAGAGGGGTTGTTATTTATTAACAATCATTAAGACACCTAACAGGGTTGAAACCCTCCTAAAACCCCAGTTGTGACCAATATTTAGAGAAAGACCTAAAAACACATATAAGGACATATTTTGGTCTTGAAACCTCTTGGATGTTGTTTATGACTTTAAGGAGGTTACCTCCATGTACTTTGATGCTAATGTCACTTGTATAGATTGGTGCAAATACCCTATTTTTACATGTTTTTATGTTTTTCATGTTTTTTAAGAAGAAAAGAGCTTATAAATCATGGGATGAGTTAATTTTGGAGTTTTCCTAGCCATTAAAGTCAAAAAAATTATATAGGATATTCTGGAGTTGATCAAACTAGGCCCATTTTCAAGGTAGTCTCAAACAGGCTCAAAATGAGACTAAGTGGTAAGGCCATTTATTGGTTTGCATACTTCCACAAGATATCAGGACCCCAAATTTAACATGGAGATTGGTGATGGCCTAGGGAAATTGAATAACATTATTTTGTGTGATTTTACTTGTGTGGTAGAAGTCTGGAGCAATAAAATAGGGTTCTAAGCAAGGAGGCCTAATTCAAGAGAGAGAAAGGCATAAAAAATGGGCTTCCACTCAAAGTCTAAAGATTAAATTTAGTATAGAGATATAAGGTCATAGTAGGTCCTATAATATTCCCTCATTATATCAATATAATCTATAAAACTCCCTACACAAGGATGTTTACATGTAAAAAGGGCTACAAGGAAACTATGCCTAGTGAAGGCTTAAGGAGAAAAATGAGTTCTTGGGAGTTGGAAAAAGAACCAAAATGGTTTTTTCATAAATGAAAACATATTTTAATACCATTCATCTATTTTTGATGAGTTTAATAAAATGTACTTGAGTTTTAGGCCATTTGAACCAATCTAGGCATGGAGAATGAAGAGTTTCAAGACACCTATGCACTTGAATGATGAAATGGCATGTCAAAGGAGTTTCTTAAGGAATGTTAAATGTTCAATAAGTTTTTTCATATTATTTCAAGGTGAACTCATGTTTGGAAGGTCCATTTTTCACTCCTTTCACGTAAAGAAGGGCAATTTCTACGAAACTAGTCAAGGTGTCAAATCCAAATTATAACCCCCATGCCACTTGGAAGATTAGATCTACTTGAGGAGTGGGACACATGGACTTGGATATATCTTGGAATATATCATAACTCCTTTTTTATTTTTAAATGGACACTTGTCAATCTTATTCTACAATACCTCTATCTATCTCTCTTCACCATTCTCTATATATTGAGCCACGTTTGGCTAAATTTGTATCCTCCACCTGGGTACGGTGAAGCCCTAACCATTTTTTCTACCTTTAATCAATAAAAAAACTGATGTTTTACCTCATTCTATAACTACATATAATGATAAATCTCTAAATAGTTTTATCTCATCAAGTGTAGATGTATGTCACCTTATTTGTGTCCTATTTATCATGGTTCATGTGATTATTTCTTTATTGTAGGTTATAGTTGGTGTCATCAAGGGTCTCTTATGGGTTTTGACTTGGAATAATTCTTCCATTTCATCCTTACAATGCCTTACCCTTCTACAGAACATTGATGCAATAGGTTCAGTCCAGGATGTGTGTATGTTCATGTTGTCCTATAGGTCTTAATGCATTATGCAATGTGTGGTAATGGTCAACAAAGTTTGGTCCATCACCACTATAGTTTTATTTCAGTTCTTTCTCCTCCTTTTCAAATCAATTAAGTAGTGAAAGTGATCCTAAGTGATTCATCAATGGAAGCTATCCCCTCAAGCTAGAGGTTTACCCCTACTATAGACAACCCACAGGTCTATGGGTAATCCCATGTTTCACCAAATTAGAGAAGTCTAAACAACCTTCTCCTATGATGAAAATTTTGGTTATAACAAATATAACCTAGGTCACAAGAATGATAAATTATATCTATAGCAGGCTAATTATTTTGTAAACTAAGATAAATAATATTATAAATTTATATATTGAGATATGATAAATATAGTAAGTATAGCTATGTTAGATGTTGCAATGATAATAAAAACAAGATACTTAGTTTACTATGTGCATTCAAAACTAATATGGAATAGGCTAGAAATAAATTGGATCTAGATTCTGGATTAATTATTTAATTCTATAAATTATACATTTGTGGCCTCAAACATTTACATCAACCTCAAATGGTTGTATCAATGCTTCTGTCTAACCTAGACACATGTGTCTAGTACTAAAAACCTACTAGATCTAGGTACAACCACCTGGGATTTTTAGGTTTTGTGTTTCCTTCGCTCTAGTGTGCTTAGATATAGATCATGAACTGTCACTCCCTTTCAAATAGTAAAATCTTAATTCTTCATCTTCATAGTGGTTATGGTAAAAATGGGTTAGTGGGCTCACAGTTTCAAGCTAACCCCAAATACCCCTTTATCAATGGGTATTGCCTACATAAACACTAATCTAAAGAGGGCCTCAAACTCATATAAGTCTCCCCTATATGTCGGCTTGTGTATGCATAAGGATGCAATGTGTGATAAGTACATAGAGTGACCTAGCTTTTAACATGGAAAATATGGCCCATGGAATGCTCCTTTAGTACTTTGAACCTATATATGTGTTATCCTTATGACTAATAAGGGAATAGGAGAAAGTAATGATTTTTTACTCACTTGAATGTTTTATTGAATGGTTTTGGTATTTTACCTTGTGATTTACTAGGTTTGTGTTAGGTGACAAATGAATGAGGATTGATCATGTATTTATACCAATCCTTTTGGAGAATATATCACATTAAAGCACTTAGTTTGACCATAGGGATACATTTTATTTGTAAAATTGGATGACTTTAGGTCACTAGACACTTGTGTTGGGATAGGACACTTGCATTGACATAGGCATTTGACTGGGATGTAAGTGTTTGGGTAGTTGGAAAATAGGCACAAGTCTAGAACTTATAGAAAGAGAAGATAAGTAGGTTTATAACATTCTAAGCATGGTATAAGGTCTGAATCATTAGAATAACATTGTTTGGACTGAGAGACAAGCAATTATAGCACATAGAGAGTGCATGTGATCCTTTTGGTAGTGGGAAAGGTCTGGAAGCTAAAATTACATCCACGATATCTTTTTTCCAAGTGTACAAGACTGAGGTGCTATATAATTTATAAATAGTGTCTAAATTTCCCCCCTTTAATATAGTAATAAAATTGTTAGTTTAAATGAAAAGAAATGTGTACATGGGTGTGTATAACACATCTTGCCTTTGCGTGACTCCAAATTGAGTGTTTTTTTAGTGACTAACCTATGACCAAGATCATGTTACAATATATAATGAGTATATATAATCTTAAATCAAAAGCATTAAAATGATTGAAATTGAAAGAGAGCAAGGTTGAGGAGTACACATGTGTATCAATGCAACTGACTTGCCTTTTAACAATTTGATTTGAAAATATGTTTTATTATGAAACATTATAACTAATATTAGGATAAATATAAATTTTAAAAGTGCATAAATATAGAAATATTTAAGAACAAAACTCGCCCCCAATCTTGGAGAAAGTGAATTTCCACCTAGCAGTTGAGATTAGCTCAACCATGTAACCCAGTGATACTTATAACCTAGTGAGCATGAGTGAACCAAGTCAACTCAAACTATAAATTTGGTGAGGTTAGATGATGTAATCAAGTCCAACATATAAACTTGAAAATATTGAATGATTTAATCACCTCAACCATACTAAAAAGTGAACTAACTACTATAATAGATTGGCTTAACACAGTCTGTAACAGTCCAACCTAGTGAGATAAAGTTCATAGAAGTGTTTGAAATTTGAAATCTAATTTGAATTTTGTGATTTTATGTGCTCTTTTCATAGCATATGCACCTTATGTATGTCTCATGCTAAAATTTGGGTGTAACAATGGTACCAATGTATAGAATTTTACCACAATTATGTATCTGAATCATATAACTATGAACTTTGGCCAATTTGAAAACTGTGTAAGGGTGGAGAACATGTTTCCATAACATGCCCCAACTATAATTTGAAACTAAAAACTGGTGTAAGTGTGGAGAACATGTTTCCAAAACATGCCCCCACTAAAATTTAAATATGAGAAATAGTATGAGTGTGGAGAACAAGTTTCCATAACATGCCTCCACTATCTATCTGAAATTGAGAAAAATGTATAATTCATGCCTCTATGGCATTCCCCCATTAATATGCCCCCCTTTAAGTTGAGTGGAAGTAGCAACCACCAGTTACCTTACCTCAAAAGGATAAGATAACCATTTAAAATATGAATGTATCATGTAGCATATAGTAGAAACATGTTTACGTAGATATATCATTGAAGTGCACAAAATATTATCCCATCAAGTCTTAAGGTGCATGGTATAAATAATGCTAGCATCTAGATAGTAACAGTACAATCTCAATAAACAATCAAGTACACACATAACAATACTCAAAATCAAAACAAAATACAATGAGGAGACCTCAAACAAGGGTCATGTCCAAATGCCACACAAATGAAGGGACATAACTTCATCAAATGTCCACAAGGCAAGAAATGACATATTCAAATGTCAACATATAATAAACTATGACATATGCAAATGTTAAAGTGAGCAACAAAGGCATGAGGTTCATAAATAAATGATCATATTCAAAAGCTCCACAAGCAAGACAAGACACTCAAGGAAGTGCATAAAAGAAAAACATGGAACATAAGCAACTAGCATAGACATATCATGCTAGTCTTTGGATATATGTGTAAGTACATAACATATCAAGTACACTAAAAAATATATAAGCATGGATAAAGACATGTGTAAGTATATAAGCTCAAATATGATAATGTAAAATGATCATAAAATGATATAACCTAGGCGTATCATGATCAAAGAAGCAGATTCCCCCAATGTCCAAATGACATGAGTAGAGGGAAGGCTCAACATCCAAAAATGCAATGATCATGTATCTATGTATGCTTTTATCACACTCAAAATATGCATGAAACACATGTGTATATATAAATAAATGATATCCTATCTACCAACATGGAATCAACAACATATATGCTAAGGAGATAATAAAACATGTAAATGCTGAAATGTTTTGGATTTTAGATTTTTTTGTTGATTTTTTGGGTAATTTTGGAATATTTGGAGATTGTATAAGCTACCAAATGATTTAAAAGAGGAGGATGAGAATATTTGGGTAGTGCTAAATGAATATCATGTCTTAAACCATATGTACCATATATATGCATAATAGAATCATAAATTTTATCATGTTCTTGTATCAAGGGGATGCAGTGATTAATATATTATGCCTCTTGCTCTCTGGTGATGTTAGATTTTAAAAATATGTTATTCCAAGATGCCTTTGGTTTATATTTTTCAATATATTCTATGTCCTTTTACTTTACTGATATGACATTACTTATATTTGTGTGTACCTCAGATGTTAATAGCTTATGAACATCCTGAGTTGTATGGTTTACCTTACCTTTGTCTATATTTGGTTATGTACTATCTAGATATTTATTCAACCATTATGTACTAAGTCTTATAGGTATAAATAGATCATGTGGTAAGGTATCAAGTGGATCAAAACAAAGTTTACTCAATTGTTCATCTGTCATAAGCATTTAGAATTGTGCCCTTTTGTTGTTCGGTATTGATCAACAAAGAGATCTCACATGGTTTAGTTTCTAGTGGTTTGTATATCATTGGTTCCTTTGGTAATTAGGTATTATTTAGAATTTTTGTCACCTTCAGTAATGGTATTTTCTCTATTTCTTTATTCTTTTTATCCTTCTCTTACTTTGAATTATCTTTTAGTAACCATATTTGTTGTTTTAGCACTTGTGTTTTAGGACAAGTACTCATATTGTGAGTGGTGTTCTTGGTTGATCAATGATATGATCACCACTACCTTTATGACATTGTATATTATTATTTAATGTAAAACAACAATCTATATTATGCACATACGTTTTATGACATGCACAATAATATTTGGATCTCCTGATAGGATGTGGAGGAGGTAATTTGATCACTTTATCTCAAATCATTTTTCTTAGGATTTTGTTTTGTATCTTAGTAACCTTTGGTATAACACTTGAATCACTTTTTTTAGATGTGTTTTGTTATAGCTTTACATTTAAATAAGAAACCTTATTTGGTACAACATTGGTAGATGAAGATACAAACATGTGATTAACACTACCATGTGTTAGATTTTACCACTCATCTTTTGACTTGTTCATAAAGATGATTTGATATTTTAGGGATTCACAAACACAAACCCTAGGTGCTTCAGATTTAACATGCATACATATACCATCTAACTTACCCTTTGAAGGTGCGATATCATGGACATGATTATAGGGATGGTAGCTATCACCCTAATTAGGGTTAGATAGAGGAATATGTTCTTTTTAATCTATAGTAAACATGATTTTAGGAAAATAAATTCTAGTTTTTGAAATAAATTATAACAATTGAGAGATCTAAAAATTCATGAAAACCCCAAATCACACTAGGAGCTACATGAAAAGACACAAATATCAGGTTCACCAAATTTTTAACCCTAAAATATAGATTAGGGAATCTAGGGTAAAAGGGGATAGATATAGCCTAGAACACAAGAGTGATAAACTATGTTTATAGTAGGCTAATTAACTTACAAACTCAAATAAACAATATTCTAAATGTATATAATGAGATATTCTAAAAATAATAAGTACAACTATGTTAGACATTAAAATGATAATGAAAATAAGATACTTGGTTAGATTACTATGTACATTCAGATCTGATATGGAATAGTTTGGAAATAAATTGGATCTAGATTATAGATTAGTCATTTGATTCTATAAATTATACATATATGGCCTCAAACACTTGTTTCAAACTTAGATGGTTGTATTGACACTTATATCTAACTTGGACATATGTATCCAATACAGAATACCTTCTAGATCTAGATGCGACCACCTAAGACATTATAGGTTTTGTGTTGTCTTTACTCTGGTGTGCTTAGATATGGATCATGCATTATCACTTATTGTCAAATAAAAAAACCTTAGTTCTTCATCTTCGTACTGATTATGTTAAAAATGGGTTAGTAGACTCCCAATGTCAAGTTAACCCCAAACACCCCACTATTAGTGGGTGTTTCCTATGTGTCCACTACTCTAAATAAAGCCTCAAACTCATGTAGTTCTCCCCTACATGTGTGTTTATGTGTGCATAGATATGGAATGTGTGATATTCAAGTACATAGAGTGACCTAGCCTATAACTTGGAAAATATGGCCCATTGAATGTTCCTTTAGTAATTCAAAACTTTAGATGTGTTGTCCCTATGATTGATATAGAAAGAAGAGAAAATAGGTAATTTTTGCTCACTTGAATGTTTGATTAAATTTTTTTGGTATTTTACCTTGTGAGGTGTTAGGTATGTGATAGGTGAGGAATGGATGAGGATTGATCATGTATTTATACCAATCCTTTTAGAGAATATCTCACATTAAAGCACTTAGGTCAACCATAGGGATGTGTCTCATTTACAAAATTAGATGACTTTAGGGCACTAAACACTTGCATTGGGATATGAAAATTACATCGATACCAGTGTCTAACAAGGACACAATTGTTTAGGTAGCTATAAAATAGGCATAGATCTAAAACTGTATAAATAGAAGATGAGCAAGTTTATAACATTTTAATCGTAATACAATATCTGAATCATCAGAATAACATTGGTCAAACTAAGAGATAAGTAATTTGACACAAAAATATAGTGTATGTGATTATTTTGGTAGTTTAAAAGGTCTATAAGCTAAAGGTAGATCCATGATATGTATTTACAAAGTATACAAGACTAAGGTGATAGATAATTTAGAAATAGTGTTTACAACCCAAAATTTTGTTTTGAGATGTATTCTAGCTCTTTCTACTAACATCTACAACATTCAAAATAATATACAACCCTTCACATGTAATATCCACATGCTACATCCATTGCATACATTCTTCCATGCTCTAAACATGTTGTTACTCCATACATGATTGCAATTGAAATGTTTGCATAGAAGTGCAATATTAATGTGAAGTTCTTTAACTTTTATGAACAAGTACTATGCTTGTGAAAGATGAGTCTTGAGGTCTCTTAATTTTTTATTATACTAGAATAGTTTTAAGAAATGGAAATATACAAGCAAATGAAACAAAAACATCAACAAAGAGAGATAACACAAGACATACACTAGAGAAACTCAATGTGAGAAAACTCTAGAAAAAGTGAAGCCATGTTTCCTCTTATCCACTATGTTTTAAAGTTTACAAGTTTTTACCTTGATGAGTTAAATGTACACCTACCTTATGGGTTCATATACTCATAATAATATTTTTAATTTTTAGTGGAATAATTTCCTCTCGAGTAAGAAAAACTATTGAACTCATCTAACTCAATTGTGTAGTCTTCAACTCATTCACATACATAAAAACAATGAGTTGATGAAGGAATTGTATGCACAAGTTAGGATTAGCCTAAAATATCCTATCTCTAAAGATCTAGACTTGGATAAGGTTAATAAAAGAGAGCTCATGATATTAAATGTTCAGGTACTGACCTATGGATCCTTATACCTCAAAGGAAGGAGACCTATATCACCAATATCAAAGGAAAGGGGTCTAAAGCATTTAGGCCTACAACACAATGAGATAACTCTAACTAGACATATATATAAGTAACCAATATTAAAAATTATAAATTTAATAAATTATGCAAGTGAAGTAAACTAAAGGGGAAAGGTTAGAATGATTAAAATGGTTAAGGTGCCATGGTAGACAAATGGGTTCTAGGCAACCTAAAATAGATAAATGACAAGTACAATAAATCATATATCCACACAAGTATAAGTGTAGAGAGGACTTAGATAATTATGCGCATATATTTATCTACTAAACAACAAGAAGCATCTATCTACTAAATGAAATAAAGGAATAAGCATAAGGTTAGAAATACTTAACTTGATGGGGACCCATCAAGCCTTAATATCACCCTTGGACAATGATGTTTTTTAAGAGATTGTTGTGGTTGTGAAGACATAAAATGGTTGGTATAATACCTAATAATAATCCTAATGACTTATCATATTGGATCTCTAAGACTTACACAAGACAATTTTCCTCCAAGACAAGATTTTACCTATAACTCTTCCAAATGTGATTTAGGGAAATGTGCAAGCAAAATCAAAGTAGATAACTGTAAATGTTTGGAATGAAATATGACTTGTATATATAGTGATAAAATACCCAAACCTAAGCTAAGATTATGACATCAACTAGACTTAATATAGTTAATACGATTTCATTGACATTGAACCATGTTGGCCAAGCTAAAACAACACAAATATCAAAATATAGGCTCAAAATAGAATTAGCCAGGTTGATACGATACAATCAGGGAATATATACAAAATAGATGGTATTGGCTAGGTTTGATGCCATAAGAAAGTAGTAAACTAACATAGCTAAGTGAGGTAGTATGAAAGGAAGTAGGTAGGAAGGAAAATATGAGGAAAGTGAATAAGGAATAGGACTGATATGATCATGACATAGATAACAACATCTTTCACAGGGCACCAAAGGCATACCCACTCTCCCTTGATGCACCTTTTGAGGCATGCACTTAGGGAGATTTAAGCTCAATAGGTTGTTTCAAGATAAATCATTAGCAAATGATAAAGTGAAAAATATTGTTTATACATATGCCCCACTCAAAGCTCATCACCTGGGATGGTTCTTCAAGAAAAAACATAGCAACAGAACCACTGAGATAACTGAAATGCATAAATAACTAAAATTAAATGAAAGTAAATAAAATGTAAATATGTAACTTAGCTTACCTTGTAGAATAATGTTGTGTGTAGCAGATGATGGAAGGCACCCAATGTGTAGAACAAAAGGCAAACCTGAAAAATAAAATAAAATTTCAATTTTTTGCAAAATATTTTATTAGCACCTAGAAATATCTATCTCGATAGGATTCTAAGGTTTCTTTTAGTTCGTGAAGAAGACTTATAGAAAAAAATATATGGTTAAAAAAATAAATATATTGGTAAATAATGAAAGACTAAATTTTTTATTATAAAAAGGTGAAAAACTATTGATTTGTGCATTTGCTATTTTTGGAACCCAAAGCTTCATGTATCAAAATTTAATGATTTGACAAGTCATGGCTTGTGTAAAAAGAGGCAAGCATGTTGGTAGATGAATCACCATTACGATCATATTCATACAAGTATGAAATGCATTAATTGTCCATTTTTTGTCAATTTTGAATAAAATGAACTAGATTTGGAAACCTATGTGTCGAGGCAAATCTGTGTAATGGATTTTACCCCAATAAGTGTGAAAATAGAGATGAAAATAAGATGGATGATAGGTAAATGATGAAAATTAAAAAATTAGGCTGAGAGAATTTATTAGGGTGAAGGGTAAATCACCACATTTGTTGAACTGCATCATTTAGGATAATGCAATTTGAAAACAAGGTGAAATTTATCTGGATGATACTATAGTATTAGGCCATTGTAGTTGGTCAAGGAATAGGTTGATGTCGTATTGCATGGTTTATGGTGCTAGGAATATAACATAGCAGATGAAATTGTTCAAGTGGTTTATGGCATAAAAAGGGAGGCTAAGCATCGCCAATGTAATAGTGTATGATTGATGCAGTAGGTTGAAAAATTAGCCGATGTCATCTAACATGGCTGACACAATAGGAAAAATAAATATGGTTGACGTAGTTTGGTGCATGGTTTATATAGTATAAAATGATGAAAAAATGATAATTTATCTATCTTGTGATAATTTTAAGCATTTATTTCAGATTTTGGGATGAAAAACTAATTTACACTTTGTTATTTGCCATTTTATAAAGACATCAAAGATTATGGAGACTACTGGATAGGATGTAGTTATTGAATCTACTAGAGAGATTATCTAAAATCAATTAAGAATAGTTGACTTTACTAGGCTTCGATATTATCATGGAGATGCATTATATTCCTCCAAGCATAGATTTGGTCATCATGTTTCGAGGAGCATAGGAGAGGTTGACCAACACATTTAGATGGGTGGTGGATGGGGACACCATAGAGGTGGATATGACACTAGAGAATGTACATGTTAACCTAATATTTCATATCATGGCACAATGGTGGTTTGAAATACCTTAGATAGTGTAGATGAGAGGATAACCCTATCCTAATGGGCTACTAGCTTTGGTAGGTATGATCAGCATGTGTTGGTCATATGACTATTTGATGTTTACATAACAAGTGTTCTAGATATCAATAATGCCTTGATAATACTTATGATAACACATGTGATTTTTCATAGGTTCAATGGGGTTGTTCCATTTTACATTTTATATTGGTGTCATTTGATGTTGAATCATGGCGCATGATATAATCTAGGATTTATTATCTAGGTGCAAATTGTGCACAATTTTTATTGGATTCTGATTAGAGGTCATCAGATGATGGGAATCATCATCTTTTTTATCATATATATATAATAGGTTCCCCATATATATATTGATGAGGTTACCTCATGTCATAGATGATATCCTTCTACAAGTGAGGATATGGGCACATGATCATGTTTTGTGAGTAGGTCCTCATATGACAACATTATAAACCATGTGAAGGGGCCAAATCATCCAAACATCATACAAGGTACTATGGATGCATGTCCAACTACAATATATGCACATGGGTGGATAAGGATCATGAGGCACTACTCATAGTGGTCATACCCTCATCCATGTGATTGTGTTCTTAGGAAATTTATATTGGTGCACTCAAATACTTTTTTAGTGGTCTTGACATTTTGGGCATCATGCTAGAGAGTGACAAAATATGGGGGGAGAGGAGTACCAGTTAAGGTACTTATGGTGTGTCCTTGCTATCTTAGGGTGATGATTATGGTGATAATAGTAGGTAGCACAAGTAGAGGGAGGAGGTAGACAATCAATGACAATGCCTCAGAAGTAGCAGAGAGATGTTATTGCACGGTCAATTGATAACTAAATGATAGAGTGATGAGTACGTAAGGAGGATCATCATGCTAGGGTTATTTAATAGTGAATATATAAGGGTATCTCACCACATCAAAGCCAAGGTAACCTTTAGGTGATATGTGGATAAGGAGGTGGTATTATTATGGCTAAGTAAATGTGCAAAATTTATCACCTTCATTTTATAGATGTAGAGATATATGTGTTAGATACTAGTGATAGAAAAATTATTGATTATGATATATATGTGAGATTTGATGTCATTATACATTTGTGGTTTGTAGATGTGACAATAGAGGAGACACGGTGGAGGACTATGGTGGAGACCGCACACCATGATAATTTAGATCTTGTTCTTCCTCGATACAATACCATAGGGATGTTAGATCCTCGTGGCACTGGTAGCCAGAGCACAGGTCAGGTGGTTTACATTGGTTTGAGAGACCATAAAGAGATGCAAATATGAGAACAAGTTACTACTCAGTCTGTGCTACCACCTAGGGTTGGACAGGGAGAGGCGCAGGAATGTCAAGAGCTAACCCAAGAGAGGGTTGTGCACATGACCATAGCAAGATAGGTAGGGAGGCTACAGGGACAACTGACCAACATATAGGGATAAATTCAAGGCTTATGGTCATGTACATAGACTCTACAATAAATTCTCCATGGGGGACCATTTGGACAAGCATTTATGGGTAGTGTAACACATCCCCCTCCTAATGGATAAGGTGGACCACATCCTTAGAGTTGATTTTGTATCACTATGTATCATTTTGATTTATCATGATGTATAAAATTTTGAGCCATTTATATATAAATATATGTTTTTGTATGACTCATTTATGTTATTTATGGATTTATTTTCTTTCTGGCATTAGTTATTTATCATGCTTATGACAATATGCTATGATATATGATGTATGTTTCTTTTCATTTCTAGCAAGTGTGAGCAAAAGCATGGTAAAAAATAACAAAAACAACAAATGATAAAATGAAAATGAAAAAATCTTAATTAGATAGAATATTAACAAATGAAATATGTGAAAAAAATGAAGTGGAATCATAAAAATTAATGTAAAACACACCACAAAGTATGAGATATATAAAACATTGTAAATAAATGAAATTTCAATGAATAAAAAATCAAAACAAAGATATGTAAGTAAATTAAATATTAATGAATGAAAAATAGAAATAAAGATATGTAAGTAAATGAAATATTAATGAATGAAAAATAGAAACAAAGATATGTAAGTAAAATGAAATGTCATCTCATGTTGAACAAACATGAAGAAAATATAAAGGATTAAAAATTAGATTGTAAGACAAACATGTCAAGTCAAAAAATAAAAAATAAAAAAAATGTGAATATAAACAATATCATGAATGAAAATTTACAAAGATTAGAAGAATGATGACTCAAACCTTGGTTCTTGCTTTAAGACATGATTTAGGAAAGTGCAACCACCTAATGACATAAATAGGATGACAATGAGATGGTGTGGAAATTAATGATATAAGGTTGTTTGCGAGGAAGTATTGGTCATATCTAAGGTCTTACAATGCAAAAAACAAATTAAACTAAGTGGTGTAAGTAGGGACCCAAAGAATACGTAAAAGGTCAAGAAGAACCAAAGAATTGGTAGGGGAAATAATGGTTACCAATATGAGGTATATATGGGTGTTTGTGAGGTAGGCATGGTCATATATGAGGTCTTATTTTGCAACTCACAAACAAAGACAAGAGGCATAAGTAAAAGGGTGTGATCAAGGATGTGATTAGCTAAAATCAATATTTTTAAAGGGGATATTAGAAAATATATGATGTAAATACAAAATGTGAGGTGTCGCATGGGTTATATTACTTAGATTTTCACATAATAGAATATTATATCACAAAAATGAGATCAAAATATGTAGATCCACAATAATAATTGATAGAAGAGCATAATGTTTGATAAATATAGCTGAGCCACTTCGAGGGGCCAACCTCCATAACAATCCAATAAGACTAGAATTCATAATATGATGATCAAATACTAACCACTACATCTTATATATACTCTAATTAGCCATGGTTATTCTATAGGCTTACCTTACTAATAACATAGAGATATGTAATAAGATAATATAAGAGGTATGTAAGCCATAATTTAGCCACACATATCCCTAGACATGCCACAGGTTAAGGGCGTAGCATGCCCCTCCACTTTAGATTAATGTTGTCCTTAATGTTGAATCAAACCAAGGTGTTGTTGCAGGAATGCTTCATCTTCCCATGTTGCATCTTCAAAATGTAGATTATTACATTTGATGAAATTCTCTTTGATCATTATGGTTTGTAGTTGCTTAGTGTGAATATGAAAGATCTCTTCAATCTCTATAATTACTCGGACTTCTTCATCTAATTCAGGTAACTTATTTTGAGTATAATTTTTTTGTCTAATTAATTTATTCAAATAAGATAAATGGAATACCTTATTTATGTGAATGGAGAGGGGAAATTCCAGCTTGTAGGCCACACTACCAATTTTTTACAAGATCTAATAAGGGCCATAATACTTAGGGGACAAATTGTTATCCTTTTTTGTTGTTTTAGATACATTTGCTTATATGGTTGTAAACGCATGAATACCCAATCACCTATGTCAAAAAAATTCTCACTATGGTGTTGATCTATTTGTTGCTTCATTCTATTATGTGTCATTGTTAAATTCTCTCACAAACTAATGAGTACCTCCTATTGATGGTGAATGTGTTCCTCAATAGCTCAAACCTTGGGATGCACATTCAAGGTTGAAGTGATTGATAGGGGTGATACCCATATAATGCCATAAAGGGAGATATTTTAGAAGAAGTGTGAAAATAAGTGTTATACAGCCATTCAACAAGTGGAAACTAATGAACCCATTTGTCCTATTTGTCAGAAACAAAACAACAAAGATACCCTTATTGATAGTTATTGTCTTCCTATATTTTTCCATCAAATTAAGGATGATAGGATGAGATAGGAGCCAATTGGGTGTCCAAACATGCAAATAATTTAATCCAAAAATTATTAGTCAATATGGGATTTCATTCACTTACAATGATCTTTTGAGTACCATGCAATTTATGAACTATATTGATAAAATTAGAAGCTAATGTACTGGTGACAAATGATTGTGATAAGGAACAAAAATGAGCATACTTGGTGATTCAATCCACAATTAACATGATTATATTTTTACCCTCAAACCATGGTAAACCAATAATTAAATCCATGCAAACCTCCTCCCACTTCTAGCTAGTGATAGATAAAGGTTGCAAAAAATCTAGGGTCTTAATGGTTTCACCTTTGTTCTATTGACATACCATGTATTCAACCATATATTTATGGACTTCCCCCTTGAGTCCTTCCCAAAAGAAATCTTGCTTAATTATATGATATGTTTTTAAAAATCTGGAATGACCTTCTATTGGTGATGCATGAAGTTTCAGAAGGATTTAATGTTTGACGAGAGAATGTTTACAAAGGCATAGTCAATATTTATACCATAATGCATTCCCCTTCCATGCAAATTTTTTAGACCCCCCAGAACCAAGCTAAAGATTCTGAATCAAATATTGGTTATCCCTATCATTATACCATTTAGATCTTGCTTTTTATAGCCAATCTACCAACCAAATGGTCATTGTGCATAATAATGTATCAATTAATTCATCCCACTTGGATAATGCATCTGCCACCACATTCTCTTTTCCTTTCTTGTAGACTATTTAAAAATCATATCCTGACATTTTAGTCACCCATTTTTGTTTTTATATTGATGAAAATCATTGTTCAAAAAAATATTTGAGGCTATCATGATCAGTCTTTACTTGAAAGTGTTGACCCATTAGATAAGGTCTCCATTTCTTGATTGCATGTAAAATAGCCATCATCTCTTTTTCATAGTTTAGTTTGAGCTTATTTTTTCCCTTCATTTGATGACTCTCAAATTCAAGTGGTCTACCTTATTACATGAGTATAGTCCCCATGATTTGATTAAAGTTAATAATTACATAAAATACATTGCCCCATTTAGGGACATATTAGCTTAAATTGACACTTGTATATGACAGGCTCGAACCATTTAACACATTTAAGTGATTTTGGCCTAAATTATGCATTTGAGTGCATTTTAATTAAGATTAACAATATTCAAATTGATATGCAAGGCAAGTGTAACCAATGTTGTATCAACCATGACTATAATCTGATTCTAAAGTTAAGCCTGAGTTAAGGGACTCTAAATCTAATGTTGATATTGATAGTGATTATGCTCCTAATGCTAAATCTAATGTCAATTAAAGAATAGAACCTAAATTCAATTTTGATTCTTCATTTTATGTGGTTGTTTATATAAATATGTATTGTTGAATGCTTCATATTATAAAAATAATGGCTTGTGATGGCATAATGGGATCTATAAAAATTGATTCATTTAGGAAGGGTTCCACATAAACTAGCTCATCTAGGTGAATCCCCTTGAAGAAAGGAAACCACTCGAGGGATGACTCAATAGAAACTATCCTATAAAAATGAGACACCTTAATGAGTGGAAAAATATCAAGAGACAACTCCTTAGAGATTGGCTTGTCAAGGAGATGGGGCTCTTTAAAAATGGGTAAAATATGAATAAGTGATTCATCATAAGTTGACTCATCACAAATGGGTGTTTCAACAATAAGATTGTGGTCTTGGTTTACAATTGGGTAAAAAATATCAACTTTAAACACATTTTGGTCCTCACAAGATGGTTCGTGAAGAGGTAATGGTTGATGTTGAGGCTTGAAGATTGACATAGAATTTCTAAAGTAGGAAATAATTAGTTTAGGTTGAACAATGGTTTGTGGTTCAACAATTGACTCTCCAAAAATTAGACTGTCAAAGAAGGGATCAATAAAGACTAGCTCATCAAGGTGACATTCTTCAATAATAGGTTTAACAAATATTGGTGATGGGCCTAGACTGGTAATGACTAGATGTTATGTAGTTTGGTTGCTTGTGCAAACCAAAGGAGGGGGTCTTAAAATGGTAGCCTTCATGCACTTAAGAGCTTGGTGGATTATTCAAGTTGAAAGAGGATAGCCTAAAATGGTAACCTTTGCATGTTATAGAGCTTGATTACTCACACAAGTTGAAGGGGGATAACCTAGAATGGTAACCTTTAAGCATGGCATGTAAATCAAAGGAGGATATCCTAAAATGGTAACCTTCGATCAAGGCACACAAATAAAAATAGGATATCCTAAAATGGTAACCATAGAGAATTAAGGAACTTGATCACTCATGCAAGCCAAAGGAGGATAACCTAAAATGGTAACCTTCGAGTCTGGTTCACAAATCGAAGGAGGATATCCTAAAATGATAACCTTTGAGTGCAGTATGCAAATCAAAAGTGAAAGATGAGGATGATGTAAAAAAATTGGCATGGATTGGATTGGTATTCAAAAAATATGCCTAAAAATGGTGACATCCTTAAACAAGATAGAGCGTTCATATATGTCATAAAAATTCTCCTCCTTGTAGTTAGGTCCATAAGAGACCCCACTATGAGTATGCATTTGTGTCGTGTCTACAAGGTTGTTCTTTACATTTTCTAAAATAGTTAGAAAATGTTTTGCAAACATTAACAAGGTGTGTTTTGATTTTCTCCAAAAAAGAGACAAGGTAAAAGAGACTATAACAAAGAAGGTGGTAGAGTACCACATAATTAGAAAAAATGTTCACAAAATTACTCAAACTTTGTGGGTTGAAATCATTAAATTAGAAGAGGGTATGATAACTCAAAAACCTAAGTGTAAACTAGTACACCAAATGTACATTTATAGATACATCAATATCATAAAATCTACTTCAATTTCGATGAGTTGTTACTAAAAAATTAGAAGAAATCAATTCGAATTAGGAAGATGATAATGCAAACTAAGAAAATCAAGATGTGAAAACATGCAAGAATTCTTAAGTATAAAACTAAAGCCAAATGGACAGAACAATGTTATCACATGATAATAGGAAGTAAAATAAAATGTGTTCTATAACTTAGATCTTAAGTGACATGTAAGATAACCTAAGTTCATAATGATGAGATGATGATGATTCTATAAACGACCTTCAATCCAAATGACAACTCGTACCAAGTTAACTGAAACTAATTGCAAATGGTAAACCAATTTAACACATTGGCCCAAAAATTAGAAAGGTGAGATTTTTAATTTGAATTAAAAATTGAAGGAATTAAATATTTTTGAAAAATGGTTTCGACTCAAATGGGTAGCATAATTGTGTTATTTAGATAATACAAACACAATGTTTAATATGAGGTTTTTGAATAAGGCAAAAGATGATTTGGATTTGACTAGCATAATGCCTACTTGTTCAAAAAATGGTGGGCAAAAAATGTGTTTGGTTATGACATGTTTTGTTTACAAACAAGTTTTAGACTCAAATAATGACCAAGTAAGTAAAGGAAAAGACAAATACAACTAAGTAAATCGTCTGAAGCCCTAAACTGATAAGGTTACATTGTATTGTTGAAATCCACTATGTACATGCTCTTGGAAAGATTTTAAGTGTTAATCCAAAAATAAAAGCACATGAAGTAGTAGGGTTTTTACACCCCCCTTCTCCCAAGAGATTGTACAGTGACATCAACGTTTGGGTTACTCACCCTACATCAGCAATATGTCTATGACAAGTAGGGTTATTCTAAAACATAAATTTTTGACCATCTAGATGATCCCAAGTATGGATAACACTATATATGCTTCATGTTAATTGAGTTCATATCGATTAAATTATTTTGTAATAGTCTATTCATTTGCATAGTGATTTCATCTGTGTATTGCTTGGTGGAATCTCTTGGTTAACCAAACCTAATTCGGATTTTTGTTACAAAAGGAAAGGTTAGCTACTCAACCCTCTGGCTCTTGCAGTATGTGTACCACAATATATATACCCCACCATGGAGTGGGGTTGAAATAATGTCAAAATATGAAACCCCATGTCAAAGCTTCCCTAAAGAACTCATGAAGAAGCTATAAACTCCCTTCCACAAGCCAAGTTGCATAAAATAAATGATCTAATTGAAAAGACTTTAGAGGTTGTTTTTAGATCACCCAAACCATATAAATTATGGGAAGAGCTTAGACAAATTTATTTTCATGCCTTGGACAAAGGCACAATCATAATGAAAAGGCATTTTTGGTCACCCAAGTTCCCTAAAGGGGATGGGGGGAGCATACATGCACTCTTCATTTTGCTCAAATAACAAACAAGTAATAATTGATTTTGCATAAAACAACACACTTTTGAAAACTTGAAATTTTAAGTGAGTGTTATTTTTAAGCACCAAATTAAAGTGTTGAGTGAACTTCTTGGCCCCTTGGCCTTAGTTTTCAAAAACTTTGAAAAACCTCACAAAATAATTAAACAAACCACCTAAGTTCCTTTTAAACACCAAAGGGAAGGTTCAAGACTTAAATCATGCTCAAATTTTGTCACTTTTCCATGTGGGTCTTGAAAGGTGAGAAAGTTTCCCCTAGTTTAAATCATAATTGATAATGAATCAAGCAAGTTTTAAAAACTTGCTCTCAAGTTCTCTATTTTTAAAACATAGAGACTGATGTCGGTCAGCAGTACTGATGTTAGTTGTAGCAAGATCAATGTCGGTCATAAACTAACTGATGCCAGTAAAAAAAATGATAACGGTCACCTATGAACCCTTAAGTAAAAAATATTTTTCATAAAAAAAACTTGTTATCCCAAGTTAGAATAAAATCTCTAGAAAAGCTCTAGATCATGCAAATAAAGTTCAGACAAAGACTTAGAAACTCAAAATGACACCCTACAATTTTGAATAAATCTCTAAAATGTAATTTTTCTTTGTGTTTTTCCCTGAAACCTAGCCAATGATGGTTAACTAGGACAGATGTTGGTTACACAAAATTGACATCGGTCACTGTGTGACCTATGTATCAACAAAAAATTTAAAAACATGGGAAAATAATGCTAAAATTTTGATTTTGAAGGATTTTTAATGACTTTTAAGGAAATATAAGATTGCCAAAGTGTCTTCCTTTCTTGAATGGGCTGTGTGGTCCCATCGAGCATGCCAAGATGTAGAGATAGATTAAAAATATGGTTAGATCAAGCATTAGTCATGAAAAACTTAAGAAAAATGCATAAAGACATAACAAGCTAAGCCAACTCTTTTGATGGGGTTTGGCAAATGATAATTAATAGAAAATAAAAGAAAATATATGCAATACCTTCTCAAGAGCATCCCATCACCCAAATGCGACTCAAAACATGATTTTCCCCTTGATTTGGTGCTCAAGTCTTCATCCATGATGCAAGGCAAAGCTCTTACATCATTTCTTGCTCACCAATGAAACCAGGCTCATGATATTAAAATCAAATGTATACCTATCTTGAAGCTATCCTATTGAAAATTAATCATAATAAACACCACACACAAATGAGTTGTGAAGAGAATCCTGCATAATAAGTTTACACAAATGAAGCTTAAAAATGGTGGCCTTGGCCCTCCTATTTATAGATTTTCCAAACTGATCAGGATCAACCATGATCA
Source organism: Torreya grandis (assembly GCA_037957365.1). Lineage (NCBI taxonomy): Eukaryota > Viridiplantae > Streptophyta > Pinopsida > Cupressales > Taxaceae > Torreya > Torreya grandis. Next base: position 683,121 of record JARHVA010003779.1, read on the forward strand.
TCATCATTGAGATCAAGATGTGTAGCCATGGATTAATCTAATTATGTAAATAAAATCCATATATACCCTCATAAATATTTGGAAAGAAGGGGTAATAAAGAGGCATGGGAGGCCATAAACCTGATATTTATTGTATTTATGGCTTATGGATGCCACCCCACAAATGATGTCATTTGATGATGTAGATAATAGGAATTAACTTCCAATTAAAATATATTAAATAAATTCCATGGATTTTCCACTTAAGCTCTTGATTTGAATTAATTTGCCTAAGTGAGATTAATCAATTTTTATGCAATTCTTTGGAAATTAGATGCACATAATTATTCAAACTAGTCAAAATGTTATATTACTGGGTTGTAATTTGACTAGAGAAGAATTACAAGGCGATGTTAGTTGTGTAAGACCAATATTCTATTTAGGATGTTGTCAATGTAAAATAACACATGCATGTGTCATGTGCTTTTGAATTAGAAGAAAAGAGTGATTCATAACAACAAAATGTGTTTTCATCATTTTGACTCAAAATAAATTGATCAAAGTTAATAATCACATAAAATGCATTGCCCCATTTAGGGATACATTATCTTAAATCATCACTTGTATATGATAAGCTTGAACCATTTAGCGCATTTAAGTGAATTTGGCCCAAATTGTGCATTTGAGTGCATTTTGAGTAAGATTGACAATTTCAACACAACAGTATTAGTAATTAGATGTCTATAATGGCATCTACATGTAAAGACAGATTATATAATTGATGAATATAATCCATCATGATACCTATTTGATGTGGTTTGGCTAGCTAACTAAATTATTTTTCTGAGACATCATTATGATACTGGCACTATAGTTCCTCAAAAAATACCTACTAGGTAACCTGAAGGCCCTTTTTTTAAGAACAAAACCATATATACCAAATGAACTATTTGGGTTCTAGATATAGAGAGGCCATGACCACCTTTGTTGCACATAGAGTCTGATGTAGATCAAATTAATTTTTGATTTGATTGATCCAAGTGAGTGGATCCTCACTAACAAACTTGCACAAGTCCACTTTTAGAAACAACTACTTTGTACCAGGATTGAAGGTGTGATTATTTAAATAGGGATAATCAAACTGGAGTGATATAGGATTATTTTATGAAGGTTGAGCTATAAGATTAGACAATTTCTTAGTTATAAGTGTCAATTAATCCTTTAAAACATTCAGGTCCCCTCTTACCCTGATGATGTCCCTTTTAACAGCATCGAGATCATCTTTATGCACCATGTTTTATAGATATAACTAAATTTGGTGAACCATCTCAAAAACAAATGGATCAAAAGTGTTTGACTTCATGTAATCCATGTGAGGATTTTTTGGAGTTTCTTTCCCTTTTTCATGTCTATGAGTGTTAAGACCAACCATGCATAAACCCTAGGATGGAGGGTTTTAGCCTAAAAAAATGTGTATCAGTAAATTATACCATTGTAATCATCTCATCAAGATGAATCCAATGACCACCAATCTGCATGAGGTTGAAAAAAAATTGGACTAAAAAGTGTACAAATAGATTATACTATTGTTATCAACTCTTTGAGATGAAACCAATGATTACTAATGTACACAAAGGTGAACATTTTTCCAACTTTTTTATTACTTTTTTTTCAAAAAACACTTTGAATGATACTGTAGTGATATAAAAATTAAATTCTTCCCTAGCTGCAAGTTATGTTTTTTGGTCCTCCCACTTACAAGAGGCTTGTAACATCACATTTGGAAAAAAATGCCATAAAAACTTAACCAAATCAAAGCTTTAATACCACTTGTAATTAAATTACTTAGATGTTTTAACAATAGATCATTATATCATATAAATAAGAGCATAATTGATAGAATATTAGAATTCTTGATAAGCATAAGTGACCCACTTTGAGGGGTCAATCTCCACAACAATAAAATAAGAGCATAATTCACAATATGATGATCAAATACTAACCACTACCTCCTATATGTACTCTGCTTAGCCATAGTTATTTCATAAGATGATCTTACTAAAAATATAGAGAGATGTGATAAGATAATATATATAAGCCACAATTTAGATACACATATCCCTAGATACACCATAGGTTAAGGGCATAGCATGTGGAAATCCTTAGTGGGAATGAGACACACTAGACAGGTGGATAAGGTTGAGAACTATCGACATAAAGGACCTATGCACTCTAACTAATGAATACAGATCTTGGGCTAAGAAGTGAAGTACATAGATCATCCCATGAAGTCTATATGCATTAAAATTAAAAGGATTATACCTTCCCATAACATGTTCCCCACTCCTCAAGACCCTTTATAGAGCCATTAGTCTACTGTGAAGATTGGGTATTTGTGTGAGAAGATAGGTGGCACTAAGGTATATGAAGATAATATGACTAATGAGGACTTCTACCCCATTCTACTAGCCTATTTCACCCTAATGGACCTTGGTTCTATCATGAGGGAAACTGTGGAGTTTGAGCTTTGATTATAATAAGATATGTGCCAAACAAAGATCATATCTTTAGGTGTGATCTAAATCTTAAGATATAATTGTCTTTTTATATTTTTCTTTTATTATGATATGGATTCTAACTCGTTTGGATTTTTTTATTCCTATTCCATACAGATTTAGAAAACCAAACATGGAAGAAATAGGTAGCTAACACAAGAGAGCTCAAGCTCAACTATTAGAAGAGAGAACCTAAATGCCATGGTGTCTAAATATTCCTATACTTTCCCTTAAGTAAGTGTGAAACCTCAAAACCAACCTATGTGTGCCTTAATTGAAAGGAAAGTAGGGAAATATGGGGATTGTGAAAGATCCATCCATGTAAGTAAAGGTGATGCAATGATTAATATGCTCGTAGTTGATCATAAAGGGGGAAAATAATGATTTGAAAGAGATGGAAGTTATGTTGCCATAGTCATGTCACTAAGGAAGGTTTACTAACCTAAAAGGGATCTAGTATAAACACTAATTAAGTTAGGTGGTCATCCCAAAAGAGGGGGAAGGTAAATAGTCATCTAAAAAATAGGGGGAGAGTAAATGGTCATCCAAAAAAAGGGGGGAATATAAATGGAGGGCCAAAGAATCACAAAGAAACTAAGGCAATCATGATAAATGAAATACAAAGGTGTTCCCTAAGTTCTATAATAGAAATAAAGGCCAAAATTAAATGATACCAAATAACCAAAATGGAAACAATGGTGTAAACAAAGTGATATAAGATGTGAGACAGAAGTGTTAAAAAGTAAAGTGTTGAAAAATGAAAGAGAACTATGATATAAACAAGATATGTACAACAAATCATAGCAAATTCTATATATAAATGATATCTACTCATATGAAGATGTGATTAATAATATGATATGATGCATATATGTGCTCACAAATGTTGATATAAATCTGGAAATTCATCATTGATAACATCTAATAAATCTCACTATAACTGGTAGCTAGGTCCAATCATAGTCCTACTTTCTCAGAGAGTTGTGTAAGGATTGATTGGCAGATGAGCTCTATGGTGAATATAGGGACACTACAAGGAGGAAGGCATGGGGCCTCCTATGAAGGGCACTCAATACAAGGAACTTAAAACATCATATGGTTGATATCCTCTGGTCTAATGAAAGGTTCTAGTTTAAGAGAAAGTTGGCCCTTCCTTTGATAACAACCCTGGGAGCACTTTTGAGAAAGCTGAGGTGTAAGCCTTAGGAAATCATGAAAGTGTCATTGGAGTACTCTACATCTATCTCTATAATGTGTAGTGCATTGATTTCAAATATAATAGACTTCCTCTCATCAAGGATGTAATCTGGAGATATCTTCAAAGGTGGTAAATTCATACTACTAGAAAATTGGGTTATTTCAGGATGAAGTGAATCTAGATATTATCAAAGAGATTAGTAGTGGATTGAATAATGTGTGTTCATACCATAGAAATAAAAAATGATCCTAGAAGTAGTTTATTATGGTGGTTTACTATTTATGACAAGAACTAAACCTTGTGGCTTCTATTGTGCTAAGAATCTCTAGTATGCCTGATAATATTTGGCCTAAAGACTAGCAATATTATGGAACTCATAATACATCTTATCTAACTAAGGTGGAGAATCATAGTGGGGTTTGTCTATAACCTCCTAACATAAGTTTTCATTATAGAATCATTTAAGAGTATGTGTATGAATTGGTGTTACAATTACTTCTTCAGGATAATGCCTCGATGTAGGTCAAATCAATGTAGCCAACATATCAAGAGGAAGTGTACTAAAAGGGTCAGAAACTTTGGAAAACCTATAATATCTCATCATAGAATGATTAAGGAGCATACTCTGAATAGGCTCAGAAGTAACTAGGGTAGTGCATGAATAAACTAGAATATTCTCCATCTCTAACCTATGAACATCAACTAAAGGAGGGATAATGCCAGGTAAAGTAGAAGGAGAGCGGATGATATCAACTAAATTATGCAATAAGAAGATGAGGAAGACTCATAAGAGTAAGTAAATAGAAGATCAATAATGAAATATTTATGCATCCTTAGCTTAAGAATAGCCAACTAAGTATCAATCATCCAATGCATAGTCATCATTATAATCAGATGTATGAAGATTAATGTGGAAGTCATTAACCACTTTGTCACTAGAGGAAGAGTTGGGAGCTGACTTTTTAAGAATGGACACAATAGATATAAAATCATCAGTCAACTTATTAAGAAAATAAGGTTTCAAATAAGGGGCTAATTAAGTGATGATGCTAGAAGAAAGGTTTTAGATTTTGATCTTAAGACTAATCTCATCGAGATCATCATCATTCTAATCTAAGAGGTTATATGGTATGTCACCCACAAGATCAAGATGGCCATTATAACCTCAATTAGAGTTGACAAGATAGTTAAAGCATTAAGATTCACATAAACGGATGCTAGGTAGGGGTTCAAGGTTATGTATTTTAAATATGCCATGTTTTTATAATTATATGAAATTCTAAGGTTTGGTATCACCTTGAATCTTATATATAGCCCTATTTTGGGGGAATTTGAAACACTAGCATGCAAAAGAGGTGATTTCCCTCATGTGAGAGTCTAGGTTCAACTAAGTAAAATATTATAGGATAAGGGAAAGTTAAATATCATGACCTTAACTCTAATTATAATGGGAGGGACAATGATAGGAATCCAAACAAAACTGAGAAGAGGCATTTATCTTTTATCATAACCTTGACACATATTTTGGGTAGAATTAAGGTTCCATTTGAAGTATCTGGTGGTTTTGATAAACTCAAGGGAGGTGAAATAGGTGTTGGACCCTTTGTCAATCAAGGTACACTTGACTTGAATGTCACCAATTCAGACACTAATGAAAATCAGAGGGTCATCCACATGAAGTAATATTTTATCAGGAATCGTGGAAATGATAGGAAACTTAAATGAGAGATAAACACCCATAGTCTTGTATACTTGAATGGACATTTATTCACACTATTGTAGGATATTATCCTTAAACCCACAAAATTTAGATTCTTGATCCATAAGTAGAGGTCAAGGGATATTCATTTTGAATGAAAGCTACATCAATCGATTGTGAAGATGCAGGGAAGTCCACATGAGCTCAAGAAAAGGAATTTGATAAGGGGGCTTAGAAACTTCTTCAATGGGATCCCACTCATAAAATATTGAAGGAGCTAGAAAAGACTAGGATAAAGGTTCATAATGTTGAATTATATCAATTGATGGAGGGGCTAAAGTGCATTTAAACTGGTTAGGAAAGAAACTATGCAGTCTCAGCCTAACCAATGCAGTTTGGTCAGGAGGAACATACTACATCAAGCTAGCTGATGGAGTTTGTTACATTGAAGAACTACAAATAGATTGTATCAAGTTGGTAAATGTAATATTATGGGAATTAATGATAACATTGGATTACATCGATCTGGTCAATGCAATAGAAATATTACTGGAAATATAAACTAACTATTTTAGGCTAGCTGATGTAGTTGGTTTTGAAATGGAAATAATAGTTGTATTGGGATGGTTGATGTAGTAGCAACAATGAGTTGAGAATGAAAAAATGGTATCAATGTGGATGATGCATTAGGAAAAAATATGTGAGAACTAACAAAATGTACTAGGGTGGTTGATGTAATATCAATAATCATAAAAAATCATTACTATATTGATTTGTCCAATGCGGTTGTAATAACTAGATTGGTAATGATTTCTTCTTACTTAACATTTACAAAATGAGGTGGAGAGGTATCCTAAACTATTTAATAAGTAGGATAGGGAGTATGAGTGGAACAAGGATAAGGATCACTGTATTAGAGTAGGCACTTCATGTTGTTCATGTTAACCATGTTCTCTTCATTAGCATAATAGTGAGGGGTAATTGTGGTTTCAACAACATTAATGGTGGTAGGTTGAATAGTATTATGTTATTGGATTTTATTATGTTTTAGATGTGGATTTGTATAGATGTCAAGGTGATAATTAGCCTAATTGAGAGATTCATGCTTGACTTTAGAGTCATGAGATTTATTTACCATATCATAGGCTTGTTGACATTCTTAGATCATATCTTCATGATCAGAGTTAGGAACAAGGAGAAAATTGAGAGCAGGGTTCTTAAGTCATCTATAAGTTTCATGGGAGTATACCCAACTTACATCATACTAGTAAAAAAGTTTAGGATCATACCAATACTTGGTAGGGCAAGAAGGATCAAGTTCTTTGGTTGAGGGTTTAATAAATCATTTCTTAATTTTAGCTAAGGAAAGAGGCTTGTGAACTTCTATATTAGTCACGTAAGTTGAAGAAGAAAGAGGATGCTAGAAGGGACTTCTAATGAGAGGTTATAAAAGTGTCCCTTCGTTAGAGCCATTAGGGACAATAGCATGGATGGTGTGTGTGGAATTGTATGTATTCATGATACCATCATTAATTGCATGTTTGTTCTTAAACTTCATAAGCATACAAGTTCCATACGTGGGTTGGGAAGGCTTGAATTATCTTAGAAGCCTTGACATTTAGCTTGATCAAGGGCTTCTTCCAGTGATTTTTGAGAGAGATTCCTAACTTTGTATTGAATTTTAGGATGGAAAGTGTTGATAAACAAGTAGAAGAGATTGTATTTTGACATGTGGTGTTCAGCCTTGTTAGATAAGGCTTTCCAACACTTGATAAAGTCTTGGGAAATTTCAAATTATACCTATTTGTATTTAATGAAATTGGTTGAACTCTTTTAGGATGATCATTGGTTTGAAATAATTGAGCCAATGCATTAACTAACTCTTCTAAACTAGAGATAGTTCTAGACTTGGGTTGGTTGTACCAATCTAGGCCATCACTAGAAAAGGTTTAGTAGCTACAAAGTTTAGACACTATTTTATACATTTTATAGCACCTTGGTCTTGTATAATTGGCAAACTCAGACCATGGTTCTTCCTCTCAGTTATAGACCTTTCCCACTTTTAGAAGCCTTACATCTACTCTATCTTGTGCCCCTTGGCTTATATCTTATTTTGACCATTCTTATGTTGATGACTCAAGCCTTTTATCTTTCCTAGAATGCTTAAAACCTACTTATCTTCTACCTCTACAAGATTTGAATATGTACCTAGTTTCTTATTCCCTGATCACTAATGTCTAGGATAGACACCTACATTGATGCAGGTGTCCTCTAATGAAAGTGTCTAATACCCTAAAGTAATCTAATTTACAAATGAAATGTATCCTAATGGTCAACCTAAGTGTTTTAATGCAAGTTACTTCTCCAAATGGATTAATATAAATACAGGATCAACCCTCATTCATTCCTCACCTAGAAAGACCAAAAGAGACCAAGGCAACTTAACAAAACCATTATATCAAGCATTCAATTAAGCACTCAATAAAGCAAAGCTTCCCTATATTCTCTTATTTTTATATCAGTCATAGGGATAACACATACATAGTTTGAATTATTGAAGGAGTAGCTCAAGAACTCTATTTACCAAGTTACAAGCTCGGTCACCATTGTACTTGTTTATCACATATTGCATGATTCACACACAAGCCAACACATAGGGGAGAACTAAATTAGTTTGAGATCCTATCAGAGTATTGGATATGTAGGTAATTCTCATTAATAGTGGGGTCTTTAGGGTCAGCTTGACACCATGTGCCCACTAACCCATTTTCCCCCAAGGTCACTATGAAGATGAAGAACCAGGGTTTTAGAATTTTATGAGGAGAGACAATCCATGACCTAGATATGAATGTACTAGAGTGAAGGTAAAGACAAACCCAAAAGCATCCAGGTGGTTACATCTTTTTCTAGTAGGTATTGCATACAAGACACTTATGTCAATTTTAGATAGTAATGTCAATATAACCATTCAAGGCCGACGTCAGTGTCTAAAGCTCCAAAGGCACTTAATCTAGAATTTGGTGACTTTTTTAGAATCATCTTTTAGTCTATTTTCTACATGTTCTAGAACTATATCAACATCAAAACTAGCTAAGTACATTACTTCTTTGTCATTTCCATACCTAGCATAATTTTACTTACTATTTTTAGCCTATCTCAGTTTAATAAATTCAATATATGTTTATCTGAGTGTAACATCTAATTGGCCTATTATAGAGATTATTTATCACCCTTGTACCTTAGGCTATCACTTTCCCCTTTAACCCTAGATAACCTCAATGTAGAACATTTTAGGGTTAAACCTTTGGTGAACTTGATTTTTGAACTCCAAACCCTAGGTCAGTTAGGGTTTTCTGAATTTTCTATTTTCCTGATTGCTATACTTTGTTGCAAATTCTAAATTTTTCATTTATGAAAAAATGGAAAATGTTAATTCAAAAACTCATTTTCTTATAGAAGATAAAGAAAAATTGAATACTCATCTCAATAATAACAAGAGCTGAATGTATGCATTTGTGTATGTTATAAGAGATGAAATAAGTAAACATGATAAAACTAAGGCTTCTTCACTTAGTGACAGTGAGTCCTTAGAAGGTACTATAACTTATTCCATACCAATCAATTTACTTGCATCTAGTGGAGGCATACATTAACCTTCGTTTCCTGAAAATACTATTGCTACATCTACCATGGAATTACCAATTATTTCAAACAAACATCAGTTACAATGCCTAGTACTACTCAAACCATGTTTACATCCTATTTAGTGACTTCTCAACTTGCTAATCTTAATCCTAATGGGTCTATAACACTCATTAAAGTTATAAAGACCTTAAAGGACAAGGTTATAAACATTGAACAAAATTCATTAAAGTCTCCTCATGTTATTGATTTTCAAGATGTGTTATGTAACCCTCTTATACTTGAGATATCTTTGTACCTTTTGCCAACTAGTTTTGTTGCACCTAAATTTCTATTTTATGATGGAAATGGTGATCCTAAACAACATCTTTGATATTTTTATGTGGTATGCCTTGACTATGCCTCCAATGATAAAATTTTGAACAAATTATTTCCAAAAAGCCTAAAGGACTATGCTTTGAGGTGGTTCTATGATTTACCTCTCCAATCCGTGAAAGCATTTAAACCTCTTTGCAAATCAATTTTTGACACACTTTTCCATTAATATTTCCAAAAAGGTTTCCTATTATCAAATTACAAAAATCAAATAAAGAACAAATGAACTTATCTATGAATATGTCTTGAAGTATAAGACAATGTTGGCTAAAATGACCAATCATTTGGAAGATAAAGAGTTACAAGACATATTCAAGAAAAGTATACTTACTACTTTACATGAGTCCATTATTTTCAAGAATTGAAAATCTTTTGATGACTTATGCCATGTTGTATGGGACCATGAAATGAAGTTATTTCATTAAATAAGTTCAAGTATGTAGCAAACATACTAGTTGCATCTACATCTAATACCAAATTTATAATCAAATCAAATTATAATGTAAACCCTCCTGAGCCTAAAAAGGAAACAACCATAATGATTAACACAATAACACAACAACCTAATCAACTTGTCTTATCCAATGCACCAAGGAGACAATGCTCATGTTTACTTGATTCTCCAGCTTCATTACTCCCACGGTTAATAGAGTGTCAATCTATATCTCTCCCTCATCCTATAGAGGATGATATGAACATACCTATACCAAAAAGATATGATGTGAATGCTTATTAGGATTATCATCAGGGACTAGGGCATTCTAAGAATAGATGTTTTACCTTTAAGCATAAGTCTAAGACCTTATTGATGACCAAAATATTACATTCGATGATCCTCCCAAGGAATCAGGTTCACAGCTAGATGATCACTAGAAATATAAAATATTTAACAATTATTTACAAGGCCATTATAAGAAATAAACAAAATTTAAAATGGCATATAATGCATATCCTCCTCTATCACATTATGGGCACCCATTAGATGGTATTATTGGTACTTATACATGATACATACCTCTTAGCGTTTAAAGACTTTGATCTTCATTATTTATTCATTTGAGCACTCCTTGATCACCACCTTATACATAGTGTTATGATTTATAATGATGAAAGTGAGCACGTTTGCACCATGACATTACTTGCACACTTGTGTTATGCAAATCATGATTTGCATCATTCTACTAGATCAGTTAGAACATTCAATAGGAACTCCCAAAAGGTTCTTGGTGAGATTGACCCACCTTTATAGGTCAATCTTGCACATGTGGTTACTACATGTTCAATTATACCTTCCACATGAATATTTGATATGTTATTAGGAATCCTTGGATCCATACACTTTGATAAATACCTTATACAATCCATGGGTGTGTTAAATACATTCATGCCAATTAGGTAATTACAATTTCTAGAATCCCATATGAGCATCCTCTTAAACAACAAAAACATATACCCACATCGCTGAATATCAAACTTACTAAGGTTAATCCATCACAAAAGGGTGAGCAACATGTAGTCCCTTTTACTAGGTGGTTAGTGCTTGAGATACCATTATATCAAATACATACAATGGATTCCATAAAATCTATATCTTCTATTACACACCATATTCAGACATCCAGAGCACCTAAACAAGTTTATACTATTGTTATTCCAAAAAAACCACTAAACACACATAGATGGCTCCCACAAACCCCTAATACTCTTGTTTTCATGACCACATAGTCCTATTATACATACACATAGCATCACAAATACTACAATGATATATATTAAACCTATACAGGCTCCTCGACAATGTCACCAGCTTATTACATCAGGATCATAGTGGTGAAATACCTATGATCACCCTTTGGATGGGATCATAGGATAGTCTTTCCCTTTCACATATTCCAAAAATAACAAAAAAATAAAAAAAAACATTAAAAAATTCAAAAACACTTTCGGTACCTACTTATTCTATTGGCTTCTTGGCATCTATGTGTTATTTCTATGTTAATAAATGGCATATCAGTTACTCTTACATACATGTGTGTCATGATTATATTCAAGTGTGACATAAACATAAATAGATACATGATTTATTCCTGTTTAGGATGTTAGCCCTTCCCTCTACTCATGTCATGTGCACATTAGGGGCATCCACCTCTTTGATCTTGATACTCATAGGTTATATCATTTTATGGTCACTTTACATTATCATGTTTTAAGTTCATATACGTACTTACAAATGCCTTTATCCATTATTATATATTTCATAGGGTACTTGATAAGTTATGCACTTTTGACATTTTTTTCTAACACGTTTGATCCATGGAGGGGCCACCCCCAACCATATAGATTGAGTTGAGTTTAAAGTTTAGATATAAAGGGGAGGGACTCCGCCCCCGCCCCCCCTTCCCCCCACCCCATATATAAATGAGAGAGGACATGTGTAGAGTTTAATTATGATATGTTTGTGTTGGTTGTTTATGATTCCCTTTATGCACTTCTTTGAGTGCCTTGCCTTTGCTATTATTTTGCTTATTCAATCATTTGAATATGCTCCTTTGTTTGTGGGCCTCATGCTTATGTGTGCTTTCCTTGACATTTGAATATGTCATTATTCATTATATGGACATTTGAATATGTCATTATTGATTTTTTGAACATTTGATTAAGTCATGTCCCTTTGACTTTGTGGTATTTGAACATGCCCCTTGTTTGTGATCTCCTTAGACCATTATATGTTGACTTGATTTTCAGTGTTTGTATGTGTGTGATTGATTTACATATTGAGACTGTAATATTACTATATATACATTGTCATGAACCTTATCATGCATCTTATGCCTTCATGTCATCACATTGTTTTATGCACTTTAATAATACATTTACTTAGACATATTCTTCTATATACTACATGGTTCCATTTACATATTATACAATTGTCTTATCATTTTGAGCTGAGGTAACTACTAGTTTCTATTCTTCCCTCACCTCAAATAGGAGGCACATCAGTGGGGGCATGTCATACAAGCATCTTCTTCACATTTGACACAATTTCAAATTCAGTGGGGGCATGCTTTGGAAACATTTTCTTCACACTTATTCAGTATTCAGCACACCTACATTATAGTGGGGGCATGTTTTTAGAAACATGTCCTCCACACTAGCACTTATTTAATTTTTCAAATTTCTCCATGTATAGTGGGGGCATCATTTGGAAGCATGTTCTTCATACTTACATAGTTTATGTGTTGGATAAAGCACATAGTTATATAATTAATATTCACTGTTGTGACAAAATTCTATACATTGGTACCATTATTATACATAGTTTTAGCATGAGACATATGTAAGGTACATGTGTTATACAGTGTGCACCTAATATTGCAAAATCCAAATCAGTTTTAAATTTCAAATCTCTTTTATGGACTGTTACCATATCATAGACTTTTACACACTTATACCTATGATAGATTGTTACAAATTACATTGAGCCAATCTACTACATTAGTTGGTTTGTTTTTAGAATGGTTGAGGTGATTTAATTACTCAATATTACCAAGTTTTTAGGTTGGACTTGATTATATCATTTAGCCTCACCAAGTTATAAGTATCATTAGGTTACACAATTGAGCTTATCTAAACTGCTAGGTGGCAAGTCACTTTTTCTTCAAGGTTGGGGACATGTGCCTTCCAATCCTTCTTTCTCTCTATCTCTTTCCAAATTTATATATATTTGTCCTAATCTTAGTTTCAAAACCTTACAATGATACATATTTCAAATCAACTTACCAATAGGCAAGGTAGTTACATCGATACACAAATGTACTCTTAAACCTTGCTCTTTCAATTTAAATTTTTTAAATACTTTCAATTCCAAATTGTGTGCACTGATTAGATACTATAACATACTCTTGGTTGTAGGTCAGTCACTAGCAAAGCACTCAAGTTGGGATCACGTAAAGATAAGGTGTGTTATACACACCTAGGTACACATTATTTTCCTTTAAACTAGTAATTTCATTATTACATTAAAGGGGGGAATGTAGACACTATTTTATGGATTATATAACCTCAGCCTTGTACACTTGGAAAAATTAGGCCATGGTTGTTCTTTTTAGTTCTTGACCTTTCCCATTTTTTAAAGGTCTCTCATCTACTCTATCTTATACCCCTTGGCCTATATCTTGGTCTAACTGATCTTACGTTTATGACTCAGGCCTTCTATCTCACCTAGAATGTTTAAAGCCTTCTTATCTTCCAAGTCTACAAGTTTTGAGTCTGTACCTCCTTTCTTGTTCCCTAGACACTAGTATTTAAGATAGACACATGTCTTAACTTAAGTGACCTTCTCCAACACAAGTGTCTAATGCCCTAAATTCATCTTATTTTCAAATGAAATTATATTAATGGTTGACCTAAGTGCTTTAATGTGAGTTACTTCTCCAATAGTATTAATATAAAAACAAGACCAACCCTCATTCAATCCTCACCTAGAAAAGACCAAAAAAGATCAAGGTAAATTATCAAAAGCATTATATCAAGCATTCAATCAAGCACTTGATAGATCAAAGCTTCCCTATTTTCTCCTATTTTTATATCAATCATAGGGATAACACATACACAAGTTCGAAGTACTAAAGGAGCAACCCAAGAGCTATATTTTTTAAGTTATAAGCTAGGTCATTATTATACTTTATTATCACATATTATATGGTTTACACACAAGCCAACATGTAGGGGAGAATTAAATAAATCTAAAGCCCTCTTTAGAGTATTGACTATGTAGGTAGCACTCATCGACAAAGGGGTCTTTGGGGTCAGCTCGACACCATGTGCCCACTAACCCATTTTTCCCTAAGGTCACTATGAAGATGAAGAATTAGAATTTTATAATTTTATGAGGAGTAATAATCCATGACCCATATCTAAATATACCAAAGCAAAAGTGAAGATAAACTCAAAAGGATCTGGGTGGTCGTATCCTTTTCCAAAAGGTATTTTTTATAAGACACCTATATCAGGTTTAGACAGTGGCATCAACGTAACCATTCAAGGTTGAGGCTAATGTCTAAATCTCTAGAAGCACATAATCCATAATTTGGTGACTATTCCAAAATCATCTTCTTGACTTCTTTTTGCCTATTCTAGATCCAAAATTGTGTCAGCATTAGAACCAACTAAGTACAATACTTCTTTGTCATTTCCATATATAGCATAGTTGTACTTACTATTTTTAACCTATATTAGTTTAATAAATTTTTTATATGTTAATCTAACTCTAGCATCTGATTGGCATACTATAGAGATAGTTTATCACCATTTTACCTTAGGCTATCTCTATCCCCTTTAACCCTAGATAACCCCAATCTAGAACATTTTAGGGTTAAACACAAAGGTGTTTAACTTAATCAAATCTTTGTAAAGGTTTTCAAAATCTTTCAAATGAAAAGTGGGATTGATAGATCCATTATATGTGTAGGAGTGATACCACCTATGTCCATGATTGTGATTTGAGGAACTAATGGTTCATTTTGAAGATGTTTGATTGCTTTATTAAGAAGTGGAGTTTTGGAAATTAGATTCCCATGTGCATGTTTAATGAAGGGTGAGTGGCATTTGGATTTTTCACTCCCCATTGAGGTTATTAAGGACAATTTACAATTTCAAGAGTTGATTTTGCATTTATATCATTTTATTGACATTAGTTTGATGGCTAGAAGAGGAAGCTTGTGTAGCTTGTTGAGATGCACTAGTTGTGACATTAACATATGTGTGAGTGTGGGTACTTTGTGTAGGCCTACTAAAGGTAATATCTATAATTTTATTAGCAATTATAGGCATGGTAGAAGAAGAGGGAATGGGGGAGGTCATGTATTGACCTGCCTAAGTCCAGTAGAAAAGTTGTGAGTAGGAAAAGGAGGAAATTCCACACAAGGTTCCAACATGAGATGGTAAATCACTATAGATTCATTGCCCCTATGTTTAGTATGGTAATTAATGTAGATGATCATTTTTGGAGTGTATTCAAGATCATTCTCATCCTCTACAATTGGAATATGTGGAGGGTAATTGAGTGTATCAATGAATGTGGATTTTCTATGTGGCTCATAGTTTGTAGTTCTAGTGGCCACATGACAATTACTTATATCTTGGTTTTATATGGTAGTATAAGGAAAGTGAGACATAGATGATTTATGATAATTAGTCATTTCCATCATATCCTGATGGGTTTTCTATTCAAAACAATAATATATTTCATGATGGAAATAAATTGGCAAAAAATAGGTTATATCAACCAAGGCAATGTAGTCAAGAGATGAGATATGAAAAAATAGATTGTATCAAGTTAGCTAATACAATTTGAATAGAAGGGGCTAATACTAAAAGACTATATCAGTTTGGTTATTGTAATTATGTAGGTAAAGATAAAATATATCAAATTTTTAATGTAGTCAGGCATAAAAATATAAATTATAGCGAGTTGGTTGGTGCAATGTCAGACAGAAAGAGACATATTGTATCAAGTTGGTTGATGTAGTCATGTAGAAAGATACATATTGTATCGAGCTAGTTGATGCAATCAAGCAAAAAGAAGCCAAGTCTAGCATACTGTATCGAGCTAGCTAATGTATCCATTAGATAAATATTTGGTAAAATCATATTATATTGAACTATTCAATGCAATTAGGTAAATAAGAGTAGGGTAAAATAAATTGTATCAAGCTAGTTGATGTAGTCTAGAAGATAGAATAAAAATTGTAATGTGCTAGCCAATATAATTGGTTTTAGGCTAGTATATAGAGATTACATCGAGCTAGTCGATGCAATCATAGAGACAAACATAGGAGATTATATCAGGGTGGTCGATGTAGTCTGTAAACATAGATAAGTATATCTAACTGGCTAATATAGTTATGAAACACAACACATAAATCTATTGAGTTAGTCAATATAGTCTACAATATAAGTAATTTTAGTTAGCAAATTAAATCTAATTAATTTTTTGAAAATAAGACTAGGTAGATGCACTAAAAGGATTTGATTAATAGCATGGTCTCTCAAATATACTTATTTATTGATTAGTGTCGACCCAACATTTTAAAACACTAAATACAGAGGCTAATCATGTCTATAGCCCACTAATCTTGGTTTTGAGTTTACAATGAGATTAACTTCCATTGGTAATATTCTCTATTTAGGTGCAATATAAAATAAAATGAATTATCAATTTCCAAAGGTTCAATAAAAAAGGAATCCTAGGTGTTTTTGATATATCATGAGGTACGTGAAAACTAAAGTTTGTGTTTAGTGTTGTATTATGGCTATGAGTATTGGGGTAACCCCTCATGCCATGATATCTATAAATAGAACATCAACTACATAATAGTCATTTATTAGTTTGAAAACTACCAAAATATAGTTTATAGGAAAATCCAAACCAATAGAAAATAAAGATCAAAAATCAATGTCAAAAACTAATTTGTAACATTCAATAAATTAAAATAAATAGGCAATCAATAATAATGAACTAATTTATGTTAAAAATGAAAAAAAAATTAAGTATATCAAACTTGGATGATGTAGTTTCAAACACAATACAAAACTTTATTGGGTTGGTTGATGCAGTTTATGCAAACACAAAGCAGGCTAGGTTGGCAATGCCACTCACAGATGAGGAGGAAATTGTATGAGGTTGGACAATTTAGTTTGTTAAAAGAGATATACTAAGACAATTTTATTGATCTAGTTGATACAATTTACTAAAAGGTAAAATTGATACATAATTATATTGGTTCTAGCCAATGTAGTTGGCTAAGAGAGTGAAGATAATTGTAAGCTTCATGTTGGGTTCATGACAATGTATGCACAAGCGAGGATTAACCTATAACTATCATATCTTTAAAGATCCAAACTTAGAGAAGGTTAATCAAAAATATATTGTGATACCTAATGTTTGGGTAGCGATCATTGGATCCATATACCTAAAAAGAGGGGGGGGGGCTATATCACAAATATCAAAGGAAAGGGGTCCAAAGCCTTTAATCCTATCACACAATGAGATAAATCTAATTATACCTCTATGTAACTAATAAATATTAAAAATAAACAATTTAAGTGATTGTGCAAGTAAATTAAACTAAATGGGAAGCTTTATAATGATAAAAAATGGGTAAGGTATCATGGTAGACAAATGGAGGTCTACGCAACCTAAAATGGATAAATAGAAAGTTCAAGCAATCTTATAGCCACACTAAGTATAAGTGTAGAGAGAAATTAAATAAGGATACACACATATTTATCTACTAAACAACAAGAACCATCTATCTACTAAATAGAAAAAAGGAAAGAACATATGGTTAGTAATGTCGACCTTTATGGGGATTCATTGAGCCTTAATCCTCCCCTTAGCCAATGGTGTTTTGCAAGAGATTGTTATGGTTGTGAAGACCTTTAATGGTTGGTATAAGACTTAAGAATACTCCTAATGACTTTTCCTATTGGATCTTCAAGGCCTTCACAAGATAATATTCTACCTATAACTCCTCCAAATGTGATTTAAGGCAGAAGTGCGAGCAAAATTAGGGTATATGAGTGTGATATGGTATGTGTATATGTTTGGAATGAAACGGGAATTATATATATAGTGATAAAATATCTAAACCTAGGCTAAGCTGATGGCATCAACTAGATTCAATGTAGTTAAAAGGAGCCAACTAACATTGAATTATGTTGACCAAGATAAAATAACACAAATGCCAAAAGACATGTTCAGAATGACATCGATAATGTTGATACAGTATGATAAGGGAATATGTGAAAAATAAATACTATTATCTAGGGCCGATACCATAGGAAATGAGTAAATTGACATAGTTAAGTGAGGTAGGATGGAAGGAGGTAGGTAGGAAGGAAAATATGAGGAAAGTGAACTGGGAATAGGACTGGTATGATCATGACATAGATAACATCTCTCATAAATCACCAAAGGCATACTCACCCATTTCATGGTATACCCTTTATGGCATGTACTCAGGGAGATTAAAGCTCAACACATTGTTGTAATAGAAAGTGTCAGTAAATGATAAAGTGAAAAATATTATGTGTACACATGAACCACTTAATGAATCCACTTCAATGTTTTGTTGTGATTAAATACTTGAATGAACTCTATAGGTTCATATTTATACACAAGATTACATACTAGGTTTGCATAATAATCCCAAGAGTTGAAAATTAAAGCCAAAACACATTCATGCCCATTCAACTTCATGTGCATTGGAGTCTTACAACTGGCTCTAAAATATTACTTATAAAAAGTCCTCTAACTTTTGAAGGCCATAACTTTTACATACAAACTCGAAATCATGTGTCATTTTATTAAAATTTCAAATTTTTTATAGAGTAACTCAAATATGTACTTTTAATGCCAACAATATGTTTTTTTATCCTATACAATGAAAACTCACACTTTTATAGGATTTGGCGTGTTGCAAGTTACCCATGTTGGGTAGTCAATTGTCTTACTGACTGAATTGGATTATATACATAATTAAATATATGATCATTTTGTTTATTACTCACCTACATGAGTGTACATATATTACATGTGTGTATATATATTTTCATGTTATTTATAGCGCAATATTACACTAGAGGAATACATTCTATACATTGTCATTTATAACTTTGTTTTAGGTGTTTTATTGAGTTTGATTGCATTCATCTATTTTTTAGATTTCACATGGAACTTACCTTTTATTTTCATTAACATTATTTTAAGACACTTGTTTCATGTTGTTTATTATGATTCACTAGCATTGATCACTTGACTAGTGATCCCATTGATAGAACTCACATTAGTCTTCTTGATGATGACAACATACTTATTGGGACATTTTGTCGCATCATGCATTGATTTTCGAGGGAAGCCTATAGGTGATTATGCTTCCCCTCATATCATTACTCTATTTGTGAACCTTTCTCCTTATTTATCATGTGTATCCTTATGCCTTATTGTATTGGTTTAGATTTTCTTCTAAATATATAACAAAAAAATAAAAAACATGATTTCATACATAATAATATTTTTTTTTCTATGGGGGCATCATACCCTAGCATAATATTTATTGGATATATTATATTCACATTTTTTCCTATGTGGGAATTATTCCCTTTTGTGTTTCTTGTTGATATATTATGATTTTTTCCTTAAGCACATAACTATAACATAATCTTTCTGCACGGGCATGATACTAGCAATTCTATCCTATGCATGGTAATAATTATATATGTATCACTTAAATATGCAATATTATATTAGTTAGATATTTTCATTATAAATTCACTTAATCATTAATAATGATTTAACTTTTTAGGGTTATGGAGTGTAAGCCCTAGGTTGTTAAAGGGTCTAAGTTAGTAAATCATGGTAGAAATATGCAATAAATACAACCACTAATTTGTAATAGAATTGACCTAGTTTGACCTTCATAAAAGTAGTAATAAATGATATAAACAAGTAATTAGCTTGAAATTTAATAAGATAAGATATTTGGAGGTTGAAAATTAGGACAAGAATTGATCTAAGTGTCATGGATAGGATCCAAGTGTTAAAACCCTTCCTAGATAGTAGTGCCCTAATTGGACACTAGAACCAATGGCACTAGTGTGTTATGTGCAAAATTATTTTGAGATTTTGGGTGCACCTGTGTCTAAGTATACTATGTTTGTTCTTATACACATGAGTTATGATTCCCTATCAGTGGCCTATTTTAATTAATTTTACATATCAACCCTAAACTCCATCTTTTTAAGGCATCTGATTGGCACAAGTAGCAAAGTGTGATGTTAGTGGGGTAGGATGGACATCCTCAACACCCCATCATGATGAGAGTTGCCTACATAATGATACTCTAATGAGGGATCAAGGTCGATGTAGTTCTCCCCACCTAAATGCTAGTACAAGTGTAAGTGAAGCTAGTATATATTCTAGTTTGAGTGCTTTTGAGTGGAAATTAAGACTGGAAATCTAAGTATTCTAAGCTTGGGATGGTTATAGATGATTATATATAGAAGTAGGGTAAAATGGGGATTGATAAGATTGATTGTGCATAGTGGTCAAATTTAAACCCATTACAATCTATCAAAGGCCTTCGAACCCATCCCAGAAGTGGAAAAAAAGTGTTCATAAAAAAATTCCAAGTTTAAAAAGTACATGACAATGTAAAAGGGTTGGCTAATTCTTTAAATGATAAAAGAAGGGCAAGGTTGAAAAATGCCCATCAGTAGTAGGCCCAGGTGGCACTAGGCACAAGTGGTAGACCGATGGTTTAGGTGGCATAGTTGGCAGTGACATGGCACTCAAGTCACACAGTCACCTCACACCCACACCGCACGTAGTACACTAGGCAGTGGGCATACTCTCCAAGTGGAGCCTGGACTCAAGGTTTATTTTAATTTAATGTATTATGATTCAAAATCAAATCACTAAATGCAAATTGGAATTGGAAATTCAAAATTTGTTAAGGCAATGAAGGCATTAAAGTAAATTGGTATGTCAGACTCTTCATGACATGCGACAGGGGCAACAATCAAATTTGAACCCATCACAACCTGTCAAAAGGATTCGAACCCATCCCTTCCCAGAAGTGGAAAAAAATGTCCATAAAAAAATACCAAGTTTAAAAACTACATGAAAATGTAAAAGGGCTGGCAAATTCTTAAAATGACAAAGGAAGGGCAAGGTTGAAAAATACCCATCAGTAGTAGGCTTATGTGGCATCGTGTACAGGTGGTGGACCGATAGTTTAGGTGGTACAGTTGGCAGTGACTTGACACTCGAGTCACATAGTCACCTCACACTCACACTGTACATAGTACATTGGGTAGTGGGCACACTCTCTGAGTGAAGCCTAGACTCGAGGTTTATTTTATTTTAATGCATTAAATTTAATGCATTTTGATTCAAAATCAAATCACTGAATTTAAATTAGAATTGGAAATTTGGAATTGGTAAGGCAATGAAGGCATTAAGGTAAATTGGTCTATCAGACTTCATATGGCATATGATAGGGGTAATTGCATTTGCAATTTTGCACTGTAGTCTGTGAGTCGTGAGTCCAGCAAATGGCAATTAATAATAGTAGTGTTGAACTATTGATCAATATGATGGCCATTGGATTTGATTTATCCTTCTTCTTATCAAATTTGATTTTCTCCTCCCCTCTAACTTCATAGGTTACAGACCATTTTTGTTGGGATCATTTTTTATCCAAATTAATAAGTTTGTTATATTTTTATTTTTTGTTCATTCTGGGTTGGTTCACCCATTGGTTGGTTTTTATAGCCAACTCTTTTTGTAATATTTTAATCTTACCATTGTAAAAATAATAATTATTGCATTTTCCCAAATATTTCTCTGTTATTTCTTCATCTTGGCTTATCAGTGGTTTTTAGCTAGATGCCTAATAAAATTTTAGTCAGTGCCTGAGGTAATATGATGCATCAGTCTATTGAATTCTAGATGCAACATTAAAAGTGCCTAAGATGTGGAAGCCTACAGTCAGAGTGTTGAAAGCCTAATTAGTTCTGATCAATGTATAAAAGGATGCAATAGTCTGTTGAATGAGCAGAGAAGCAAGGAGGAAGATGCTAGAATCCTGGCTAATGCCAAAGAAAAGTGCAACATAAAAAAGTGAGACATGCTAGAGAAAGAAATGATAAAGCAAAGGTAGAAGTTGATAGAGTGAGGCACCATGAAGTTCTTGAAAGGAGGTATACGACAAGTATATAATGCAGTAGATCATTTATTTTTGTCCATAGCCCATGGATTTTTTATTCTAATGATTAGAGCAAAACATAAAGTTGTTTATATTATTAATTCTTTCATGATCACTATAACAGCATGGTAAAAAAATATCTGAATGCAGTAAAAGGTGACACCATTTGTTTGAAAAGATAATTGATTTCATTCGGTATGGCAATGGAAATTCATTCAGATTCAATGCAATTTCCTTCAGTCGACCGTACACACCCAAAAAAAAAGACCAAGTTTGCCTAGCATATCAGTGCATAAATCCAATGAAATAAGCTTTCATTTCACTTTCTTTGCATATTTCGTGGGTTCCACATAAAGCAAATTGTTATTGCTTTATAAGTGAAAGATTGGTCAATTTTCCCATGTATATTCTTTCTTTTACATTTAAAACTTAGAGATAAATTAAATACTATCCTATTGTATACTCTAAGTGCTTAAGGGTAAATTGGTTTTGCCAATCACTTATTAACATAGAGATCAAGGGTTCAAAACCCATTTATTTTGTATTTTGGTCAAATTTATTTTTGATCTTATCTAATGAAAGAACAAATTGTAAAACAAGCATATATTGGAGAAATAAGGGTATAACAGGAGTAATCTTTTTTTCAAATCTGGGAAATCTGGAAGTTATTTTGAAGGTAAAGGCAAAAGCTCGATAGCATTACTTATTTTTTGATTTCATATCATGGCTAAAATTGTGAGCCTAATTTCTGAAAATGGACACTTAACTCCTAAAAATTATAAGGAATGGTCAATGAACATGGAAAATACACTAATCTTCAACAACTTATGGGAATTAGCTGAAAAGCAACCAACATTGTCCATCGATGCCACAAAGCTTGCAAAATTTTCTAAACGTGACAAGCATGCCTTTGATTTATTGAAATCAACTTGCAGTGCAAGAGTTATAATTTACATAAAGGCCATTAAGTTTGAAGCTTAAACATCATGGAAAGCTCTAAAGGACTTATATGATAAACAACTTGCTTACAATAAAATTGATCTTCTTATGCAGTTACTCAACACCAAACTAACAGATGATGAAGATGTTTCGGAATATATATCACACATTAAAAACTTGAAACAAGAATATGGCACTACTGGTGGGAAAATTGATGATGAAATGATTATTTCCATTATTTTGAATGGTCTTAGCCCTAGCTATAAGAACTTTCTATAAATGTTACATCGTAGTGATAAGCTTAACAAATCTACTTTTGATTCCATTTGTGATTTTCTCACTCAACATGAGCAACAATTTACCAAAAAGAAAGAAAAACCTGCTGAGGAAGCCCATTATACCAAAATAGGTAATCTATTATATGAGCATAATAGAAAGCATTCTTTGAAGCAATTTCAGAGATGAAAACACTCTCTACAATACACTTCTAGACATAAGCATCATTCTAGACATAGGGATCATTCTGGTTCTCTAAAGCATAAACATCATTTTGGTTCTCCAAAGTATAGACATCACTCTAGTTATCATAAGCATGAGCATCACCACAAATATTCACATGGACATAAGCACAAGCATTCTTCTTCATGTGGCTATTCTTCCTCTAGTTCTATTGGAAATGAGAGAATATGATACAATTGTGGTGGCATAAGACACCTCTCTATAGAGTGCCCCTCCAAAAGTAGGTCCTCTCAACATCGATAGAAGGTAGAAGCAAACATTATTGGTCACTCTTATATTTCCTCTTTTGCATATTCTTCTGATGGATGGGATGACTGTGAAGTTGTTTGCTCTGCAATTGATGACTATATATTCTGAGATGGTAACACACCCATCTTGTGTGAGCTATTAGGCTCAAGATTAGGATTTGATGTAGTAGAATTTTTTGGCTTGTGTACTTTGCTTTCATAGATCTAGTGTTGATATGATCTTTGATGTAGAGCATTTCAGTGATTTGTACTTAGTTTATTTGTTGTATGGCTTCTCACCTCTTGCCTGATAGGGGTAGAAGATATTGCATATTGGTTTTTGATTAATCATCGATGGTTACGATATGAGTCAGGATTGAGTTGCTAGCATTATTAGTGTTGAGCAAAGGTTTGTGGGAGATGCTAGTGATTATTGGGCATCAGTTTGAGATTTTCCATACACTCTACTAGGGTAATCACTTATTGGATGGATTCTATGTGAGGATCGATGTAGTTAGAAAGAACATGATCTTGTTTTACTTTAGTGCAGGGATGATTAGGGTGTTTATCAGTCTAGGATGCACAATGCACCAATTGTAGTGTAGCAGAGACTACTTGGATGATGTACAGTTCATTGCTTCAGTCTTTCTATACCCCTTTAGATCAAGGGGGAGTTTGTTGGGATCATTTTTTATTAAAATTAATTAGTTTGTTATATTTTTTTTTAATTTTTATTATGGGTTGGTTTTTATAACCAACTCTTTTTGTAAGCTTTTAAGCTTACCATTGTTCAAAGATAATGATTGCATTTTATCAAATATTTTTCTCTATTATTTCTTCATCCTAGCTTATCAATTTTGACCTAGGATCAATCTTTGTGCTTCAATTTTAGTCAATTGACAGTCTATGCTCTAGGTAGGAGGTGCAAGGATTAGGGGTACTGCTAGTCTGATACTACCAGTACCACATGGTTCATGTTATTTATAGCACAACATTACACTAGAGGAATACATTTTATACATTACCATTTATAACTTTGTTTTAGGTATTTTATTGAGTTTTATTGCATTCATCCATTTTTTAGATTTCACATGGAACTTACCTTTTATTTACAATAACATTATTCTAAGCCACTTGTTTCATGTTGTTTGTTATGTTTGATTAGCATTGATCACTTGACTATTGATCCCATTGATAGAACTTACATAAGTCTTCATGATGATGACAACATACTTATTGGGACATTTTATCGCATCATGCATTGATTTTTGAGGGAAGCGTACAGGTGATTAGACTTCTCCTCATATCATTTTCTATTTGTGAGACTTGATCCTTATTTTTCATGTGTATCATTATGTTTTATTGTATTGGTTTCTATTTTCTTCTTAATATATAACAAAAAAATTAAAAAAAATGATTTCATACATAATCGTATATTTTTTTCTATGGGGCATCATACCCTAGCATAATCTTTATTGGATATATTATATTCACATTTTTGCTTGTGTGGGCATTATTCCATTTCATGTTTCTCATTGATATATTATGAGTTTTTCCTTAAGCACATAAATCTAACGTAATCTTTCTATGGGGGCATGATACTAGTAATTTCATCCTACGCATGGTACTAAATATATATATATATATATATATATATATATATATATATATATATATATATATATATATATATATCACTTAAATATGCAATATTATATTAGTTAAAACTTTTCATTTCAAATTCACTTAATCATCAATAATGATTTAACATTTTAGGGTTATGGAGTGTAAGCCCTAGGTTGTTAAAGGGTCTAAGTATAGTAAATCATGCTAGAAATATACAATAAATACAACCACTAATTTGTAATAGAATTGACCTAGTTTAACATTAATAAAAGTAGTAATTAATGATATAAACAAGTACTTAGATAGAAATTGACTAAGACAAGAGATCTAAAGGCTGCAAACTAGGACAGGAGTTGATCTAAGTGTCATAGATAGAATCCAAGTGTCAAAACCCTTCCTAGACAATAGTTCCCTAATTGGACACTAGAACTAATGGCACTAGTGTGTTATGTGAAAAATTATTTTGAGATTTTGGGTGCACTTGTGTCTGAGTATACTAAGTTTTTTCTTGTACACATGAGTTTTGATTCCCTATCAGTGACCTATTTTGACTAATTTTACATGTAAACCCTAAACCTTCATCCTTTTAAGGCTTTTGATTGACACAAGTAGCAAGTGTGATGTTAGTGGAGTAGGATAGACATCCTCAACACCCCATCATGATGTTAGTGGAGTAGGATAGACATCCTCAACACCCCATCGTGATGAGAGTTGCCTACATACCAATACTCTAATGAGGGATCAAGGTTGATATAGTTCTCCCCACCTAAGTGTTGGTGCAAGTGTAAGTAAAGCTAGTATGAATTCTAGTTTGAGTGATTTTGAGTGGAAATTGAGAATGGAAATCTAAGTATTCTAAGCTTGGGATGGTTATAGATGATTATATACAAAAGTAGGGCATAATGGGGATTGATAAGATTGATTGTGCAAAGCAATCAAATTTGAACCCATCATAACCCATCAAAGGTCTTCGAACCCATCCCAAAATTGGAAAAAATATGGCAGTAAAAAAAATGCCAAGTTTAAAAAGTGCATGACAATGTAAAAGGGTTGGTAAATTCTTAAAATGACAAGGGAAGGAAGGGTAAGGTTGGAAAAATCCCCATTAATAGTAGGCCTAGGTGGCACTGAGCATAGGTGGTAGATTGATGGCTTAGGTGGCATAGTTGGTAATGACTTGGCACTAGAGTCACACAATCACCTCATACTCACACCATACACAATACACTAGGTAGTGGGCACACTCTCTGAGTGGATCCTAGACTCGAGGTTTATTTTATTTTAATGCATTAAATTTAATGCATTTTGATTCAAAATCAAAATCATTGAATGCTAATTGGAATTGGAAATTCAAAATTTGGTAAGGCAATGAAGGCATCAAAGCAAATTGGTCTGTCAAACTCCACATGACACGCGATAAGGGTAGTGATCAAATTTGAACCCATCATAGCCCATCAAAGGGCTTCAAACATGCCTTAGAAGTGGAAAAAAAAGGTCCTAAAAAAATGCCATGTTTAAAAAGTGTGTGATAACGTAAAAGGACTGGTAAATTCTTAAAATAACAAAGGAAGGGTAAGGTTGAAAAATACCCATCAATAACAGGCCTAGGTGGCACTGGGCATAGGTGGTGGACTGATGGTTTAGGTGGCACAGTTGGTAGTGACTTAGCACTCGAGTCACATAGTCACCTCACACTCACACCGCACACAGTACACTAGGTAGTGGGCATACTCTCCGAGTGGAGCTTAGAATCAAGGTTTAATTTATTTTAATGCATTAAATTTAATGCATTATGATTCAAAATCAAATCACTAAATGTAAATTAGAAATGAAAATTTGGAATTTGGTAAGGCAATGAAGGCATTAAGGCAAATTGGTCTGTCAAACTTCACCTAACATGCAACAAGGTTAATTGCATTTATAATTTTGCACTGTAGTCTGTGAGTCATGAGTCCAACAAATGACAATCAATAATGGTAGTGTCGGACTGTTGGTGGGCATGATGGCCATTAGATATACTTTATTCTTCTTGTTATCAAAATTATTTTTCTCTTCCCCTCTGGCTCCATAGCTTATAGACTATTTCGACCTAGGATCAATCTTTGTGCTTCAATTTTAGTCAATTGAAAGTTGATGCTTTTGGTAGGAGGTGCAAGGGTTTGGGATATTATTAGTCTGCTACTACCAGTACCACACACAAACTACCATGGCCTGTGACTTGCCTCCTCCTCATCCTCACTTGTTTAAAGATCACCAATAGCTATAAATTATTTCACCCTCAATAATAATTTTGTCGAATCGCCATGGCTACACCCACCAAAATGTTTCCTCCAATCTCTTTAGTGTAAAAATGTTTGGTTGTTTTAGATCACTGAAGAACATCTCTTAATTAGAGAGTGTGTATAGCATGGCTTGGCTAGTTTGTGAAGATATTTGAATCCAAGTGATTTTTTTTGGCTTTATCTAGGTGTTGAATCTATTGATCATAATGGTAGATGCCCTTTTGGGGAATGAGAATGGAGTGGGGAAGCTGACAGAGGATTCTCCTTGATGGGTATAATAGGCAGTGGCAAATGCAGATTGCATCATTCATAGTAAAAACCTATTTAATAGCTACTCCAAGGCATCATAACTATCTTATTTTATACTAAGAAAGGCTTTAGAGTGTGAATCAGATGCATACAAATAGGTTGTGGATATCAGCGATTAAATTTGAAGGGTTGATAGTGGCCTTCATTTCAAGCTTCTAACAGGCAAGTCACTATGACAATCTTCTCACTACTCTAAAACTCATCTTAAATACATGTAAGTTGTAACATGGGTTTTATCTCATTCATCTCACTTTGTTATAGAAAAACCAATTGAGTGACCTATTTTCTTTTACTCCCCCATTGATAAACGCATTTTACAGTAATGGGTTATTACTTACAGTGAGTTTTACCCACTAGATAACTAAGGTAACAGGGTTTAGAAATTTATAATGATGGTGAATTTTGGGTCATTACTTGATAAACACATTGATGGGTTATGATAATATGATGGGCCATGGCAAATTTCAATTTGGTGATAACTAGGATTAGAAATTTATGATAATACAAAATCACAAATTTGCAGGGTTGAAGCTTGAGGGTAATTAGGGCTTAGAAATTTATGATAATATAGGTTATGGGTATTTGGGTATTTTGATTTGACTATGAAATTGTGAATATATATTTTTCATTTTTATATATATTTATTTTACTAATTTGCATTTTATGAGACGGTGAGTTTGTGAGTCATTCAGAGTTTATTAAAGTACAAATGGCTCTAAACTATCTAAACTTGGAATAAGTATATACACCAAAATACATTTTGATGCATGGGTATTTTGATTTGACCGTGGAATTGTGAATATATATTTTTTATTTTTATATATATTTATAATACTAATTTATATATATGTTTTATATATATAATCTATAGACTGTAGTGTGGATATATATAAAAATGAAAATATATATATATATATATATATATATATATATATATATATATATATATATATATATATATATATATATATATATATATATATATATATATATACAGTATTATTAAGTAACACATTGTAGATTAATATTATAAATATATATATAAACATATTCACTACAGTCTACAGATTTATATTATAAATATGTATAAAAATGAAACAATATTATTCATAATTTCAAATAAAGGCTACTGCCAACCCTTCAAATTTGACCATTACTCATAACCTGTATTATCATAAAATGAAACAATATTCACTACAGTCTGTAGATTAGTATTATATATATATAAATGAAACTATATATATATATATATATATATATATATATAAATGAAACAAAATATATATATATACAAATGAAACAATATATATAAATGAAACAAATATATATATATATATATATAGTTTCATTTTTTTATATATTTATAATATTAATGTGCAAACTACAGTGTGTGTGTGTATATATATATATATATATATATATATATATATATATATATATATATATATATATATATATATATATATATATATATATATATATATATATATATTCATTTTTATGATATCAATCTGAGTGTAAATTAGTAATCTCAATTCTCAATGTAAATTAGTAATATAAATATATAAAACCATTCATTGTAATGTATAAATTAATATATTCCCTACAAATTAAAATTATAAATATATATATAATCCAATCTAAATGTAAATGACCAATCTCAATTTCCACTATAAATTAGTAATATAAATATATAAAACCACTCTAACTCATTGTAATATATATTCCCTACAATTTTACAAATTAAAATTATTTATATATATATATATATATATTTATGAGATAAAATTCCGATCTCACTTTAAATTAGTCTTATTTATATATATATATATATATATATATATATATATATATATATATATAAGAGATTATGAGACCAATCTCACTTTAAATAAGTCTTATAAAGGGTGTTGGCTCGGAGTACAGGTGCAAAGGTGGGTATTTTGAAAGATTTTGTTTATATTATATATATAGTTTTGTTTATATATATTTATATATAATACTAATTTATAGTGAATTGTGAATATATATTTTTCAATTTTATATATATTTATATTAATAATTTGTAGTGAATATGTGTGTGTGTAGTGTTTCATTTTTATGAGACCAATCTATGTCAAGTCTCATTATAAATTAGTATTATAAATATATAAACCACTCTGTGTAATTACTAATTTGCTAATTGCATAGAGAATTAGTCATATATATATATATATATATATATATATATATATATATATATATATATATATATATATATATATATATATATATATATATATATATATACAGAGAGAGAGAGAGGTAGTATATTATGCAGCTAGATTTCCAGAGCCTTGACAATGATCTTTGTATACACCTAAAATTGCTTGCTTCATTATTGTTGACTAATATTCCTATTATCGACACTAATTCTACTAACCTATTTTAATTTTGCTAATTTATCCTAATCTTAGCCATTCATCTAATAATCCTTCATTTACTAATTTTATTCATCCCATTCCTTCATTAATTCTATTCTAATCCTTATTATCCTTATATATATATATATATGAAACAATATAAACTACTTTGTGTACAATGTGATGCATGGTGAAATGCATGTGAACAGTGGCATGCATGTAAACTATTCAGTATACACAATGCAGTCTGCAGATTATAAAATTTTAAAGCTCACCCTTCTTTTGTCATTTTAATAATGATTATACACTTCTTATCACACCATTTGTAACTTGTTTGTTTTGGTTCATATATATATTAGTGGTCAAATTTGAACGCAGTAACCCATTATAACTCGTTTAAGTTGATGTAATGAGTATACACTTTGCCTTACAAATTTACAAAAATAATAAATGATTTGTATTATTTCAGTTTTATGAAACCAATCTCCTTTTGAATTATTATTTTAAATATATATATAATATTATTAAATTATATATATATATATTCATATTCATATTTATATATATTTGTAAGACTAATTCAAAGTGAGATTGGAATTTGGTTTCTTTTCTGTATATATTTATAAGTCTAATTCAAGGTGAGATTGGAATTTGGCATCCCTAACTTCTAAAAGCTTGTAGTTAGCACTTCTGAAAGAATAACATTGAGCACTTCTAAAAGCCTATAGTCTATATTTTGATGATCATTTTGTAATTAAATCTTAAAGTTCTCAGCAGTCAGCACTTCTAGAAGAATAACATTGAGTGGGTATAAATTAATTTTATACGTTTAATTTTATTTTTTTTTGTCATTGAGTAGGTATAAATTATGAGAAAATAGCTTCTATTGGTCATCCTAAGAAGGATAAAAAATAACTATCACTTGTTAATGCCTTTCATATCCCTCAAGATTCTAATCGATAATGTCAATCCAGAAATGAATGTTGGGAGAGGATGTACACCGGAAGCACACAATTTGATTACTAATACCAAGCAACTTAATATGCGGAAATTAACCAGATTCACCAAGTAACTAGAATTTAGAATAACACAGTATATGAGAGACAATACCAAATTGTATTAACACTTTATACAGAAAAGAATACAATAAAGAAGATGCCACTTCTTCTCCACCACCTTACAGAGGTTTCCCACGCCTCAAGTGAACAGTAATTCTTCTCCCCAAAGCTCTCCCTCTCACAGGTCCCAACACCCAACTCAAATACAGAGTTGGTGTTCACCTCCCGTGCTCCACGCACACCACAAGTGCTCCACGCACTCCACAAGTGCTCCACGCACTCCACAAGTACTCAAGGTACTTCAAGTAGATCTCCCATGAATCTGCAACAACCTGCAATTCAACAGACCATACTTATGGAAGGAACTCCCTTGCCTTCCTCTTGCTCTATCCGAGTACACACCTGTACTCCAAGTAGATCCTGCCTGATACTGCTCCCTGTAGTGTTGCTGTCTGTATGACCTTGCACACCTGCAAATCAAGCAATGGTTCCAATCACCTGTGAACCTCGACCTTGCACACACATACACCTGCAGATCAACGATCTTACTTATTGAAGAACCCAGCTGGCTCTCCAATCCAGCACCAACACACCTGGTACTGTGGCACTAGGAGGAACGCACCATAGCTCTACCTCACACACAGAAGGAGCTTATAATTATGCTCTCTTACTCCCTAGCACACTTTTCCAATACAACCATGAGTCTATTATATAGATCTCATCCAAACAATGATTAGACATCTAATTACAATAATTAGATCCGCAGCTATGAGTCTAAAATTAGCACTCATCATGCAAACTCTTGCTTCGTTAGTTCACTGCCCATAAATAACTCATAGTCGAACTACACAGGCGACCGACGTCGGTCCCTGTCTGCCTGGGGTCGCCGACGCCGGCCGATATATGACCGACGTCGGTTGCCTTCCTGTCTTACCCTGCCGACGCCGGTTGGCCAGACCAACGCCAAACACTTCTGACACTCAGCAACTCATTCTGCAACCTCCTCCATGTCTACATCAGTGAAGCTTTTAGCTCCACAATCCTAACAATCTCCCACTTGGAGATAAACAGCTGCACTGTACCTGTACCTGTACTCCGTCTAATCTGTTTCCTGGTTTGTATCCCTCTTCAAGCTCCCACCTAAAGACAACCCACCACACATCCCGTGGTGTACCACCTGTCATCCGAGTAACCTGCCACATCCGAACCTACAAATACATGTAGTGAAGTCCTGACCCTGCATAGCAACACCTGCTGCCGGTCCCTCTCAGAAAACCTGAGAACCCACTTCCCCGAATTGGCTCCTAACTCTCTGACAGCTCCCACTGCATGGGAATACTCAGGTCTATACCAGACCTCATGTGATTTCAGACACTGTACCTGTCCAGCCCTTAGTGTGCTCCGGCTCTGCATCCCGAACCTCGCCAACACCTGATTCACATCAGCTCCCACTCGAGACAAAATCAACCTGTGATCTCCATGCCTCCCATGTCAAAGAATTCCGCTGCTCCAAACTCCTCATGACATGCCACTGAACTAATCTTACCCTTAGCTCAGCAAAACCCTGTATGTACACCCCTGATAGCTAGCATACTATCCACATACAGCAACAGAATGATGTCATGACTCATCATCCCCCTGGTAAGACAAAACCACAGTAGTTACCCTGACATTGACTGAAGCCATGCTCCGTCCTCCACCTGTCAAACCTGGTACCACTGTCCTGCAGCTCCTCAAGACCATATACCTGATCTTCCGTCTCACGTATCCGTTCTCTCTATTCTTCTACTAAGGAATCCATTCGTCTCTGTGCTTTTCATACCTGCTGGCATCTCCACCAAGACACACCTGTCTGGTTCTCCTCCAAGGAATCACATCCTCATCCATGCCAAGCTCACACCTGTATCCTGGATCCTTCCTGCTATACAATCAGCAACAAGTATGAAGAAGAGGAACAACGAATTTGAGGGCCTACTTACGCCTTCAGTCCTCCGTATGGGTGTTTGAGACTCCTTGACAGCTTGCTGTCCACCCAAAATTCGTTTACAGTGACCGACCTCGGCCACTCCACAGTCTACATCCGACCGACGTCGGTTCCATGTGTCTGTACCTGACTACCAACCTGCCTGCGATGGTGTCCCTGCTGCCGACGTCGGTCCTCCTAACCGACATCGGTCTTACATTCTGCCGACGTCGGTCCCATGACCGACATCGGTCTTACCCTGCCCGACATCGCCGGCTTCGGTCTGCACATGACCGACATCGGCACCTGTCTGTTCGACGCCGGTTCCTCCTGACCAACATCGGTGTCTGTGTTCGCCTGTGAGTGATGACTTTTTACCCTCGAGCTTCTTTGAATCAAAATCCATGTCCAAACTGCCCTGCTCAGAAGTATCCAGCCACATCCACTGGGTTCTGTCCGCCATCTCCTCCATGAACACCAAGGCTTTCCAGTTCTTAAGCCTGTCAAATATATCTGTCTTCCGCTTAAGAACATGCATCTCCTTCCTGCTCATGTGACCAAGCCTACGAAGCCACGTCTCCGTAACAAAAGAAGAATCAGTAATATAAACAAGTAGATAAAGGATACCTGTTTTCTTACCACCAGCTAATTCAAGTGCATCCGCTGTGAGAGTTCTTGTGCATCTCTCATCACCCAATCTTTCTGAAGAAATTAGCCATATCTCCAAACCTGGGACCTGAATGACCTTCATCAACACCTGTGTGTTGGCCGCCTGCAATTTCAGCTTCACTTCCCCTTTGCCAATCTTTTGGCAAGGCTCACCAGCTCCTCTACCTGGAACTGCATGGAAAGAGGCAACCGAATCTTTTATCCAAGATTCAACTTTATCCAAGAAACCTGCAAACACATCCTGTGCAACAACACCTGCTACATCTGTATCTTCAGTTTCTTCATGCTGATCTGTTACCAACCAACAATAATCTTTTACCTGCTCTTTCTTTCCATAGGACCGTGAGTGACCATCTGTGCTTTTCAACTCCTCCATTCTTAGCTTACTTTGATCTGCAGTTGCTCTACTCCCACTCGATCAGAAACCCCTGAGAGTGACCTGTAACCAAACACAAAACCTGCTTCCTCCAACCTCAGCTCAGATACCACCTGTTGGTATCAAGCTCAAGAACCTACAACCAAGGCTCTGATACCACTTGTTGGGAGAGGATGTACACCGGAAGCACACAATTTGATTACTAATACCAAGCAACTTAATATGCGGAAATTAACCAGATTCACCAAGTAACTAGAATTCAGAATAACACAGCATATGAGAGACAATACCAAATTGTATTAACACTTTATACAGAAAAGAATACAATAAAGAAGATGCCACTTCTTCTCCACCACCTTACAGAGGTTTCCCACGCCTCAAGTGAACAGTAATTCTTCTCCCCAAAGCTCTCCCTCTCACAGGTCCCAACACCCAACTCAAATACAGAGTTGGTGTTCACCTCCCGTGCTCCACGCACACCACAAGTGCTCCACGCACTCCACAAGTGCTCCACGCACTCCACAAGTACTCAAGGTACTTCAAGTAGATCTCCCATGAATCTGCAACAACCTGCAATTCAACAGACCATACTTATGGAAGGAACTCCCTTGCCTTCCTCTTGCTCTATCCGAGTACACACCTGTACTCCAAGTAGATCCTGCCTGATACTGCTCCCTGTAGTGTTGCTGTCTGTATGACCTTGCACACCTACAAATCAAGCAATGGTTCCAATCACCTGTGAACCTCGACCTTGCACACACATACACCTGCAGATCAACGATCTTACTTATTGAAGAACCCAGCTGGCTCTCCAATCCAGCACCAACACACCTGGTACTGTGGCACTAGGAGGAACGCACCATAGCTCTACCTCACACACAGAAGGAGCTTATAATTATGCTCTCTTACTCCCTAGCACACTTTTCCAATACAACCATGAGTCTATTATATAGATCTCATCCAAACAATGATTAGACATCTAATTACAATAATTAGATCCGCAGCTATGAGTCTAAAATTAGCACTCATCATGCAAACTCTTGCTTCGTTAGTTCACTGCCCATAAATAACTCACAGTCGAACTACACAGGCGACCGACGTCGGTCCCTGTCCGCCTGGGGTCGCCGACGCCGGCCGATATATGACCAACGTCGGTTGCCTTCCTGTCTTACCCTGTCGACGCCGGTTGGCCAGACCAACGCCAAACACTTCTGACACTCAGCAACTCATTCTGCAACCTCCTCCATGTCTGCATCAGTGAAGCTTTTAGCTCCACAATCCTAACAATGAAGACTTTGATGTTCATTTACATGAAGAAAACTATGAATCAAATAAAGAATAGATTTGATAAGAGAAATAAGCATTAAAGAAACAAAAGAGAACATTCAATTCCAAATGAAAAATAAGATTTTCATGGGCTTATGTTGTAAAATATTGTAATGGTGTTGAAAAGATAAAATGTTCTAAGTGTGTAAAATATAAGAGAGAGACTCCATTTGTTAAAGATGGGAGTACTACCATTCAAGTTAGTGGTCTTAAAATGCATGCAGAATTAGAGCCTCATAAATTTGCTTTCCAACTTTTGGAAGGAGAAAGCAAATGAAGTAGTATTCCAATAACCAAACATGTAGAACCAATGCTAGATGTTGAGAATGAAAGAATCATATCTATGATAGAAAATATGTGTTTTATTGCCATATATGATTTACCTTTAGAAGTATATAAACCAATTTATGACTTGAATAGGTATAAAGGCACTCCACACATGTCTCTAGTAGATATATACTCTGCATATACAAATACCACATCTGAAAAAGAGTTTCTACAAGCTTCAAAGGAAGTATATTGGAAAAATTTAAAAGATCAAATTTTTTGTAGTTCATTTTACTCAATTTTAATTGTTGAAAGTACTAATCAAATTATACAATAATATTTGATAGTTTACATTACATATTTGACAAATAAAGGAAGAGGTAAATGTGTGACAAAATTTATACGCCTCCTTCAAATAAAGGATGGAACAAGTCAATCTATGCATGATGTTATGATAAGTCTTTTAGCAGAGATGAATTTATCTTTGACAAAGTTAGTTGGTTTTGGATCTGATGGGGCTTCTACTACGAAAGGTATTCATGAAGGCTTATCTACTAAGCTTCATCGAGATGCTCATCAATTAATAGATATTCATTACATAGCTCATTGATAAGTATTAGTAACAAATGAAGCTTCATCTTATTTTTCAGAGCTACAATTTATTAAAAAATTTATAAATAAAATTTATTCATGACTTGAAAAATCTATTAAAATACATGGAGCATTAAAAGATCTAATGAAATCATTTTGAATTAATTAATTAGAGGTCTTTCAAATTCATCAAATTAGGTGGCTCTCTAGAGGAAAGGTCATGGAAAGGCTTGTCAAATTCATGCCTTTTTGTTGATAGAATGGGAGTTAGAGGATTAAAAGATGTATGATTTGGCAAAAAAAAATCAAGTATAATTTTGCATCCATTTACTTACAAATGTACTTATTGAGTTAAATAAGTTGAATCAAAGTTTCAAGATGACCATGTTGACATTACTTCCATTGGCACTACCTTAGATATTACTATTGAAATGCTTTGTAAGAGATTTCAAAGAGACATATTTGGGGCAGGTACAATAAATATTTTATTTTTTTTAAATAGAGCACAAGGAGGAACTCTTGATTTTCTAGATGGAGCAGCTATAATATATATACATCCATTGAGATTTAAAAGCTTACCTAACTCACAAAGATCAAGGACACTAGATAATTGCATTGAATTAGAAAAAATATTATAATGAAAGTTATTGACTCTCTAGATGCAAGGTTCATAGATTTACCTATATTTAATGTTGCTAAGTTTTTCAGTCCTTATAATTATTATGATGAGGTGAATGATAGAGATCGTCAATCAAAAAGATGGTTAACATGTTTATGTGAAAAAATTAGTGTTAAGAACACACCTATTATAGATACTATCAAATGTTTATGTGAGATGGATGAATTTGTTTGTATTATTTATAAATCATATCTAAAAAAACATATGTTTGGAGCATGGGATCTATGTGGAGGTAAACTCGAATGGTTTAAAGGGTTTCCATGTTTAATGCAGTGATGGCAAGTTATTTTTGTTATTCATATAAGCACGACAGTATGTGAAGGAATTTTTTCAAAGTTAAACAGGATGAAGAATAATGATCGATCTAGACTTTCTTTAAAAACATTGGATATGTTAATGTCTCTTTTTATTTGTGCACCTCGTGCTCTAAATGAGGTAGATTGGAATGTTATTTATGATGAATGGAAGCATATAAATGTGTGAAGGCCTCTTCTTCTAGACTAATAGATCCATTACTACAATAGTTTGGAATAGAAGAATATAAAAAAATAAAAACTTCACAATAATTATAGTACCAGAAAAAAAAAATTTGAATAGAAGTTGAAACCAATGATATATGTTAAATAAATATATATTTTATTTGTGTGATTTGAATAACAACATTTTGTAAGTGAATTAAAAGTTGATTGAAATTGATTTTAATATTAATTAAGACTATTTATAATCATTAATATAACATTTGCATTTATATGTGTTTTATTACTAGATTATAAATAAGTACTACTAATTTATTTTTTTTGGATTGGGTGCAAATGTAACAGTAATGAGTTAGGTTGGTCTTGGAAGTTTATTGTGCACTGATAAAGATGGTGTATATAGGTAGAAACAAAATCATGATGTTATTCTACATCATATTTTTGGTTTTAGTTGTATGCACCAAGTTGGCTACTGCATTCCTACTTTCATCCCTAACTAATGGTTGGGATGGGTAGGAATACCCTATTACCCCCTAATGGATGGGCTCAGAAGGTGCATGGACTAGGTCTTGGTATATAGAAGAATTACCATTAAATGAACCAATTGGATATGAAAGTTATGAATATTTGAGTTGATATTCTAAGTGTAACATTGCATAGCTTGATCCTCTTTGCTCTTTTGTTAACATTTTTTCTATCCAAGTTCTCTGTCCTCTATTTTTATTTAATGATTACCGTATGAAGTCCTATGGTTTTTTATTCAATATCTTAATCCTCTTTTCTTTATTTTTAAAGATTTTTCTATTTAAATTCTATGTTTTTATCTAATAATTAACTTGTAAATTCATCTTATTGCTTGGTCCAATATTTTAATCTTCTCTGCTCTATTTTCAATGTTTTTGTTTTTAAGTTTTTTATTTTTATTTAATGATTATCTTATGATGTAAATTAGCACTAGCAGTACCTGTTCATTATTTCACTATAAATTAGTATTAACAATACAAGAATAGTTTATATTGTTTCATTTATCTATATATATGAAAGACTAATTCTCTGTGAGATTGGTAGATTGGTAATTACAATGAGTGGTTTTATATATTTATAATATTAATTTACAATGAGACTTGACATAGGTTGGTCTCATAAAAATGAAACACAATAGGTACTACTAATGCTAATTTACAATGAACTATGAATATACATTTTTCATTTTTATGTATATTTATATTACTAATTTGTAGTACCTATTCATAGTTCATTGTAAATTAGCATTAGCAGTACCTGTTCATAGTTCAATAATAAAAAATATATAAATGTTGTCAGGGGATCTAGCTCTACCAATTAGAGCACAATTGATTACTATCTTATATGCAATTAAACACGGAATTATACCAGAATGATAAAGTAGCTAGAAACTTGAGACAGCAAAGAATTTGAGAGACAATACACACTCTTGTATTAAATATTACTAGAAGAAAATACAATAAGGAAGATGCCACTTCTTCCTCCACCTCAAAGGCTTGCCACACCTCAAGACCTTCTTCCCTCTCTCTCTTGCTCAACACAACAACTCTAAAGCCTGAGTTGTTATCCCTCCTTGAATGCTTCGCTTCAATGCTATTACTTGCCTTCTTAGATAATTACAATACATGCCTTATGGGTCTATAAATAAGATCCCATGCTTACAAAAATACAACTCTAGTTACAATAATTAGACACGCAGCTCCTGACTATAATTAGTCGCTTGACATGCAAACACTCGCTTCACTTAACTGATTGTTCGTCAACAGCAGTTCCAAAAATACACAAGAGACCGATGCCGATCCCTGCTAGTCTGGTGCTGCCGACGTCAGCTGACTCCCTGCCGTCGCCGGTCTCCTTCTCCACTGCATCTGACCGACGTCGGTCATACTGCCGACGCCAGTGGCTCTGGTTCTTCAGCATCCTTTCTCTTGTGTCTGCAAACAGTTGAAGCTTTTAGCTCCACACCTTAACAATCTCCCACTTGGAGATAAATAGCTGCAACTTGTACCTGTACCTGTACACCATCTATTTTGTTCCTTAGGCTCTGTATCCCTCTTCAACGTCACTCTTGAAGACCAACCACAACGCAAACCTGTGATGTAATACCTGTATCTTATGCCACATGAATTTTGTTGCTCCCAAATTCTCCATGACATACTTCTCAACCAACTCTACCCTTAGCTCAGAAAAACTCCCTGTATATGAAACCCTGCAACAAGTAACACAATACAGTAATAGGATAATGTAGCTAATATTATCCAACCTGGTAAAGATAAAATACAATGGCCAAACCTCCATTGTTCTGCAGCGTAATCAAGACCATATACCATAGCCTTCTGTCTCATGTGTCCATCCACTCTCTTCTCTAAAATGGGAATCCATCCCTCTATCCAGTGCTTCCTTCCAGCTGACAACACTACCAACAAGTACCTGTTTGGTTCTCCAAGGACTCACACTCCTCATCCATGCCAAGCTCCCACTGTTTCTGGATTCTACCTCCATTGCTTCTTCCATCTTCCTAGTTCATGACTATCAGTAAGCAATATAAAGAAGGTGAGCAACGAATATGAGGTTCACATACCTTTCCTGACCTCCACATGGGTGTTTGAGACTTATAGATCCACCCAACATCTGTTCTAGTGACCGATCTAGGCCATCTCCCAGTCTGATCCCGACCGATGTCGGTTCCCTGCACTGACCCTGACTGCCAACGTCATTTCCCTGGCCGACGCCGGCGTCCCTCCTGCCGACGTCGGTCCTTATGACCAACGTCGGACTTCTCCTGCCTGACCTACCGACCCTGCTGGTCTGTACATGACCGATGTCGGTATCTGGATGACTGAAGTCGGTGCCAAGCGACCGACATTGGTGTCTGTGTGTTCCTATAAGTGATGAAATTTTCATCCACGAGCTCTTCTTGGATCAAACCTCTGTCCATGCTGTCCTGCTCAGATTTATTCAGCCCCTGTGACTGATCTCTGTCCTTCATCTCCTCCATAAACACCAAGGCTTCTTTGTTCCTGTCAAAAGCATCAAATTTCTTTTTTCTGTAATGAACTGTATTTATGCTTTCCAAATTTGAACACATACCTTTTGAATCAAGAACGTCCATTCCCTTCTTATTCATGTGACCAAGCCTATTAGACCACATCTTTGAATCTACACCAGAAGTAGAATCAGTAATACAAGTAGGTAGATAAAGAGTACCTACTTTCTTACCTCTTGCTAGAACAAGTGCTCCCTTGGTAACTTTCCAAGAGTCCACTGTGAGGGTTATTGTGCATCCCTCATCTCCCAACCTTCCTACAGAAATTAGACTCTGCTTCAGAATTGGAACATGCATGACTTCTTTCAACACCCATGTATTGTCAATCTGCAATCTCAGCTGCACTTTCCCTTTGCCAACTATCTGACAAGGCGTACCATCCCCTAAATAGATCACTCCAAAATCTCCCTGTTCATACTCATAGAACAAATCTCTGTTTGGGGATGCATGAATAGATGAACCAGAATCTAAAATCCATGATCCTACCTGATTATCCAAAGAAAGTATGAGAGCATCCTGCATCACAATTTTTGCATCCTTTGCTTCTTCCATACCTGCATGTTGATTCTCTTTATCTCTCAACCAACACTCCTTTGTATGTCCTTTCTTTCCACAAAACCAGCAGGTAATACCTTTGGACTCGGATCTCCTTCCCGACCTTGATTTCCCTTGCTCAACCTTCTCCCTTTGCCTTCCCCTGCTTTTTGCAATTAGAGCATTCCCTGATGATTCACCTGTGCTTCTCCTGCGTATTTCTTCATTCAAGATCACACTCACAACATCATCAACTTTTAAGATTTTAGAAGCAGATGCAGAATTACTTACTGCCATAACCAAACCGTCCCAACTTTCAGGCAAAGAACATAAAATCAAGAGAGCCTTTACCTCATCATCAAAAACAATATTGACTGAAGCTAGTTGGTTTACCAAACCATGGAAATCACTGAGATGAGTATGTACCGATCCACCTTCCTGCATTTGCAAAGTGAATAGTTGTTTCATAAGATATACCTTATTAAAAGCCGAAGGCTTTTTGTATAAATTCACCAAGGACTTCATCAACTCTTCCGTTGTCTTGCACTGTGATAAGCTGGAAATCACAGATGATGCAAGGCTCAACCTTATGGAACCAAGAGCATTCCGATCAAGAACGTTCCATTCTTCATCCTTCATATCTGTGGGCTTGCATGCAACCCCACCCAACGGTAAGTACAAATCCTTTTGATACAGATAGTCCTCAATCTGCATCCTCCAATGTTGATAATTCTTGCCGTTAAATTTTTCCATTCGTAGCCTACTTTCTTCTGCCATTGCTGAACTCCCACTCAATCAGAAAACCTTGTGAATGACCTGTAATCAAAAA
Source organism: Torreya grandis (assembly GCA_037957365.1). Taxonomy (NCBI): domain Eukaryota; kingdom Viridiplantae; phylum Streptophyta; class Pinopsida; order Cupressales; family Taxaceae; genus Torreya; species Torreya grandis. The sequence goes on from JARHVA010003779.1 coordinate 725,481, forward strand.
ACAATGCCCTGCTTCCTACAAACCGTAGCTCTGATACCACTTGTCAGGGGATCTAGCTCTACCAATTAGAGCACAATTGATTACTATCTTATATGCAATTAAACACGGAATTATACCAGAATGATAAAGTAGCTAGAAACTTGAGACAGCAAAGAATTTGAGAGACAATACACACTCTTGTATTAAATATTACTAGAAAAAAATACAATAAGGAAGATGCCACTTCTTCCTCCACCTCAAAGGCTTGCCACACCTCAAGACCTTCTTCCCTCTCTCTCTTGCTCAACACAACAACTCTAAAGCCTGAGTTGCTATCCCTCCTTGAATGCTTCGCTTCAATGCTATTACTTGCCTTCTTAGATAATTACAATACATGCCTTATGGGTCTATAAATAAGATCCCATGCTTACAAAAATAGAACTCTAGTTACAATAATTAGACACGCAGCTCGTGACTATAATTAGTCGCTTGACATGCAAACACTCGCTTCACTTAAATGACTGTTCGTCAACAGCAGTTCTGAAAATACACAGGCGACCGACGCTGGTCCCTGCTAGTCTGGTGCTGCCGACGTTGGCCGACTCCCTGTCGTCACCGGTCTCCTTCTCCACTGCATCTGACCGACGTCGGTCATACTGCCGACGCCGGTGGCTCTGGTTCTTCAGCATCCTTTCTCTTGTGTCTGCAAACAGTTGAAGATTTTAGCTCCACACCTTAACAAATGTAAACGTTGTATTAATGATTATAAACTATTTTAAGTAATATTTTTATATATATTTGTAAGACTAATTTAAAGTTAGATTAAAGTTGGTAATTAATTTATAGTGAGATTAAAGTTAGCAATTAAAGTGAGATTGATTTTATATATTTATAATACTAATTCAACAAGAAGGGCATTAGCATTTACATTTCTATTTGGTAATTACTTTATTTTTGACATTGATTATTTAAATATTATTTAAAACTATTTACAATTACTAATACAACATTTACATTTATATGTGTTTTAATACTCGACTATAAATAGGTACTACTAATTTCCTTCTTGTTGGATTAGGTGCAGATATAACAATAAAGAGCTAGGTTAGTCTTGGAAGTTTGTTGTGCACTGGTAAAGATGGTGTATACAAGTAAAAACAAAAATATGATGTTATTATGCATCACGTTTTCTGTTTCAGTTGTATGTTCCAAGTTGGCTATCGCATTCCTTCTTCCATCTCCAATCGATGGTTAGGGTGGGTAGGGATTATATACCCATTTATTGATGGGTTCAAGAGGTGCATGGACTAGGTCTTGACAGATAGAGAAATTACCATGAAATGAACCAAGTAGATATGGAAGTTATGAATATTCAAGTTGATATTGTAAGTGTAACATTACTTAGTTAGATCTTATTTAATCCAGTTCTATGATTTAAATGTTTTATTTTAGCTCATTATTAGAAAATAGAATTATATTTGATTGATATAAAGTAAGATGTTATGAATTATGATTATTATACCCTTTTGGGTGAATGTTATAAACAAGTATTGCTAATTCCCTTCTTGTTAGATTGGGTGCAGATGTAACAGTAATGATCTAGGTTGGTCTTAGAAGTTTATTGTGCATTGGCAAAGGTGGTGTATATAGGTAAAAATAAAAACATGATGTTATTTTACACAACATTTTATTTTAGTTGTATGCTCCAAGTTGGCTATCACATTCTTACTTCCATCTCCAACCCATGGTTGAGGTGGGTAGGGATTATATACTCGCTTATGGATGGGCTCAGGAGGTCCATGGACCAGGTCTTGATATACAAAGGAATTATCATGAAATGAACCAGTCAGATATAGAAGTTATAAAGATTTGAGTTGATATTGTAAGTGTAACATTACATAGTTAGATCTTATTCAATCCAGTTATGGGATTTAAATGTTTTTTTTGCTCATTATTAGAAAATAGAAGTACATTTGATTTGTATAAAGTAACATGTTATGAATTATGATTGTTGTACCCTTTTAGGTGAATGCCATAATTTCATTGAATAGATTTTGTAGGTTGCATTTCCAAAATTTTATTAAGTATTTTTTTTTTGTTTGAATCATTCCCCAACAAATTGAAATCAAAGTTTCTTTAGTTCATACTTTTAGTGACACGTGTATAAAATTTTCTCTTGTCAATCGAATGGCAACTAAATTTACTCTTGTCAATTGAAGGGCACTTAAATTTACACTTGTCAATCAAAGGGAAACTATTTTTTACAAATTTTTATGATCGAATGGTTGGATGCATAAATACCCTTCGGCTTGAAATGAAGTCCAGCCTTTCAAATTTGACGGTTGAGTGTGCATAATTTGTTCTAAGCTAGTTTGTGTTATTTTCATCTGATTTCCATCTAGTAAATAAATGGCTAAAATTCATGTATATATATTGTTATAATACTTGTGTGGATCTAAAAAGAGGTCTACACTGACCCTAGGTGGTTTATAAATAAAAAAGATATCTATTGAAGATAAAAGGTGGGAAGGGACAACAACACCCAAACTGGGACACTAACACCATTGGTCCTACTGTCTAAATTATGTTGATAGTGTCCAGGTGGCAGAACCTTAGGCACTATGGGCCAGGATGCTAAAGTGAAGGTTTGGGATTGATTTATGGATGTTTTTGTCATGCAAAAATGTTAGATAAGTGTCTAAATAGGCTCTAAGATATGTCTAGGGCTAAGTGATGCATAACATCACCAAGTAACAAAGAAGTTAGTATGTTTGAAAGTGTCATAATGACCACTTTTTGTCTTATGTGGGTGTTATAGGTCTTACAAGGACCTTCAAGTTATGATGGAGTCATTACGAGCCTTGAGTTTGAGTGTTTGTTATCCTTTTGGAGTTTCCTGCCAAAAAGGAAGATTTGAAAATTTGAATTTTGTAACAAGATTTGAGTGGTGCTTTGGATTTGTGTGGTATCCAATTGTTCATGTAAGTTTGTAAAAGGTCTTATAATAGCCTAGGAATGTGTGTGAGTGGTATTTAAATGTGCAAGTCATGGAAAAGAATAATTCAAATAAAGAAACAAGAAAATATAACTGATACCCTACATGGGGTTGACTTTGTGAGGAGTTTCTTGTATGTTTGAGTGAATTGAAAAGAAAATAATGCATGTAAGTGAGAGGAAAGAGTGTGGTAATAGGTAGGTATATTAGCATAGATTTGAAGAAGAGAGGTGTAGAGTCTGAGAAAAGATCAATATTTGAATAATTATGCTTGTCTTTGTACAAATTTTGTGTATGATTGTTTATATACAATGGGATCAATAAAGAAAATAATGTTTTAAAGGTATTTGTGTGCTTCTATGAGACTAATTTACTGTGAGCAATCTAATTTTTTTGTTTTCTCTATAAAAAGTGGGTTCACATAACTATTTTCCATATACAATGGTTTCATCTACAACACAATCCTCCTAGAGGTAGTTTTGTCAATGCATACTCAAGATTGATAAGTAAGTCATCTGTTGATGATGGTTGTTTGAGTGATATTTGAATTATTTTGAATCAAATCAATAGTGTAAAGTTTATTATTTTCAAGTTTGATCTTTTAGGAGGTTAAAATATCCATTAGAAGTGTAATAGACAAATGAAATCTTCGCACAATCCTGTAAATGTACCTAGAATTCTATAAACTTGGTTATTAGAGATGTTTTGGGAATGTTCATGAATTAAGAACCATTAGAGATTGAATAAATCTTGGTCATACTTAATATAGGTATCATAAGTGTTTGTAATTGTATAAAACTCATTCTATTCCATTTTATAGGCTCTCGACCTTACACAGGCCTATTAAAACTAGACCTAGGGTTTGAGTTTTGTAACTAGCATAACTTTCATTTATATAAGCCAAAATTGATTAAAAAAATTGGAATATAATGCATTTTGAGGTTATCTATAGGAATAATGTGGTTTTGGATTGTCATAGTGTTGTACAGTATGGTCACCAAGGCTGTGGAATTGCACTAGTCCTAAAGAGACCTAATTGCCTAGAAGGGTATGAAAGAAGAAGGGCTTCCATTGAGAGTTGAGACTTAAAATTTCATTTGAAGTAGGAAGGGGATAAAAGGTATCCAAATATGGTCTTATTTTATTTATAACCCCTATGGTATATTCAATTCAATAATTATTAAGCTAAAAGAGGGCTACAAACAACTAGGCCTTAAGAGAGAAAAAGTAGATAGTTAGAGAGTGCTTACTTGGAGATTGTGTTATTTGATTGGATGATTATGGGAGTTTAAATAGGCAGGTTGATGGCATGTGAGCCTTGATGTGTAGTAAGAACCATTGAACCATGAATGAGGCTTTTAGGCCTATGAATCTATATGAAATGAGTAAGTTTGAATCAATAATGAAGAATGAAGTTTTGAAGAGTGTGTATGAGTGTAACAACCCCACTTGGATCTATCTAAAAATACGTAATTTAAAAAAAAAAACATGTACTATAAATAAATTACACCATGATAATCTAACTAGTGATCATATAAAATACTCTAAGTGTGATATCTATAAATGAAGCATGTTATATCATACAACATTGATCGATATCATCATAAAAACACATCATAATATAACTATAGAAAGTAATTACAATTAACCAGCCATGGATAATACATACCATTAGCCACTGTTGTCAATGTAAAATAAATAAGTAATTATAGCTCATCATGATAATGTCTCAATAATAAATATATAGTACTTATATAAGATACATGGCTCCTCGAAGTATAGTTTCCTGAACTCTAGTATCTATGGCAATCTCAAGTGTCATCTCAAAAGTAGTAATGTTGTGGGGAGGGAGAGAATCATCCGAGTGATTTTACACACTAACCACATACCAACGATCCCCTGCACTAATCTCATCAGGGAATGGCCCTCCCTTCATGGATGAGTAGATAGTGATGGTGTGAGAATCTAGAGAGACAAGCTATTACTTGTGTGTTTTGTGAATTCTAAAACTAAACATGTGGTGTATCATAAAAATATATTCTATTACAAGATATCATACAAACATGTAAATCATACTCATGAAATGATTATGTCTCACTAAATATTATCTAGCCAAGGTTTTCAAATAATAATTAATGATCTAAGAATTAATTTTTCACAGATACCACTTGATCGGATTACCTTCATCTGGCATTATGATGTTAGTAAGTTAGTGAAGTCCATCTCACTACTTACTCAGTATCACCAATGTGAGATGTGATTAACATAACATAACCAATAGATTCTCAATCACATAACATGCTAAGCAAAGTAATAATCAAAAGCATACATTTGTTCCATCAAACATATAAATGAATTTCACAAATATATCTATCCCATAATATAAACATTAAATAAACAAGTTCATATTTTACCACTTGAGTATAATATATATCAGGTTACACACTTTATGTATCGTAAGCAGACACAATATATTACTCTCTACTATCATAAAACATGTTATTCTTATAAATGTCCAACATGCATACATTTAGTCCATCAAATGTATGAGGTAATCTAGATATATTAATTATAGTTTGTACCACTCGGGTATAACATAAATTTAAACTATAATTTTTAAATAAAATACCCTCTATGACATCTCATAATATCATAATTCATTGTACATAATCACACTACTTAATCACGAACAATCGGTCTTATAATTTCAAGAATCAAATGTCCATAATCCTAAACATTAGGCAAGCAAGTATAGTTTATACCAATGGACATATCCTATGTTTAAATTACATATTAACAATTAGAAGAAACATAAATTATAGGTACACATCATGATATGTATATATATATATATAAACACTTGTACCTTTAGATCTACTCACAATATGTCCCGCTCACTAACTTTTATCATTGTATGTATATATATAAATAGTCAGTCATGTTATTTTCAAAGAGTCAGATAACTTCTAACCAAGTTATACCATAGACTTTCATTTAAATAACTTAATTCTATTTCGAGGGACTAATTTCATATGATTATAGTTTTGGTCCTTCAGACACTTTATGACTCATCCATTTATCTACAAGCTTAGGCATATGATGCAATACACTTATATATGTAATATTTTTATATGTTTGTTTAAGTCCATGAATAAATATGTTTCCTATATACTAATAATAGTAAAACATAATATGTATCGTATGTAAGCACACAAATGATATATAAATACTATATCATTGGACAACTACATTTTTAAGGCAAAAACCCCATATGATTTTAACAATCATTATACATTCATGTTCACAAGATATACTGGCGATCTTTATAAGATAAGGGATTCAATAATATTATATTCCTTCATAGTTTTTATCCTTAAATAGATTTCCAAATATACTACACCCTATGATAACCCATGTTATCATAGTCTAGTGTTCATAAGCATAACTACCAAATACCACAACCAGTCATAATAAAGTAGCTATGAATCAATGAAAGCATAAGCTTTATTCAAACAACCAGTTATAATAAAAAAAGTCTTAGTTCACATGAAACACATAATATTCCATTGTAGCATTTGTTATACTCTCAAGGGGTTGTATGCACGCATACATAAGGTTCTATTATACAAAATTCTATAGTATAGTTTTAAACCACCAATGGAACTATAACTATAAGAACACACCTCTACGTACGAGTATAAGTTATTAGGCATATGTATACCTATATTTTTTTAAGCATTCTATTAATTAATCCATTATTATGTAGCTTATTATAAAAATGTACCCACAATACATACTTTATTTCATATACTACATATGATAATAGATCTCACGCATATCATAAAACTTGTCATAATATAATGAAAGACTACGGTTTAGTTATATATGTTTCCCATACTTTAACAAAGTCATATTATGACATTGGTATGCTTATAACTACATATATGTTTGTGTAATGGTATAAACACATACCAAATCACTTTATATAAAAATGCATTAGTAATGAAACCGATTTGTACTATATATATTATTGTCATATTACAAACTAGTGATTTATACATACCAAATCAATACCATTGCTAGTTATATGAAAGTGTATCACTGCGAGCATCTAAGCGACATAACACACTAACCATGAATAAATTAATATATGATAGTTTTCATGCTCTCATAATGAACATATATATATATATATATCCCATAACATATATGAGTCAATTAATATAATTTAAAATATATATTACATCCGGACTAGTGTCCATCTCCATATTATACATATATATCATGAAATGGATCATATACTTCTTATTACAATAATTCGTAAATATTCCTTAAACATAATAAAATATTCCTTAAACATAAATATTTTTTGGCTGTAGACCTATTGCACAGTTTTTGACGTGGACATATACTACGTGCAATACATTAGTAAATATTCCTTATGTGTCATTAACTCCTACAGTGCTGGTTATTTATCATAAATCTATACTTGTACCTCAAGTTGCTGTATTTAAAAGGGGATCATTGTTTTTCTTTATTTCAATAAAACTTATGCATATTGCCCTTTTTTCCAATTGTTATACTCATTAAGGCAAGGCAATACATAAAATATACAACTGAGATAATATAATATATTACAAGACTGCCACTTATATTCATCCTAAAAAAAATAAAGGTTAATATGAAATGTTGAAGGCAACGCCTCATATATCTTGTCAATTGCATAGAATGATAGAGAAACAACCCTTATATGCATATCACCCTGCTTCCAAAATGTTCAAACCACTAGGTTTGACAAGTTTACATACATTTGACTATATACACAAGTTTCCATTCACTAAAAAGGAGTTGTTGATCCTAAAGTAATGTTGTTATAAATTAATTCAGAATGATTATCAGCACAAAAGCCTCAACTCAATTTTATGCAGTGATTTATAGATTTAGACCACAATCCAAACAAAGTATAAACCATTCTCTTAAGTCAATGTATAAGAGTGATGTCTGCTAATTATTATAACTAGTAATATAATTTTATAGAGAATAAGAATAGTTCACTAAGATAGGTCGACTGGCATAGATAAGGCATTGCTATATGTATATCTGACTCCATAATTACAAATTCAGTCAAATAGATACATATTTGATCTTAATACTATGTTTCAAGGCAATGATTTATCCTACTGTCCAAATAGTGATATAAACAAATAAGTATTCTTAATTTTATGTTCATTGTACTATTTCATTTTCTTATTGAATAAAATGCCTTTTATATAGTTTTCTATATTTAAGTGTCAACAATTAGTTATGGTTTTTATAGGTTTCACCTAACATTATCTAATATATAGATCAATATTACAGATCTAACTTTGTTTATAAATCTTTCTTAGACACAGAGACACCAATCAATTTGTATAATATAATAACATATATGAAAATCAATGCATCACCTACCTGAGAATAAGCTTGGTTATTCCTTCTTCTCTTTTTTTTCACTATGTTGTCTTCTTCTATAGAAATTGTGCCTCCCTTCTTGCTCAACGTCTCTCCTTCTAGTATCATGCACCTACCTCCCAGGCTATCTCAATATATATTTTTTTCACATGAAAAGGGCGTGGATTTTAATATTTTTTATTTCATTATTGGTTTTCTTTGTTTTTGTTATTATTTTATGATTTTCATTCTTTTTTATTTTTCTTAAATTTAAAACCTTCTGTTTCTCTCTTTTTTTATTGTCTTTTTTTATTTTTTTTCTTTTTCCCATTTTTTTAATTCTTTTTCTTAAATTTTATTTATTTTAACACTAATTAAATTAGCATCTCTTAATGTCATGATGGATTAATGATAAATCAATCAACAAATCCAAATTTAATCTTATTACATAAATCTTCAAAACATTAATGGTCATACACACATGTCATGCAAGATGAATTTCAAATAAAAAACTAAATTATGCTAGCAACCATGTTTAAATGACTATCTAATGCAAATAATATTAAAACATATTATGCTAACCACTTTATTATGCAACTAACATGTGCTAGTTAATGTGGTGTGTGCAGGGTTCTAACCAGTTTCTCTGTCATCCTCTAACATCTCTATTTACGTCACCCTCTCTGATGATGTTCTCCCTCCATCACACTCTGAGAGATGAGTTCTCCTATGTCAACCTCACAATAAGCAGGTAGTTAGACCATAACAACATGATATACATACATCATAAAATATAGTTGAAATAATAAATCAACATGTTTATAATGTAAACATATACACTACAACTAACTCATAACAATGTAATCATATAACCTAAGCAATATCTTATTGTCTCATAAAAACATATATCTCAAAGCTTAGTTAAAAATAACCAAATCCAAATTTTTTAACTATAAATATCCATGGATAATTAGATAGTTTACTTAGCAAGAAATCAGGATGTAACGTCCTTCTCTCCTAAATCTAGTCATTGTCCTGAATGACTCTCATTCAAACATAAGTTCTAAATTAAAAATATTATTCATTAAATAAATAACATAGTATAAAGTATCAAATCAAGTAAATAAATGTGAAATTCACTTGTAGAACTCATCATAGTCCTCTCAAATAGTATCATTTCTAGAGTATTGGTCTCATAAAACCCTACACTATGACATCTCCCTATTATGTAAACAAAGCTTGTAAGTGTCACTTATTCTAATTGACTCTGTCATGACCACCTTGGGCCAAAACTGGCAAGATAAGCTTATATACTATAAGATTGACCACTTTTAATACTTTGAAGGGTCCTACATATCTCAATGAAATTTTCACTAACTTTTCAAAAGCACATTATATCCTCATAAGTACCAAAAATAAATGGCTAGGGAGAGTTACGCAAAGCCTCTCAGTTCCTTTGCACATTTCTCTATCTTAGAGAGTGTTTTTCTCATTCTGAAGAAAAGTATTTAGGAAACCTAGAAAAAATGATGTGAATAAATTAATACCATTGCTACTCCATGTAGATTCAGGTAAGTATAGCATATCAATATTGTTACTACTCCACATAACTCCTGACAAATATGATGATGAATAGGAACTAAAAATATTATATTTCTAATGTATATAAAATTAAAGAATACCCATTCTACAGTATACATGTGTATGGCCATACAACTAAATTTGACAAGTCCATCTACCAAATCTTAGATTAAATAAGCTCCACTTCTTGAATCCAAACTCATTAACTACTAATTCAATGTGAGACTAAATAGGATCCACTCCCATTGCTTAGTACTCACATACCTAATTCACTACTTGTCCCTTGTGTCTCCATGACCTAATGATCTCCAAAATGTGCACAAGATTCAATGAATCACAAATCCATACTAACAGATCCTAGAAGTAATGATATATTCTAAATAATTTATATGTACCAACATACATTACAAGAAAAAGCATACAATCTTTCATATTTGTATTAAGTTGTCACTAGTCAAACATAACTAGAATCATATTTCACAGCTTAACCTATAGTGTTATATTCATAGTTAAAAGAAAATAATGTTAAAATTCACATAACATACAAAGGTCAAGGATCAAATCATCCTTACAACCTTATAAAGGAACAACTAAGATAATGTCTCCATGTTTGCTTCACTAGTACACAACAAGTTAAAAGTTTATCTCAACCCTTTTAGACAAACAAGATGTTTCGCACATCTTATACCCTACTCACTCCCAATGAAAGGTAACAAATAACACTTCAAAACAATATACTTTAAGTAAAAAGAGTCATTCTAATCAAGGGTATATAATAACATAATGATTATAATCAACTTAAAAATCTTAATTTAGAATCAATATAAATCCATGGTTCACCACTCCACATGGTCAAAGTTCAAAAGATTAGATAAAGTAGCACTGGAAAGAATGACTCTAAAAAGTTACAAGTGAAAAGTAGAGGACTAACATCTCATCTAAAAAATTCTTAAATACCCTCGCATGGTATAAAGAAAACACCATAACCTAAGTTACCAAATCACCACTCACTTACCAAGCTTGTAAATGTAGTATCACAACCTATTTCCATAACCAGGGAGAAAAATACTAACCACAAAGATGCATCAATCCATCCAATCCTACAACTTCTCTCTAAACAAGAAGTAGAAGACATTATACCATGAACTCAAAGAAATAAGGTCAAAACAACATTTTAAAAACAAATTTCTATTTGAAAAAATACTAAATCAACATAATGAAAATATGCATCCCCTCAGTGGGCTTATAATGATGTCAAAAGAGGGTCAGAGAGTAACAACTCACCTTTATACTAACTATGAGAGATGACACTTATTCCTAATCCACATAAACACATGGGTGTCAATCCATGAACAAACTCCTAACACAAAGGAATTATCAACCAAGACATCTACCCTTTATTACAAGAAAATTTCCACTACACTAGGTGGTGCCAATCTAAAAATGCTCTTATAAAAAATTTCCACTCCTAATATTAGTGTATATAAGACACAAAATTAATGCACATATACTCAAGTGAGAAGCATCCCATGCTTTTAAAACACTCACAACACAAAACACCAATGGTGAAGGTGACTTGATTATCAAGTAAGAATGTAATCATTATCAAGGTGTTCAACCTAAATGATCAAAAATACTAAAGGAATCTCTTGTTCATAACTCATGAACTATGTTATGCACTCACCTAACAACCATCAATTCTAATCATCACCATTGAGACACTCAATAAATCAACCATTTAATAACTCTAAGAGAGTAAGAATGCTCTTAAGGTACACACTCAATGTACTACATACATTTCACTATTCTCCTTTCTAATAAATAAAAGGATATAAAAATGCTAATGAACTCATTAGGTCCTAAAGTTTGAGCCTCAACTCTGATACCACATGTAATAATTCTACTAGGATTTATCTATAAATATGTGATTTTTTTTAACACGTATACTATAAATAGATTATACCATAAGAACCTAACCAGTAATCATATAAAATACTCTAAGTGTGATAACTAGAAATGAAGCATGTTACATCCTAGAACATTGATCACTATCATCATAAGAAACACTTCATAATACAAATATAAAAAGTAATTACAATTAATCAGCCATGACTAATACATAACAATAGTCATTATTGTCAATGTACAATAAATAAGTAATTATAACTCATCATGATAATATTTTAATAATAAATTCAATACAATACAAAGTACATGTATAAGATATATGGCTATCCAAATCATAGTTTCCTAAACTCTAGTATCTGTGGCAATCTCAAGTGTCATCTCAAAAGTAGTACTATTGTGGGGAGGGAGAGCATCATATGAGCATTTTTTCACACCAACCATGGATCAATGATCTCTCGCACTAATCCCATCAGGGAAGTCCCTCCCTTCACAGATGAGTATATAGTGATCACATAGGAATCCAAAGAGCCAAGATAGTACATGTGTGTTGTATGATTTATAAAACTAAACATGTAATGTATCATAAAAATCTATTTTATTGCAATATACTGTACAAACATTTAAATCATACTCATAAAATGATAATGTTTCACTAAACATTACCTGACCAAGGTTATCAAATAATAAGTAATGATCTAAAGATTAGTCAAATTCATACACACCACTTGATTGGATTAATTTCATCTGGCATTATGATGTTAGTAAACTATTGAATTTTGTCTCACTACTTAGTATCACCAATACGAGATGTGGTTAACATAGTATAACTAATATATTCATACAAACTACACAATCACATAACATACTAAGCATAGAAATAATCAAAAGCATACATCGGTTCCATCAAACATATAAATGAATTTCACAAATATATCTATCTCTTAATAGTAATATTAAGCAAAGAAGTTCAGATTATACCACCTGAGTATAATATATATCATGTTGCACACTTTATGTTTCGTAAGTAGACATAATACAGTACTCTCTACTAACTGTCATAAAACATGTTATTCTTAAAAATGTCCAACATGCATACATTTAGTCCATCAAACGTATGAAGGAATCTAGATGTATTAATTACAGTTTGTATCACCCGAGTATAATATATATTTAAATTGTAATTTTCAAATAAAATACCATCTATGACATCCCATTATATCATAGTTTATTGTACATGAGCACACTACTCAATCATGAATAATCGGTCTTCTAATTTCAATAATCAAATGTCCATAATCTTAAATATTATGCAAGCAAGTATAGTTTATACCAACAAGGCAATATCCTATGTTTAAATTGCATACTAGTAATTAGAAGAAACATAACTTATAAGTACACATCATGATGCAATATATATATATATATATATATATATATATATATATATATATATATATAAACATGTGTACCTTTATATCTACTCACAATATGTACCACTCACCAATTTTTATCACTGTATGTATATATAACAACAATCAATCATGTTATTTTCAAAGAGTCAGATAACCTCTAACTAGGTTATACCATAGACTTTTATTTAATTAACCTAATTTTGTTTCTAGGGATTACTTTCATATGATTATAATTTTGGTCCCTCGAACATCTTATGACTCATTCATTTAGCTACAAGCTTAGGCATACGACCCAATACACTTATATATGTATTATTTTCATATGATTATTTAAGTCCATGAATAAATCTAATGAACCCGAAAACTATCAAGACAATAAATTATCAATAGACAAAGCTTCTGAAAATAATAACTTGTATTGATTTGTATTGAATGACTTGAAATAATTACAAACCCAAACCATGCTTAAATAAGTCTCAACTCAAAATTTAGAGTTGACTTGCAAAATTTTTAAAAAAACTAAAATCTAAATAAACATTTATTCTTAGCAGCTACTATTTATAGTAAGTTGCACATGCAAGCATGTGCAACTCTAAAAATCTCCTAAAATACTTTAAACACTATAATTGTCTTATATAATAAAATTCAACTAAAGTTAACGTTCGGTCCTAAAAATATATAATTTCTAAAAATGGGAATTCTTAAAAAAATCATTAAATGATAATTTTAGACCCTTAGATGATCACGTATGGCCTCCAAAAAATATCTAAATCAACTCTAAATGGATAGGACATCTTAAAACAACATCAAATGTTTTGAGATGGCCGTTTTAACGCATGAAAGAGCTCAAACGAAGCTAAAAGTCAAAATTTATGGCCTTCAAAAGATTGACCTATTTTTTTGGCATCAAAATTTGTTTCCTATGTACGAATAATCATATAACATAATATGTATCGTACGTAAGCACACAAATGATATATAAATACTATATCATTAGACAACTATATTTTTAGGTCAAGAACCCCTTATAATTTTAACAATCATTATACATTCTTGTTATAAGATATACTGATGATATTTATAAGATAAGAGATTAAATAATCTAATACTCTTTCATAGTTTTTATCCCTACCTAAATAAATTTTTAAATATACTACACCCTGTGATAACCCATATTATTATAGTCTAGTGTTCATAAGCATAACTACTAAATACCACAAAAAGTCATAATAAAATAACTATGAATCAATGAAAGCATAAGCTTTTGATCAAACAACCAGTTATAATAAAGAAAGTTTTGGTTCACACGAATCACATAATATTCCATTCTAGCATTTGTTATACTCTCAAAGGGTTGTATGCATGCATACATAAGGTTCTATTATACAAAATTCTATAGTATATTTATAAACCACCAATGGAACTATAATTAAAAGAATACACCCCTATGTACAAGTATAAGCTATTAGGCATATGTATACTTATATTCTTTTAAGCATTCTATTAATTAATCCATTATTATGTAGTTTATTATATAAATGTACCCACAATACTTACTTTATTCCATATGCTACATATGATAAGAGATCTCACACATATCATAAAACTTGTCATAATATAATGAAAGACCACGGTTTAGTTATATATGTTTCATATCCTTTAACAAAGCCATATTATAACATTGGTATGCTTATAACTACATATATGTTGGTGTAATGGTATATAACACATACCAAATCACTTTATATGAAAGTGCATCAATAATAAAATTGATTTGTACTATATATCTCTTTATACTATATATACCATTATCATATTAAAAACCAATGATTTATAGATATCAAATATATACCATTGCTAGTTATATGAAAGTGTGTCATTGTGAGCATCTAAGCGACATAACACACCAACCATGAATCAATTAATATATGATAATTTTTATGATCCCATAAAGAGCATATATATATATATATATATATATATATATATATATATATATATATATATATATATATATACGAGTCGATTAATATAATTTAATATTTATATTACATCCAGACTACTATCTGCCTCCATATTATACATATATATCTTGAAATGGATCATATACTTAGTCTTACAATGATTCAGTAAATATTCCTTAAACATAAGAAAACATTCCTTAAATGCATATGTTTTAGGGATGCGGACCTATTGCATAGTTTTTGATGTAAACATATACTACATGCAATACATTATAAATATTCCTTATGTGTCGTTAAATCCTACAGCATTGGTCATTTATCATAAATGTATACTTCTAGCTCAAGTTGTTGTTTTTATAGGTGGATCGTTGATTTTTAATTTCAATAAAACTTATACAAATCACACTTTTTTCCATTCACTATACTCATTAAGGCAAGGCACTACATAAAATATACAACTGAGATAATATAAGATATTTCAAGACCGTCACTTATATTCAACCTACAAAATTAAAGGTTAGTATGAAATGTTAATGGCAACGCCTCATATATCTTGTCAATTACACATAATGATAGAGAAATGACCTTTATATTTATATCACCCTGCTTTCAAAATGTTTAAATCATTGGGTTTGACAAGTTTACATATATTTGATTGTATACACAAGTCATCATTCACTAAAAAGGAGTTGTTGCTCCTAAATTAATGTTATTAGAAATTAATTTAGAATGCTTATCAACACAAAGGCGTCAACTTAGTTTTATGCAGTGATTTGCAGATTTAGACCACAATCCAAACAAAGTACAAACCATTCTCTTAAGTCACCGTATAAGAGCATTATCTACTAATTATTATAATTGGTAATGTAATATTATAGTGAATAAGAACAATTCACTAAGATAGGTTGATTGGCATAAATAAGGCATTTTTATATGTATATACGGCTCCATAATTACAAATTTAGTCAAATATATACATATTTGAGCTAAATACTCCATTTCAAGGCAACGATTTATATTACCATCCATATAGTGATATAAACAAATAGGTATTCCTAATTTTCTATTTATTATACTATTTCATTTTCTTATTGAATAAAATGCCTTTTATATAGTTTTTTATATTTAAGTGTCATATATAAAATCGTTCAATTGAACCCTAGTTTGTACATCAATTAGTTATGCTTTTTATAGCTCTGCCTAACATTATCTAAAATATTGATCAATATTACATATTTAACTTTGTTTAAAACTCTTTCTTAGACATAGAGACACCAATCAATTTGTATGATCTAATAACATATACGAAAACCAACACATCACATACCTGGTAATAAGCTTGGTTATTCCTTATTCTCTTTTTTTTCTACTATGTTGCCTTATTCTGTAGAAATTGTGCCTCCCTTATGTTTCAGCTTCTCTCCTTCTAGTATCATCTGCCTACCTCCCAGGGTATCTCAATATATTCTTTTTTTAAATTGAAAAGGGCGTGACTTTCAAGATTTTTCCTTTCATTCTTGTTTTTCTTTGTTTTTATTATTATTTTATAAATTTCTTTCTTATTTTTTCCAAAAATTTAGACCATTCTATTTCTCTTTATTTATTTATTGTCTTTTTTATTTTCCTTTCTTTTTCCCCTTTTTTCACTTTATAGGAAATTTCTAAATTTTATTTATTTTAACATTAATTAAATTAGCATCTCCTAATGCCATGATGAATTAATGATAAATCAATCAACAAATCCAAATTTAACATTATTATGCAAAACTCTAAAACATTAATGGTCATACACACATGTCATGTAAGATGAATTCCAAAAAACCAACTAAACTATGCTAGCAACCATGTTTAAACGATTATCTAATGAAAATGACATCAAAACACATTATGTTAACCACTTTATTATGCATCTAACATGTGCTAGCAAATATGGTGTGTGTAACATTTTAACTGGTCTCTTTGTCATCCCCTGATATCTTTAATTAAATCACCCTCTCTGATGATGTTCTCCCTCCATCACACTCTGAGGGATGAGTTCTCCTATGTCAACCTCACAATAAGTAGGTAGTTAGATCATAATAACATGATATACATACATCATAAAACATAGTTAAAATAACAAATCAACATGTTTGTAATATAAACATATACACTACAGCTAACTCATAGTAATGTAATCATGTAACCTAAGCAATATCTTATTGTTCTATAACAACATATATTTCAAAGCTTAGTTTAAAATAACCAAATCCAAATTTGTCAACTATAAATATCCATAGATAATCAAATAGTTTGCTTAGTGAGGAATCAAGATGTAATAATGAGAGGATGATGATGGTGCTAAGGAGGTGAGAATGAAAATTAGAGTTAAAGAGATGAAAGGTGACATGTCAAGAAGAGAAAGAGGAGGACTATGAAAGCAAGGAGGCTTATGAGTCTCATCTAAGTTAAGATTGAACAAGGTATCAAAATACAAGTAATGTACTTTCTAGAGATAAGCAAAGTAAAGATAAAAGAAGGCATTAAAAGGTAAAAATCATAGCCAAGAAGATGTATGAGGAGAACTATGGATCAATTCTACATTAAGTGGCATCATATCAAGTAAGCTCTTGGAATAGATTATAAATCTTATTATTAAAGGTTTCTATTTTAATTTGTTAAAGGTTACTAATGGAGGTTACAAGAATGCAATAATAGAGGCAAAGAAAGGTTTTAGAAACCTAAAGAGTAAGAGTTTGTGGTATAAGAGCAACCCTAAGAAGAGAAGAAAGACTCCAATGAGAGGAGTAGCTCCAATGTGGAAAATATGTGGATATGAGTGTCAATAGATCAGGTAGAGGAGAGAACCTAGGTTGTGACATTGAGGTAAGGTGAAAAAGAATTGCTTGAGAGAAGATGAAGACAGGGAAGGCAAAAGTGAGAAAGGGCTTGGTTGAGTTGGAGTACCACAATGAGATAAATAGAAAGGAAGACCCAAAGATAAAAGGGTTGGTTGTTGAAGAGGAAATGAGTGAAATAGATCAAAGGATAGAGAGGACAAGGCTCTTTGTGGAGCTCATGCAAAAGAGGAAAGACAATGCTATGGTTGGGTAATGAGGAAGAAGAGAGTTAAATGGTCTAGAAGGCTACTCATGGAGAGAAGAAGAAAGATTGTCGTGAGAGACAATGAGAAGCAAAAGAAGTTGCTATGTAGGTATCTCAAGGAGTAGATGAAGAATTTCATTATGGATGAATAGTTTGGTAGACAAGAGGAAGGTGATCAACACCTTGAGGAGAAGGAGATAGTCATGGAGGATGATGAGAGGAGACAGCTAAGGACATTACTAAAGCAACCTAAGAAGTAGAAGATGGAGGTAAACAAGCCTCAAGCTTTTAAATCTAATGATTTCTTATCATGTATGCATGTAGGTACAAAAGTAAATAAAAATAAGTCTATTTTGTAGACATACAACTTGAAAACATGAAGAAAATCAAGCATAGACAACATGTTTATGTTGAATAAGAGATTGATTGGGCAACCATGTATAGAGGTATATTGGTTTGTTACCCTGAAAGAGGAGAGATGCTTGGAGAAGGAGATCTTCAAGAAGAAAGATGTCTCATTGAAAGCATAAAATAAATAAAATTGAATCTAAAAGATGGAGTCAAGAGGTATGAAGATGAGAAATTATGAATTGTATTACATGAAGCAATCAAAGAGTTTGAACAAGAGATTACAGGTGAAGAGTTGCTAGGTGAGAAACAAGATAAACCATTTGTCTATGTGAGTTGGGATTACTGACAAGTATAGATGGAAGCTTTAGAGCATGTCATAAGCAAGGGATAAAAAGACAAAATTTGTCCTATAAAAATAATTAAAAATATGAGCATCTGGCATGAGTCAATGGAGATGCAAGAGAGAGAAATAGTGATGGATAAGGTAGCATACATCTAGAGAAACAAGGGTGGATACAATAAGAGTGTGAAGGAGTGTCCAACTTGATACATGAAGGAGATGGAGCATAAATACAAGTGATGGTACAAGCTATGAAAAAGCACAATCAATATGAGGAGTTGATATGGAGAGGATTGATGCAAGAGACTTAAGATGATATATTAGAGTTCCTTAGTCAAAGTGAAAAGAAGGTAGAAGTTGTCATACAAGGGATAGAGGTAGTATTATAAGATGAAGGAGAGAATATTTGAAGGAAAAGGAACATATTTCCCATGGAAACACTTTAAGGAGCTGAAATTATAAGTTATGTAAGGGAAAAAAATAAAAAATAAGCCATCAATTACAACTAAGAAGATGGACAAAAATTGGTACAAGGTGAATCAAATCAAGTTGCAAGCCAAGTTAAGCCAAAATCCACAAACAAGATGAGTATATAATCATGTGAGTTGATCAAATAAAAAGTATGGGAAACTAATGATGAAAGTAAAGAGAAAAGGTCAAGAGGATAAAATAAGAAACTCAAGAAGATGAAATGGATTTCTAGAGAGGCTTGGAAGAAGAATACAAGAGCAGGAGAGGATGGAAAGGACAATGAGATCCTTGAAGAAACTATAAAGTCTTATGAATGCAATTTATATGAATTAAGCATGGTGGTGTAGGTATGGAGATGCAAGAGGAGTCACTCCATGGTCACATGGAGAAAAGAATCAACGAGGAACAATAATAATGATAGATCCAAGGAAAGAGAAGGACAACCATGTTCCTCACAAAGAAGATGTTTGGATGAATAAAGCATGTTTGGAGGAAGACAAGACCATTCTAAGGATGATCTAAAGAGTGAGATCAAGTTAACATTGAGAGAGCAAGGTGAGCGTAATCTTAGCCTAAGAAACAGTCTAAGTAGTATGCTAAGAGTTGAAGAACACATACTTATGGAAAGAGAGCTACAATCAAGTGAGCAAGAGAAAAATCAAATGAAGGAAGAACAAGGTAAGTAATAAATCCATTCAATTGATAATGTTGTAGCTAATTTGGTCATAAGTGTGTATGATGATAGTAAGAGGAAAGGTTTCCAAGAAATATTATGTTATGATGAATTTGAATTGGTCAAAGAGATGCCAATGTAAGATGAGCTAAGAGGCTATGAGATGAATCACCATAAAAAGGTGGAGTATCATGAAGGTGCAACCAAGGAGGATATTATTGAGAGTATGACAAGGGTGAAGATGCTTAAAATCCACTGAGCATGAGTACAAATGAGGAATCATTATTGATAATATAGATTAACAAGGAGAGCATGAACTAATCATGGCCAATGTAGAAGGAAGTTATGGAGTAGAAGCTAGAGTGAAGAATGAGAATCAGCCATTTGAGGTAGAGTATGATGAAGAGAAATTAGATATGGGGGAGATATAATATGAAGAGGACAAATAATTATATCAAATCATGTACTTCATGGAGATAGAAGATGAGTTGTAAAAGAGGTAAGACAAGACAAGAAGACAAAGACAAAAGAACCAGCTAAGAATAAATGAGAAAGATAAGAGGAGTAGTAGCAATATGAGCTCAGAACATTAGAAAAGAAATAATTGAAAAACAAGAAAGAAGTTGGACAAAGTACATTTGAGCAGTTGCTCAAATTTTTCCACTTAGGGAGCTTGATGTAGAACATCACAAAGTAATAAAGAAGTTAGTATGTTTGAAAGTGTCATAATGACCATTTTTGGTCTTGTGTGGGTGTTAGAGGTCTTATAGGGACCCTCAAGTTATGTTTGAGTCATTAGGATATTTAATTTTGAGTGTTTGTTGTCCTTTTGGATTTTCCTACCCAAAGGGAAGATTTGAAATTTTGAATTTTGTAACTAGCTTTGAATGGTGTTTTGATTTTGTGTGATATCTGATTGTTCATGTAAGTTTGTACAAGGTCCTAGAAGATCCTAATAATGTGTGAGAAGTTTTTTAATGTGAAATTATTGGAAAATAATAATGCAAGCCAAGAAATAATAAAATGTAACTACCACCCTACATGGGGTTGGCTTTGTGAAGGGTTTCTTGCATGTTCGAGTGATATGAAAAGAAAACAATGGATGTGAGTGAGAGGAGAGAGTGTGGTATTAGGAAGATATATTAAGATAAATTTGAATGAGAGAGGTGGATATTCTGATAAATGAGGAGAAAAGATCAAGATTTGAAGAACTTTGCCTGCCTTTGTACAAATTTTGTGTATGACTGTTTATATGCAATGGGATCAATAAATGAAAGAATGTTTTGAATCTATTCATGTTCTTACATGAGACTAATGTAATGTGATAAATATTATATTGTTGTTTTATATATACAAAGTGGCTTCACATAATTATTTTCCAAATAAAATGGTTTCATTTACATCATAATCCTCCTAAAGGCAGTTTTGCCAGTGCACAATCAAGATTGACAAGTAGGTATAGTGTTGATGATGGTTGTTTGAGTGATATTTGAATCATTTTTAATAAAATAATTAGTGGATAGTTTATTATTGTTAAGTGCGATAATTTTTTAGGTTTAAATATCCATTATAAGTGTGATAGTTAAATGAAATCTTCACACAGTCTTGCAAGTATACCCAAAATTATATAAACTTGGTTGTTGGAGATGTTTTGGAAATGCTCATGAATTAAGAACCATTATAAAAGTTTAATAAATATTTGGAATACCTAATACATGCATTAAAAGTGTAATTAACTACATAAAACTCATTCTATCCCATTTTGAAGGCTCTCGGCCTTACACAGCCCTGTAAAACTAGACCTAGAGTTTAAGATTTACAACTAGCATAACTTTCATTTCCACTAGCCAAAATTAATGAAAATATGGAATATAATGTATTTTGAGGTGATACAGAGGTAAAATGTGGTTTTTAGTTGGTATAGTGTCGTAAAATATAGTCACCAGGATTGTGGGATTGCAATAGGCCTAAAGACACCTAATTACTAAAAAGGGTATGAAAGAAGAAGGACTTCCATTGAGAGTTGAGACTTGAAATTTTGTGTGAAGTGGGAAGGGGTAAAGGGTATCCAAATATGGTATTATTTTATCTTTACCCCCTGTGATCTATTAAAACCAATAGTTTTTAGGCTAAAAGAGGGTTATAAGCAACTAGGCCTTAAGAGAAAAAAAGTAGATGGTTGGAGAGTGCTTACTTGGAGATCATGTTATTTGATTAGATGGTTATGGGAGTTAAAATAGGTAGGTTGATGGCATGTGAGCCTTGATGTGGATTCAAGAACCATGAATGAGGCTTTTAGTCCTATGAATCTATATGAGGTGAGTAAGTTTGAATCAAGAATGAAGAATGGAGTCTTGTATGAGAGGATGATGTTGGTGCTAAGGAGGAGAGAGTGTAGGGTAGATTTGAAGAGATGAAGGGTGACATGTCAACAATAGAGAGAGGAGGACTATGAAATCAAGGAGGCTTATGAGTCTCATTGAAGGCAAAATTGAACAAGGTGTCAAAAGACAAGTAATGTACATGTTATAGACAAGTAAAGCAAAGATGAAAGAAGGCATTAAAAGGTAGAAATTAGAGCCAGGTAGATGTATGAGGAGAGTTATGAATCAAATATACATCACTAAGCTATGGATGGGTGATATCAAGTAACACTCTTAGCACTCAAGTGTCTTTTTTAGATGATTACATTTGCCCCCCCCCCCCCCCACCCTTTGTTCTAGAAATGCATCAAAGCAAAATGACTAGGATAAAGGCAAAAAAAGCCTATATAGACTTACAAAAGATGTGAAGCCCATGAATATGGGTTTGAGTATGTGAAGCATGATTTATTGCATGTCCTAAAAATGAAATGTGCATAGATTAGTCTTTAAGATATATCAACAACAAAGACAAATTTGAGTAAAGAGATAAGAGAGAGGAATGAATTAATACATATCACTAGGTACAAAAACCAATGCATAAACTTAGTGGCATCCTCTATGTGTGTAGATAGTGATGAATTGGTGAATAACTAATCCCCATGTGTTGGTGGCTCAATAACTCAATCTAGTTTTGAGTCCATCATTGCCCACCCCTGTTCAGTGGATCATAACCTATGAATAGCTTGGATTAGACTGATGGCTTGTCCAACCCTCTCATGTAGGTGGCTCAAGAACTCAAGTAGACTATGGCTCCATCATTTACTAACCATGTGTAGTAGATTCATCTAAAACTAAAACTATATAAGATGGTTCTAGGCTATTCAAAAACTCTAAAATGTAAAATGACTCTAGGCCACTTGGGAATGCAAGATGACTCTAGGCCACTCGAGAATGTAAGATGACTCTGGGCCACTCAAGAATGTTAACCATTGTAGATGGATTAAAGAATAAAATTTGGATTGTGTTGGTGTAAATGGTGTTTGGATTAAGAACATAGACAATGACATGATGTTTTCCATTCCATTTGATTAACTAGAGCAAAAGTGAGCATATGAAAATAATGTACCACGCACATGCCCCCAAATATGATATTTTTGCATATGGATTATGGATTGAGTTGTAGTAGTTTGTATTTGAGTATCTGAAACTAAAATATGAATGATCATGCCATGCATGATGCCCCTAATATGAGTAAACTGGTATGAATCTGTGTTAAACTAAGTAAAAACTACTAATTTTTAACTAAACATATGCAAATTTAGATTATACCTATTGTACTTTTCTGGTCAATCAAATTTTTTCTAAAACCAAGGCTAGTAGATAGTAGCACCATATCTAGATAGTAGCACCAATGGTGTTAATATCCCACTTTGGGTGCTAATGTCTGACTGTATTGATCTTTGTGACTGTTTCTTACTATGTTTTTTTAAAACTGATTTCTATATTATATGCATGTATGATGAAAATTATACTTTTAGTGCATTCAAATAGCCTGATATCTATGACAAACCTCTATGAATGCCCCCTATTTTGAGGGGAGTTATTGAACATGTGCAAGAATTGTCCTCAAAATGTAAAATGTGTGTTAGTTGGAGCATGCATGATATTTACACAATAAACCTATATAATGTGCATACATGACATCAAAATGTAAAATAATACGAGCATAAGTTTATAATGTATGATGTCTATTATTTTTAATATTCACAAAGCTATCAAGATAGATATATCAATGTATATTAATAACAAATATGAGTTATAATTGATTAACTACCTAGGGGGATTGGGCATGATGTCCATCACAACACCCAAGTAGGAAGGGGAGATGCATGAGGTATCTCATGGCATCTAAAACCGAGGTGTGTAACAAGCAAGAGACAAGTGTCATGGCCATGATGCATATATACAAAACATGTGAGGCACGCAAAGTAGGCCAAGGGGCCACAATACAAGGGACATGGGCACATGTCACTAGATTGGAGAAACTAAGACATACAATGACATGTTCAAATATCCACATACACAAATAATAGATACATTGCCTTAGATACAAATGGAAGGACATGTTTAAATGTGTTGTTACCAAAATTAGCTACGCTCATTTTGTGGACAACCCCTACGAAACTTGTCCATTTCATAATCTACACTCTAAGTTCGTCATTCGAGACGAGATTCTCTTGATCTCAAGTGAAGTTGTCTGACCTCCTAGGATAGTTTATGACATTCCCTCACCACGATTTCTCAAAAATCATGAAACCTGTTGAAGTGTTTAACTGATCAAAATGTCAATTTTGATCATTTTGAAGGTGTTATTGAATTTTGACTTTGCTTATGTAGGGTCGACAAAATTTGCTGCCCTTACATGGATTTTGTTTTTTTATATGCATCAGTGGCACTTTTTACTGCCATTGCATGTTCTTGTCACCGGTAGTGTCAGGGTGGCAAATTTCACCACATGAGTAAATATCTTCAAAATCTCAAACTTTGAGTGGCATTAATGGCCACACGCGCCAAGTTTTAAAGCTTGTTTCCAAAGCTTTTAAATGTGTTTTTTTCATTTGATTTTTCATGTCATTTATTTTTTTGAGTTTCCTCAAAGTTTCTTCAACCCCTTTTAGTGACTGCTCGATCGTGGTGATGGAGGAAGACTTCAAATTCACTACTGCCAAGCTTAGGGTTTCAAACTCATCAGGTAAGTTGTCTTCGACTTCTATTGTTCTATTTTTGAGTGATTTCTACTTTTTAGATTTTTTCTTTTCTTTTTGCTTCGTCTTGTGTGTATTGCCACCCTTTTTTTCGTTTTGACCTAGTGAGCCTTGCCGATGAAATTTGCCAAACCCTCATTCATGCCCTAGGTTCTTGTGCGTATCATCGACGGTTTGACCTGACCTAAGTTTACCCTCCATCTGGTTGAAAACCATCTTCTAAATAACTTGGTGATGATAGCTTTAATGAGCTGCTCTCACACTTCCTATCGTGAACAAGTCAAATGCAAAGATGACATTTTTTGCCACGTAAGTATTTTAACATGTTTTTAAGTGAAAGTGTATGGGCAGTGAAATTTGCCACCCTTACACGAAAAAACCTCCACCTCCTACCCTATGCATTATTGGCAAAATTTTCCGCTCAAACACCCAAACATTGCTCTCATTACCTAAAGTAGCATCAAATTTCATCGCCAATGCATAAACACTTGAATTTTCCTCACATGCAATGGTGGCAAATTTCATCATCGATGCAAATGGTAAATATCCCTCACATGCAAGGGCAAATTTTTTTGCCACACATGCAAACATTCTCTTAAATTTCCCTGATTCTGAGATATTTTCAATTTTGTTTTTTTGAGCCCAATTTCTTCTATTTTTTTGGCCTACTTTCACTTTAGCCCTTTCAAGCGCATCCCCATAGTCGTGATCATCGACATGCAATTTTCCCAGATTGCTAGTATTTTCCCTAATTGCATGATCATGACTTTTTGTTGTTGTTTCTTCTATAGATCTTCTTTCTTTATCGGCATCCTTCTGATAACAGCTCATTCAGATGATTGAGTTGTCTCCCAAGAAGTTGAAAGCGATGAAGTACAAACATCAAGGTATTTTTCCAATCACCTCAGTTATTTCTAATGTCAATGACATTAGAGATATAGAGATTGGTCATGTGGACATGGTTGAGTTTGTGGAGAGAACCAAGTCAAGCAATCCCGGCTCTAAAATGAAGAAGATAATTGACAATAATATTCATTTGACATCTTCTTTCCCGGTGGCAGCTCACAACATAGAATTTATCATTTAGTGTGCTCAGTTTTATAACAAAGATATTAGGGCTATGTTGGATGCTAGTGGCAATGTGATAATTAGACTAGATCTCAAATTCATTAATAAGGTGTTTATGTTCCCTCCTGATATAGAAGTGATAAAGCTTGATTTTGTTGAAGCACAAAAAGAGTATGACAAAAATCTTGAAAAAACAAAAAAGGTAGTCAATAATAAATGGCTCAAGACGTCAAGGGCAAACTTGTCAAGGTGGCCATAGAGTTTTCCTAGAAGTGACTTTATAGAAGAATTTGGTGATCTGATAACTCTTCTCAGTAGGATAAGAGGTTTGTCCTCTTCCTCACAGTTTCATGAATGGATGTATCCCTTCATCAAGGTAATACTCCAAGGCAAACAAACCATCTTTTAGGGAGAACAAATCAGTAATGCTTTACATGAATAATTGATGAAGGTATCCACTACCTTCAAGTTCTATATGACTTCTTATTTAGTGTATATTGTAGCTTCAATGAGAATCTTTTCAAGTCTAACATCAGAAGGAGATAGGAAAGTAATCCCAGTGTATCAATACTACTCTCAATTAACATTGAAGGGTTTTATTCATCATTTTAGGTGAGTAAATGATGATTTTTTGTAGTATTCTTATGTCTTTTTGATCCTAAACTAGAACAAAGAAGAGTGTCGGATTAGGCTTGGACAGTGGTAAATGATTTTGGATGCATGTTCTTACAGTTTCCTTTTTTCTCATACCTAAGGGTTAGCTTTTTCCAAGGTCATCCTTATATGCTTCCAAGATTCCCCTCAGACAAACTGGTCTTAATGGAGTTATGTAGACAAATGATCATCATGCATAATAAACAAATGGAGTTCAAGAAGCCCAGTTTCAGATTCCCAATTGAAATTGGCATGTATTCAGTATTAACTGCTACGAGGGCTAGAGTCATGGAAACTAAAATGCAACTTGTAACCATGAAGTAATTCAAGAGAAGACCAAACTTTGACTGCAGGGGTGTGAAAGACATAATCAAGAGGAAAACCTAATTCCATGAACCTATGGCAGAAGATGTTTAGGTAGATTTGAGAATAGAAGAAGATGTCAGGAAAATGGACTACAACAGGTTATCTCTTGAGCAAATTGAATATCTAGGACTTGTTGATATTCTTGAGAATCTAGTGGATGATGGAGAGTTGATTAATGATAGATAAAATACTGAATAGATTGTTAATGCCCTTCTCCCTCTAATCTAATGGTCCCAAAAAGAGCTGACCTCTTTGAGGAAAAGATTTGAACCTATATTGGCAAACACCAATAATTGGCTAGCAAACAAGGGAATTGCTTTGAAAGAATTATTCATAGGATCAAAAGCTGAGATTCAAAAGGAAACAAGAAGAAAGGTAGAGAATAGGATGAAAAACAAAAGTGATGTTCCTTCTTCCTAAAAGCCACATAAGCCTAAGATCATATTTTTGACAAAGAAGTCAAAAGCTGTGGAAAAAGAATCTGAAATAGAAGATATGGAAGTTAAGAAATAGAGCACTGAAGAACTAGCGATGGAAGAGATGGAGATTGAAGATAGGCTATAAATCAACAAGAGGAAACCTTGTCCCCACAAGAGAATGTACAATAAGAAATGGGAGTCTCTTCTCCCCTGTCTAACACACCTATTGCATCTCCTTCGACTGTTTCTCCTATTAATGTTCCCTCTTTTGAATCTCCCTCTCCTTCCAAAATAATTTTTGATAACCCTTAAAACACTTTGGAAGATATTCTTTGTTCCTCAGGGTCTATTCCTAGTTTGTCCTCCCCATCTTTTGATATTGGAGATACTTCTATTTTTTATCACTTAGTAAAAGGTGCAATTTTTACTGACACTCCACCTATTATTTCCACTACCTATGCAAGTGCAGCTCCAATGATGCCAACAATAGAGACATATCCTAATATGCGTACTTCTATGCTTCCACCATGGTTGTCATCTTATACACCAAAAATGAAGAAACAAGCCATCTCTCTAGATGACTTTATTTTTAATAAGTTGGTGCCTGTAAAAGCTAAGACCCTAAAGAAGCCAAAGATTCTTTCAAAAATACTTGGGAACAAGGGACATAAATTTCTAGAGATTGCAAGACCTCCACAAGATGCAACCATGGAGAATTTTGATATAAATGATTACTCTAACTCTAGAGTTGAGTTAGGCAAGATAACTCATGAAAGTGCCAAGAATGATATGCAGTCAACCATGGACATCCCGATTCATAAATTTGATAGGGAGAAAGAAATGAAGGATCACTACAAAGTAATGGTGGAATAGTTGACTGCAGTGGTAAGGAAAATCACTTTGAGTTCAGAAGCAGTAATTCCTGAGGTCATTTCTGTAGAAGACCCTATTATTCAAAAATCAAAAAAGGTCATGTCAAGATCTTGCTCTACCAATTAGAGCACATATGATTACTTCTCATATTAGAAACTAAACACGAAATTTAACCAGAAGTATAAAGTAACTAGAAATATGAAACAACACAGGAATTGAGAGACAATACACAATTGTATTAATAATCACTCAGAAGAATATACAATAAGGAAGATGCCACTTCTTCCTCCACCTCAAAGGTTCGCCACTCCTCAAGACCTTCTTCCCTCTCTCTCTTGGTCACAACAATCAATTCCAGTATAGAATTGATGTTCACCTCTCCAACCAGTCAGTAACACGCTGCCAGTTCACCAAGTACACAACTGTACTTCAAGTAGATCCCCTGTTCTCTATTGCTACCTGCAAATAACTAGGTCATACTCACCATGTAGATGTCTTTCTACACACCTGAAGAACCCTTGTCCTTGCCTCACCAAGTCCTTATGATTCTTCAACCAGTACCCCGGTGGATCTTCTCCAAGAACTTGCACACCTGCAACTCTCTCTGATCATACACTCTCAGTACCCCTATTGGTAGCTAGGAGGAACTACACTAGCTCTCTCCACAAGCCCAATGGCTTTCTAGCCCACACTTACAATACAGCCCATGAGTCCATATATAGACCTCATGCTTACAATAATTAGACTAACCTAATTACAATAATTAGACTCGCAACTCAAGACTACGACTAGACTTCAACATGCAAACTAGCAGTCCAAAAATAGACTCTCTCGGATTCGTCATGCGAACTGCCTGTTCTCACACAGGCTGCCGATGTTGGCTCCTCCATGACCGATGTCGGTCAACTGGTAACCGACGCCGGGTTGCTTCCTCTTGCTATCTGACCGACATCGGCTGATCAGATCGACACCGTTTTTCCTGCAACTGAATCAGCAACACCCCGCAACTCTGGATCCTCCTTAACTTCTCCTGTTTGCATCCTGGTGAAGCTTTTAGCTCCACAACTTAACAAAGTAATGGTGGAATAGTTGACTGCAGTGGTAAGGAAAATCACTTTGAGTTCAGAAGCAGTAATTCCTGAGGTCATTTCTGTAGAAGACCCTATTATTCAAAAATCAAAAAAGACTTATCTCAAAGGAAAAACACTTGAATAATACTTAAATAGAATGCGTGCACAAGGAATTTCCCTACTTACAGAGCTATCTAAGAAAATAGATAAAATGAGGAAAATAAGAGCAGAACTTGATGATCTCATTGAAGTTGTTTCTCAAGATATTGAGAGCATAGAAAAGAATCATGATAAATGGGTGGAGATGAGAAAATTGAAAATAAGCACTCTAATATCAATTGGCATCATTATTGGTAGGGATTCTTATACTGAAACTAAAGAGGCATTGACATATAGGAGCCATGTGCTTAAAGATTTGATCAATGACCTTGAATCTATAAGGGAACTCAGTGAACAAAGTGATGTCAGTCTTTTGCATAAATTGGAGGAGCTACCTTGCAAGCTTACATCACAAGATAATCAATTTCTCTCTACAGAAGAAATGATTCAAGAATTTGAAGATATGTACCAGAAAGAATTTGAAGATAAAACATTTTCTATAGCATCTGTAGACAATATCTTGGACAATTAGTTGACTCTGGATAATTTGAAAATCAAGTTAACCAGTCATGCAAAATTAGTCACCATAGTAAGAGATGTCATAGTTAGAGCCAAGATGATTTTCAAGAACATTGTTAGTCTAGACAGTATCGGGATGCAAGCAACTTTCACTATGTATGATGCTCACATGAAGAAAGATGGCAATACAAATTGAAGCAGTTTTTTCCCTTAGTGTATTTTCTATTTTTTAGATGTACTTTTGAAATAACTTTGGACATTTTTACATGTACTTTTTTCATATGTAATTACATGTAAAAACATAGGAAGTCCTAAGTCAATAAGGACTCCTATTTTTGAATAGGTCAAAGTAGTTAGGTTTTTCCTAAATTTTCTCAAGGCCTCTTCCTATAAATAAAGAGGGCCTCTTTTGTAAAAAAGGATCTTTTAGTTATTGAAATGAAACTCTGCCAAAATTGAAAGACATTTTGAGACTTTGAACTGAAATTGTAAATCAAATTTTATCAAGTGAATGAGAAAGCAAGTGATCTTTCAAACTTTGTGTTGAAATAACTTGTGTTGTATTGGAAATTGTTCTTATGTCTTTTTTCTAATACAATCTTATATGTCTGATTAAATAAGTAGTGTGAGTGAAAATAATCTAGGAGATGCTCTGAAGTTAATTGTGGAGACTTTGTGCTACAACAATTATCTTTAGTTTGTGATTTAGTGTTTTAAAGTAAAGGATATTGGAAAGGCTTTGAACTATTATTATATTTTGTGATCATTTATTTTATTGTAGTTTTTGGTGAAGACTTTGGGCTGCACCTCATTCTATTGTGTTCTAAGTTACAAATCAGCAAAAGAAGCAGCGATAGACTTTGAACTCTTGTGTTTTCTTGGTTTTTCAGTTAATATCAAGAAAGTATTTTTTTATTTTGTAAACATCATTTCTAAAAAAAGAAAAATGGATGATGTGGTCTCATCCCTGAATTAATATTTAGTTTAGATTAGTTTGTGATAGTTTATAGGGAACCTCCCTTTGCTGAGAGGAGAGATTTATCTCATTACACTATGGCTGATATAACCATTTTGCCTTCAGTTAGTTGATGACAAAATATTCAACAAACAAAATGTCTGCATACACAATCAAGAAGGCACACACAAGGATATGGGCACATGTCCAAGCATACATATAGGAAAAGAAGTGGCAGAGTTGTAGAACAAAGGCATATGTAAATGCCCTCAGATATAAGAAGCATAGAGACAATTAATTCCACATGAGGAAAGCTAGAAATGAAAGTGTGCATGAACACGTGGTACACATCTGTATATGAGTAAAGATGTACATAAGCTAATTCTAAAGTAGTATTAGTCGACAAAAAATTTGAGTAGTGTAGGATGATCAATATCAAGATATAACAATGTTAAATCTGTGATATAAAGTCTATAAATATGTGCCATGGCAATCAAAATTATGTATATGATACCCCTAAATGGACAAATGTGTCAAATGAGGAATGTGTGTATGTGCATATAATGGGTAGATAGTAGCAAATTTGGATAGATGTGTGATGGACCTCAGTCCTGTAACAATCTGTAAACACTTGATGAGAACAATTTAAGCATGTATGTATGATAAAAATTAACTATACTAAGATAACTAGCATATGTAATATGTAGCTAATATAAGAAATAAAAACATGGAAATGCAAAAAATCTATTGTTTCTATTTTTTGAGTAAATATTTGAATTTTTTTGAAATTTTTTGGGTATAAGCTATATACATGCAACATGAAAATGAAACTATTTACAAGGATCAAAATGAATTAAACTATGTACAAGTAAGGAGAAACACACTAACCAATGAGTCTCACAAGAGACCTACTATTAATGTGGCTCGTGTCAAAAATAAGAATGGTGACCTCTTGTGCAGTGTGATTGATATGTTGTAGTTGAATTGAGATACAATGTGAATTTGAGTATTTTCATTGTTGGTATCTTGGTAATCATAATAACTTGGATGGTTCCACTCATTGTTATCATCTTGATTTTGAACCAATGGAATGTTAGTGTTCAATTCTATTGTATCTAGATGAGCATAGGGAATCACCTCATACTATGGAATTAAACTTTCTAAATTATGCTTTGTAATATTTGTTTATGTTTGTGCCCTTTGAAATTGTGCTTATTGTAGGGATACGGTGATTTGGAGGCTCTTTTGTTAGAAAGACTCCTTTGAGAATGCTTGTTGGGTTAGCATGATTTTTAATATGCAACTTAAGTTCTTACTCTTTTTGTAGTATTTCCTATGTATCTAGATATTTTGCCTTGATAAATTATATCTACGAATGATTTGTCATAGGATGTTCAATAAATCCCAAACCCTGTTAACCAACATTATCAACTACTAGAATAGGAGTAATAATGCCTTGGGCATGTTTGTCTAACCCCTGAGCTTGATAATCAAACTATTATAGATACTTTTGACCAAATTCATATTGTTTTGAAAGTGGGACCTCATTTTGGAGAGGCATACTCACTTGATTTACCTATGCTTGTTGTACTATTTTGGGTTCTGATTTTGCTTTATGAACATTTTGTTGTGTTGAGTTATGCTCTGGTAACCACTTTTATATGAGTTATGCTTTGGTAACCACTTTTATATTATTTTTGAATTTGACCCTCTTGAATGCATCCCTCTATCACTATGGATTGCTTAATTGATTTATCTCGCATAGGTTCCTCATTAACAATGATGTGTTATATATGATTTTTCAATGCCAAACATGAATCTGTGTGATGACCATGCATCTATGGTATGCACAATAATATATGGATCTTCTTAGTGGATGTAGAGGAGGTAGGCTGATCAACTTAGCTTTAATCATTGGACTTAAAATCTCACTTGAATTTCTATTTCATCTTTGATTACTTTTTGAATCACTAGTTATAGATGCACTTTGTTGTGATTTCTTGTTTTGATATGTAACATTGTTTGCCACAAATTGACTAAGTGAAGATGAATATACATGATTAACCCTAGTGTGCGCTGGAGGCATTTATTTTATAATATGATTTTCTAATATTGTAATCTTTCTATGTAATAGCTGATTTTGATTTTGTAATTATGTAATTAGCTTACTCGTACTGATAATTTGATCATATAAAGCTTCATAAGTGCAAACCCTAGTTGCTTTTGATTAAACATGTAGGAACACACCCTATAAAGAAGAGGTGGAGGCATGGATAGGTTGAGTATAGACATTTGAAATAGTATTATAGGCTATCTCACCTCTTAGAGGATTGATAGCATGGACCTGGTTATAGGGAAAATAGTTATCACCCTCTTGGAGACGAGGATGAGGAAAAGAATCTTCTTTATCCATGAAATTTGGCAATGTAACTTGGAAGAGGGATGCTAAGGGTAGAAAATATGAGGTTTGAAAACACTAACACAACCAAGGGAAATAGGAAAAAGAAGGG
The DNA here is from genome assembly GCA_037957365.1 of Torreya grandis. NCBI lineage: Eukaryota > Viridiplantae > Streptophyta > Pinopsida > Cupressales > Taxaceae > Torreya > Torreya grandis. The sequence continues at coordinate 759,330 of JARHVA010003779.1, forward strand.
TACAAAACCTAATAGCATATAGGGTTAGGGTTTGGATAGTGTTTGAAGTAAGTCAGGGTCATCAAATAATTTAACTTTTTAAGGTTATGGAGTGTAAGCCCTAGGTTATTAAAAGGCCTGAGTATAGTAAATCAGGGTAGAAATATGCAATAAATACAACCACTAATTTGTAATAAAATTTACCTAGTTTAACCTTTCTAAAAATAGTAATAAATGATGTAAACAAGTACTTAGCTGTAAATTGACTGAGATGGGAGATTTGAAGGTTGCAAATTGAGACAAAAGTTGATCTAAGTGTTGTGGATAGGATCTAGGTGTCAAAACCCTTCTCGGATAGTAGCACCCTAATTATATAGTAGTGTCAATGGTGTTAGTGTCCTTTTGATGCTAGATTCCTTTATACAGAACTATTTTGAGCTTTTGGGTACACCTATGTCTGAATATGTTAAGAATATTCTTGTGCACACGAGTTTTGATTCCCTATCAGTGATATGTTTTGACTAATTTTACATGCAAAACTTAGACCTCCATGTTGTTAAGGCATATGGTTGGCATAAGTAGCAAAGTGTGATGCTAGTGAGGTAGGCTGGACATATTTAGAGCCCCACTATGACAAGAGTTGCGTCCATATCAATCCTCTGAAGAGGGATCAAGCCTGATGTAGTTCTCCCCACCTAAATATAAGTGAAGGTAATATGAATGTAAGTTTGACTTATTTGAAGTGGATCTTGAGACTAGAAATTTGAGTATTCTAAGCTTGGGGTGGTTGTAGATGATTGTATGCATAATTAGGGTAGAATAGGGATTGATAACCTTGATTGTGCATAACTTATTCTAAGCTAGTTTGTGTTATTTGCATCTAATTTCCATCTAATAGATAAATGGCTATAAGTCATTTATATATACTATTCTAGTGATTATTCAAATCTTAAAAGAGTTCTAGGACAACTCTAGGTGGTTTAGGAATTGAAAAGATATCTATTGGAGATAAAAGGTAGGAAGGGACAATAATGCCCAAACTGGGACACTAAATGGAAGAACCTAAGGAACTAAGGGCCAAGATGCTAAAGTGAGGGTTTGGGATTGCTTTAGGGATGTTTGTGTCCCGCACGAAGGTTGGATATGTGTCTAAATAGGCTCTAAGATAGGTCTAGGGCCAAGCTAGGGATGGGTGGTCTCAAGTAACACTCTTAAAAATCAAGGGTCATTTTTAGATGATTATAAATACAATTGTTCACTTGACCACATATTCCATTTTGAGGGTACATGACATATATTTGCTTATAGGGGGTGTTGTACCCACACATGTTTTCTATATACAGTTGGCACTACATATTCTTGACTTTAGACTGTAATTTTCATATTAATATTGATATATGATGGCTATCATTATTCTACATGACTTTCTTTGAGCATTTCCATGTCGGGGGATGAGCGGGGGTGGGGGGCAGGGGGGATTTCCAAATTGGGAGGTGGGAAGGTGGAGGGTAGGCAAGAGGTCTTCCCTAAATATGTTAATATCCTTAATTGGCAACTCATGTTCTATTTGGTCTTGGCACATAGTTGGATTTTTCATATATCATGATATATCGATTTTACATTACACTTTAGGACATATATTATGTAATTAGCTTGCACTATTGCATGCATTATGGTATTTAATACAATATTTATGCATTTTATCATGTTATGTTTATCATGTTTAATTATTACATGACTCATATGTTGCCCATCGAGGGGTTGAAACATTAAAACATTGGCAAAAAATTTAAAATAAAAAAAATGTTAGAAAAATTCAAAAATTCAAAAACATTGGCAAAATTTCATTTCAAAAATATTGGCAAAATTAAAAACTATTGATTTATACATGATACATATTTACCTATTCAGGGGCTTTTCAATATCCATGGTTTATGCATGTACTTTTCATAGTATTTTGGGTGAATGCTATGCAAATTCAAGATTACATAATACTAGATTTCACATGGTGCACCCATATCTTGGATGGGTCAATTTTATAGACATGATGTCCTACCTTGAGGGCATTGCATTTATTACAATTTTTTGAATGGAGATATACATGCTTGTCCTTTTATAACATTGAGCTAGTTGACACGGTTACTACATTTTCTGGTAATATCTCATACATGTCTTATCACATGGATATTATACATTGTGATTGTTATATTGTTACATTGATTGTTTTTGTGTGAATACATGCTTGCATGTGCATGTGTTTGTTTGTTTTATGCATCTTTATTCTTAGATAATCTTCTTGTTATCTTATTTTGTGATTCCATTGACTTGTCGAATCACTAACTTGGGTGCGGTCTTTGATTGGTGCCTACATCACCATGATGGTTACCATGCATCTATAGGAAAATATTTCTTGACTATGTTATAATGTTTTTATTTATGCCCATCTTTGGGGCATGTTTTTTGTATGGGTATACTAGTTGATCTAATTGGCAATTGGACTATTCAGGATCTATTGTAGCATGACTAGATGCTAAGTTAAAAATCCAAAATCCAAAATCCAAAATTCAAATTTAAATTCCATGTGTAGAAAACAACATGCTACATTTTTTTTTAATATATGAGGGCCTATTTTGAATTATATGTTTTGGATAATACTTCGTGATGACTAAATTATTTTTCATTGCATATGATACTTTTAATGTGCTCTTTTGAGATGAGCAATTCCAACAACATAGTCTACATCCATCACCTCAAAAGGGAGGCATTTATAAAGACATTTTTCAAATTCAAGATGTGTTTGTTATGAATGAAGATGAGCTAATTACCTACTTACTAAAAAGCGTGTTGGCTATGTTTCAAGATTTTTTGGAAGTCCAAGATACATGCATTGGGATCTAGTAACTCTCGTGAAAAAATGTTGGGCTAGGTTTTCAACACCTATTGAAAGTCTAATGATGGAACAATCATGGTGGCATTTAGAAAGACCAAACATGTGTATTATTTCCTATGTTTTATTTCAATTTTTATTTTTTAAAGTTAATTTCAAAATTTTAGATAATCACATGTATATCATGAGCAATTTAACTACATGTATAGATTGACACTTGTTTCATGTAAATCAACTAATCAAGTGTGGATGCAAACTTAGTAAGAGCAAGGTGAAACCCTTCATCCTTGTCTAGGTAAGCAAAGGTGCATGCTAAAATTATTTACATTTATATTTAGATGGACACATGCATTTCATTCACACATTCATGTCAAAGTGGCCATATTATGTAGATACCCAAAATTGACATTTTTTTTTTAATTCCCGCATTTGTTGAACCCCAAAATTTTGACTAAGTATTTTGATATTTTGGAATGGAACCGGCATGGCACAAAAGGAGCATAGTGTAGAAATACTATGGCACATAACTAAACTGGCATAGAAGGACCATGACACAGAACTAGTGAGACATGAAAGGATAAGGGCATGAAAGCACCAGCACAATAAAACTCAATCAAAGATGAAATGTAACTACAAAGAACATGAGAGAATAGGACTCAGAACAACAATGAAAGACTTGGAGAACACATAAAGTGGGATACATTTGAGGAGTGATTCTCAAGGGCCATTTAGACTTTAACCATCACAAGTTTTGCACCAACCAGCAAAGAGGAAGACACATGGCATCAAGGATCTAGCATAGAACAAGTATATAGGGGCACAAAGGCCCAGGTCCTTAGGATAAAGCAATTAATAGACTGCCATAACTCTCAGTCCATACAAAGTTAATTAGCCAATCACTCATGTCATTTATTAATGTAACTACTTGATCAAGGAAAAACAAGTATAAATACCCCTCTATGATATCATTGTGATGTGATTGACACTGGTATCATTTTAGTGACTTATAATATAGAATTACAGATATTATAATTAGTTTTGATGTTAATGTTCTAGATAATTGATAATTATGCATTTGACAGTGGGTTTGTATTGAGTAACTTGTAATTGTAACTAATTATGAGATTTATAAAACTTGAAATTTTATAATTTACATAACAATCTTTGAACTCCATGGGATTTATCCTCATAATTATGGTTGTTGAGCTTAATGAGACAAGGACCAAAGTAGTGTATTTATTTTTCTATATAACTTATAATTAAATATAAGTTTAAACTCAAGTATATGACTAGTATGTTACTGCGTAACATAACCCACATGAACTAGTCTCTTGTTGCGCACTTTGGGTGAGTGTGTAAGACCACAATATTGCATGAAGGGCCAGCATGCTAGCTCATTATGGTTATACTTTAGCACTTGAAAAATGTGATTAAAGATAAAAAACCCAACATTTTGGTTTTATTAACAGGACTTGTAGTGCTTGTTGCATAGTAATGGAAGATGCTTGAATGTATCACCCTTAAAAGTATTGAACAATGGATTATTGGGGTCAAGGATAATCTTGTGATTCCTTATCTTGAACTAATAGTTTTTTCACATCATTGGGTGGAACAAAATTTCTCTAGTGCATTATATGAAACTTTCTTTATTGAAATCCCTGTTCATTTGCATGTTTGGCTATATGCTTATGCTCAAGGTTGATCAATTTTTTTTGGGAGAAGACAATCTTGGACGTTAGAACCTCAAAGGGATTTAGCATGACTAGGAACACCATGGACTCGAGCTAATAATATCTGGTGGAGAGGAGTGTTGAATAGCTACATTTTAGAATATGTTGTAACAACTTACTCTTGTCCTAGAGAAGCCAAATTCCAGTTTCTCAGAGAACTACGTAGTTGGTATATTAGACATTTCCCACTAAAAGGCAAGAAGTTATTCATAGATTGTGAACTTGAAACTTTGCCAATAGAGAGCTAAATCCATCCTCGCATGAGCCACACAATTGGAAGGGGAATAAAGAAGTATTGGTAAAGAATTTTAGGTTTGGAATGGTAACCAGTCAGTGGGCATTACGAAAGCAAAAATATGATGAAGCTCGATAGAGGATCATAGGAGGGAGTAGTGCAAGAAGGGACCGAGAGAACTCTGGAAGTGTTGTTAGGGTCTGCAAGGAAGCAAAACACATAAAGATGACTCCATCACTTTCGAACCATACCCCATGCCACTTTTATCATATAAAGGAGAAATTATCTAGATAGAAGAAATTGAAGAACCAAGTTTGAACCAACCAAGTTCCCCACTCATAGTGTGTGCTCATGTTTTTGAATTAGATGAATTACATATACATAATTGGGATATAGATAGTGGGGAATCATAAAATAATCCTATAAGGGACATTGTAGCTGAGCCAATTGTAACTCATATAGAATTAACACTTTATTTTCCTCTTCAAGGAAATTTCATGGATCAACTTGGGATGCCTAACGGACCTCATATTCATAGTGGATAGAGTACATGCCCAAATCTTATTAATCAACTAGCTATCATGCCCCATAGCACATGCATTAATACTAGAGGTGTTGGAGGTGGACTAGGAGGTGGCACAAGAGGAAGTGGTGGACATAGGATCTAGGTGTTCTCAACAGCCACCAGCATAAACACCTCAACTGCCAATAGTATTTTATAAAATAAAACTTTACCTACCTAAATATCATGGCTTGAAGAATGCTACAAAACATGTCCATAAGTGCAAACTCATTTGGAGGGTGCGAGGCATAATTTATTTTGAGCAAAAGGTCACATAATTCATGACTACAGTTTTGAAGAGAGCACATAACTAGTATAGGAAGTTCAACCTTCAAGAAGTAGTAATTGACTATGATTAGGTCAAACCAACATTCCTTCAAGAATTTGACATTCTCAAATATGAGCAATAAAGTATTGCTGCATTGAAAGATATAAAGCAGGAGCTCACTAAAAGTGTACAAGAATATGATGCATGGTTCAACACACTTATTTCAAATCTTTCATTTGAAATAAATGTTGTTCAACATGGATAATGGTTCATGGGAGGTTTGTTACTTCCTTTTCGATGAACACTATCCTATAAGACTTTTACTAGCCCACGTGAACCTCTGGAAGCCACCCTCCATGTTAAAGTAGTTGGTAGTGTTGACATTGGGACTAGTCATTTCATGGATGCCCAAATAGCTTTAATGGCATCACAACTCAAAAAACTAACTACAAACAATGTTTATGATACTCATAATAGTCTTTGGAACATTGATTGCGAGTCTGAAAGACATAATCGAAGCAATTGCCCACATAAAAACATCCACATTGTACTGAAGTAGTCATGTGAAATTTGCCATGAAGAACATGATATACATTCTTAACCTCTCTTGTAGTGAGTTACACATTCTAAAGTGTCTAAATATTGCAAATGATGCATACACCCATGACACAAATGATTATCGACTAATTAGTGATATTCATGAAGCACGTGCGTACAGTATAAACAAACCTCTGCATCCAACAATTAAGATAATGGTGGATATCGTAGTCAAGGTAGAGGATGGGGATGAGGATGTGGTTTTTTCACACTAAGAAAATGTTATAAGTGTGGATCTTGGATCATTATCAAAGGGATTGTCTAGTTTATCCAAACTGTGCTTTTTGTAAAAAGGAGCATCAATTGGAAGAATGTCCTAACTTATACACGACCATCACTAAAGAGAGAAATGAAAAAGGTGCATGTATGATTTGTATTGAGAAACCTCACTGGTGGCCGTTCTCAAGCACCGTAATAACTCAACAGGTGAATATCACGATGGACAATCTCAATCTACATTTACTCATATTAAGAAGGTACAACATGAAGAGCCTCAGGCAAGGAAGTATCATGATGCCCAAAAACAAAAAGATATATTCTAGGATACTATGACATTGGTATGAGAACTACAAGGATAAATTCATTTTCTTAAGGACCAAAAGGCAATGCAACATGTTGATACACAAAAGGTAATAAAACCTCAAAATGTGGCACAAGATGATTTTCAAGAGCTTTGAAAGCGTATGTTGGATGAAGACATTATCCTACAATTGAGTACTTGGCTTAAAAATTAGGTACAAACACCCATTAATGCTCAACTTCAATTGACTTACGAAACTGAGGATCATCGATTAAATCATGCTCAACAATAAGATACCTATAGTCCTCTTAGCCCTCAAGAGGACAAAGAAATACTAGTAAATGTTGTCATCGATACTTGGGTGATTTGGGACATCTTAGTTGACATTGATGCTAAGGTTAACATCCTCACCAAGGATGTATGATGCAAAATGGCTAGTCCAACATTACAACCATCTGTGCACGTATTATTTATGGCTAATCAAACTCGTGCTCTACCAATTGGCATATTTAAGAATGTAATGGTGAATATCCTTGGAGTACCTTTCAAAGCTAACTTTGAAGTTCTTGAGTTATCAGAGGCAGATGAATTTCCAAATTTATTGGGGTGACCTTGGTGTTATGAAAACAATGCAAACTTAAGTTTCAAGAAATGCCACATTAGTTTTGAGAATATTGATCGACGTGTTATTATTCTATTGGATCAAATACATGGGCCTCCATATGTAGAACTAGATAATGTGGAAGAAGATATTAACCACATTTATAATGTCATAACTTGAGATGGTGAGCAAAATGATCATACTCATGATGGTATCCTTCAATGGATGGACACTAAGTCCCTTTTCTGATACTATAAGCAATGTTTATAATTGTTGGGCCCACAGTGACTATGACCTCACTAAGAGAGTGTGCAATATCATTAGTAGTCATGAGAACATTCCATGCTAGTATCATAAATGCCACAAGTGTATTCACCTGATCATCGGACAAGTCATGCGAGGACCAATTATGGATGCATAGTTAGAAATACTTGATAAAGCTCCTTAGTTTCATGAATAAATGGAAGTCCATGACTTTGTCCAACACATTGAAGACTTATATAAATCTGATAATGATCATATGTGGTCATTGGTTCACCTTTTTGATGGCACTATCACAAGGTGGTGACGAACCCATAATGATCGAGTTCTCCATTAGGATACAGTATGCTCTTTTTTACATTACCAATTTCATCATGAAAATTGAATATGGGGAACAATGAGCTATATCGAGGTTTGTGAATCCATGTGGAGAGTTGAAGAGTGTTTCTTGATAGAGTACCTTTGGGTACATGCTTTCTATGAAACCTTTTGAACCTAGGTGAGATCATGGTATGTTCACAAAGAGCAACATATGGGTACCCATTTTTGGCATCTCTTGAAAGAAAACATGAAATCAACATTATCTTACTCATCTCTAAGAATGGGCTTGCACCTCACTCTCCAGGCTGTGTGAAGTAGTTATTGGTGATTCTATTCCTATAGAATATTGTTTGAGGTATATCCATGATGTCCTAGAAGAAGGGATAGTCCTCTTTAATGATCCCTCTATAGAACCCGTTCCTGCACCCAACCTTGTCTTTGATCATGTTCGCCATGAAGAGATACGCCTTGGGAAGCAAAAACTAGTATTTTAGGCAGATGAAGGTGAAGGGTTTAACCCACCTAACCCATTGGAAAATCATTTGGAGGTCCCTATATATTATGGCTCATGAAATATTCATTATACTGGTCCTAATGCAAATAACCCTTACTTATAACCAATTCAAACTATCCAACGCAACATTAGTATAGGGGAAGAACCAAATATAGCTACTCTAGGTAATTATTGGACTGACATATAAGATTTAAAGATATTTGAGTTATTAAAAAAATACCAAGATGTCTTCCCAAGAAGCTATAGTGAGTGAAAGGTGTTCATCCATCTCTAGGCAAAATGCATATTAAACTAGTTGATGATGCTTGACCAGTCAGGGAAAGGCCATATAGCATGAATCCAAATCTACAGGCATGAGAAAAAGAAGAAATTGATAGTATGTTACGTGTCAGAGTGATCACCCCCATTGATGAATGTGAATGGGTCAGTCCCATGGTGATAAGTATAAATAAAGATGGATGCATTAGAATTTGTGTTGATTACCGAATACTTAATACATCTTGCATTATTGATCCCTTCCCAACACCATTCATAAAAGAAATACTTGAAGGCATCATTGGGTGTGAAATTATACTTTCACAGATGGATTTTCCAAGTACCATTAGGTCCAGATCACTGAGGAGGATCAACCTAAGACTACGTTTGCCACTGAATGGGGATCCTTCACATATATTGTCATACTTTTTGGGTTGAAGAACGCACATATTGTGTTTTCATGTATAGTTGTTAAGGCCTTTAAATATTTCATCCATTATTTTCTTCAAGTTTACTTGGATAATTGACAATTTATGGTTTGGTCAAGGACCATTGTTCTAATTTATGGCTCATGCTTGAGCATCATCGAGTCTTACAAATATCATTGAATTTTAAAAAATGTCTTTTTTTTACACCCTTCAGTGTTCTTCTAAGACATATTATTTTCAAGGATGGAATTTTAGTAGACCCCAAAAAAGTATCTATCATTCTTCACCTCCCAACACCAAAGTCTCAATGTGAAGTTCACACCTTTCTAGGACATACAAGTTATTATAGGAAATTCATTTATGGATATGCAAAGATTGCTGCCCCTCTGGGGGAACTCTTAAAACATAACGAGCATTTGATCTAGACTTGCTCTTGCTAAGAAGCCTTTGAGGCCTTAAAGGACAAGATAGCTACTACTCCAATCCTATAATTCCTTGATTGGAAAAAACCATTCCATGTCCATGTTGATGATTTTAAAATGGCAATTGGTGCAATCCTTACACAACCAGGTGAAGGTTACCTTGATCACCCTATCTATTTTGCTAGTAAGAAACTTACTTTGGTTGAGCAAAATTACACCACCATAGAGCACAAATCACCGTTAATGGTTTATTCTATATAGAAATTTCAACAATACTTGTTGGCAACTCCTTTTGTATTCTATAAAAATCATGAAGCTTTAAAGTATCTAGTAAATAAACTCGTGCTATATGGGCGTGCTTTATTATTTTTGGGAAATTGGTGTGTAGTTCCTAAATAGCAAGGGATCTGGAGTAAGGGAAAAATCTAGTTTAATATGGTAAAATATAGTTTTTTAACAAGTAAATTGCATGGGGAAAATAAACAAACTTATCTAAAAATAGGTTGAGATGGATGATTCAAGAGCTAGAAATTGAGATGTAGGACTGGGACACTGTCTATAATTTAGATTTGGCCTTTGTTTTATGATTGGATAGGAGCATCAAAAGTGGACAAGAGTGGCACCGGTGCTATAGTCCACCTCTGTCACTATTGTCTTGAGAGTCTGAGCTTTATAGGTTTTATTCGCTAGGTTAATGTGAGCCTATGTACCAAAGTTTGGAGGCTATAAGCCAACATAGATCATTGTAGGTCCATTTTAATCTCCAAAACCCTATATTCATCTACACACATGTAAACAAAAAATACATCAAAAGCAAAAGGGGGAAATTTTGGGTTAGGGGAAGAATGATCGCATGATCTAGAACCCATGTTGTCCTGATTGTTGCCTACATTAACCCTCAAGCCAGGGTCTTAGATCAAATGTAGTTTTCCCTTAGGGAATGTACATAATCAACGTGCATGGTAGATGTAAATATGACTTTTGCCTAGGCCCTTCTTTGATCAAGCATGCAAATCTATGTGTGATACAGAATTACTGAGCTATACTATTGACTGATTTTAATTAAGTTTAATGTGTCAAAGTAGTAAGTGCTAGATATAAAATGCCTTGTGAAGTCCTTTATATAGGAGACTCATTATTTCAAATTTGGGAGCTTTATTTGCATTTGGCTGACCTAGAAAAACTTAAGGATGAAGCTAAGAAAGGGGCTAGGACCTATTGAGCAAAGGAAACTGATTGTTAGAGGTGAAAATGGATTTGGTCAAGAGTGTTGAAAGTGGACACTAGTGGCACTGGTGCTATTGTCCAACCCCAACCTTGCTATCTTACAGTCTCGAGACCTAGGGGGTAGAAAGAGGACAAAAAACCCAACTTGGCTAAGGTGGAACGATTGTTTGAAATGCTGAGTATAAGTAGAAATAGGCAAAAAGGTGACGTAAGCATAGAACAAGACTAAAAGGAATAAAACAAATGACATGGCCAAATGTGAACAAAGCTCATATTCTCCAATCAGAGTCTCCTGTGAAAGGACTATGAAAAGACATGATATGTGTGGTTGCTTGACCAATTTAGGGTGTATATATTTGCCCCCTTTTTAATCTAGTGATGTAATGAAATGAAGTACTAGAGTAAAAGAAAGAAAAGAAAATGCATACCTGAACGTACTTACATGGAGAAAAGTGTGCTGAAAAAAAGTCCAACTCACTTCCTAGATAGGGAAGTGGATGGAGAGTCGAATAGTGCTTGGAGAAAAATGGAATCCCTAAAATGGATGCCCCCTGTACTGAATGTGGAAGTAGAATCTGTATAACATGGAGGAGGGCAATGCTTGCCCCCTGTGTTGGATTTGACTGGAATGAGAAATGTTTGAAGGTCCAAAACCAATGTCTTCCCTCTATCCCACATAAACTCATGTAATATGAAATGTGTGTATAGAATCTATATGCTGTGAAGAGTAAAATATGTCATGCCCCTGCTCTGTATAATCTGAAATGGAACTAAGAAGTGCTTGGAGGTCCAAAACCAATGTTTGCCCTCTATCCTGTACAAACTCGTGTAATGTAGGTCTAGGTAATGATATAGATCAACTGCTACAAATGATCATATAGTCCAACTTGGTAACAACTTGGGTACAACTAGGTGTAATCTAAAACTCTAGTAAATGTGCAAGAAGAGAATGACATACCTTACCATTCTAATATGTATAATCCTAGATGATGAAGAACATGAACATCTGTGTCATGCCCCCAAATCTGGTATGTGAGTGATGCGTATGTATAGTCTAGAAATCTATATAACCACATGTGAAATGACATATCGTGCCATGCCCCATATGCAAAACTGGAGATCAAAACATTATGCTCTACACTATGCCTGTAATTTGCTATCTGGTCCTGTAAATGTGTCATGTTGTACGAAGTTGTATGTATGAGACATGTAGTAATGTGCATGCCTCCAAATCTAGTATTTGGTCTGAATCTATATTGAAGTCACTATGAATCCATATAATCTGAACCACTGTATATCTAACTAATATGTGTATTTGTAAACTGAAGGTATATCCCATTGAATGACCTGAATAATGTTGAGTGACCCATGCAATTTGAATCACTATTTATTTTTAATAAATGTTATTACAATTCCAATGATTCATAACACATCATGCCCAAAACACTTTGCAATGCTATATTAAATGAGCTTACAACAACTTTTACGATCATAGGCATTAAATGAAATAGTTAGAAGCTCACAATGTTTTCTTGCACCCAAGGGTCACATTACTTCACAAACATTTGAGTTTTACAAAGACACTGCATGCTCCAATAACCTATAAGTATCAAGTCGCAATAAATTACAAACAAAATTCTGCGTGAGTGAATCCTATATGCTTGTTGGGTAACATCCTCCTTGTCATATGATTGTGTACCAATGCTTTTAAACATGATATCATGAGCTTCACAACGCCAAGTTGTGCACTACTACTCCAACATCACAAGACTTCAATTTCCATTCCCTGCATGGATCTTTTGAGCTTGTGCGAAACTAAACAAAGGCATCAAACCAAAACCAATACCTTCACATAGATACTTGTGCAAAGCCTCACAAACCACTAAGCTATACACACCATTGAAGTTGTACGAAGCAATACAAAAGATTTACGTACACATAAAGGTTGCGTAAAACACACAAAAAACTTGTGCACAATCCAAGTCTTGTTCACAACCATAAGAGTTATTTATTTTATACACCGAGTGTTTTTGGTTGATATAGGATTACTAGTGAACCCAAATGATCTTGCATCACATGCCCTTTGTCAATTTCATTCCCTTCGTTCTAAACTGATATTTCTTATACCCTAAAATTTTTGAGACTTTGCAACCATCATGTTCATGAGTTTCATCTTTCCCTCTATTATGACCCTTAACTTGCCCCTCTTCTCCAAAGTTAACCTCTACAATTCCAATGTACCATGGTCAAGTGCTCCTAGGAGTCCGAATCCATATTTATTGAGTGTCATTTGATGACTAATTTGAGCTTTTCCATTTTATAAACATGTCCATTTTTCTTATTTCTTATTACTTTCCCTTTTTCCCATTATTTGCTTATCTCTTCTTATTATACCGATATTAAGCTTTTATCTAAGTAAAATTGTGTCTTGAAAATCATCTATCATATATTTTTATCTTTTGTGCTTCTCATTATAACTCTTATATGTTTATCCCTTCCTACACCTATAACTCCCCTAATCTTATGTGCTTAATGAATATACCCTATCCATAATCCTTTCTAACACTTTAATAATACTAATCTTATGTGCTTAATGAATATACCCTATCCATAATCCTTTCAACACTTTAATAATACTATTTGTAGCCACATGTCTATCATTTTCTTCTCTTATTAGCAAGCTGACACTCTTATGAACTCTCTTCACTTCTCTAACGGTCCACTTACTGCATGGGCCTAACACAATCGAACCCACTCAATTAAATCAAACTTTATATTAGAGCCTAAACTGGTTGTGGGGCTCCATATGACCACACCATTCCCCTCCACAATTCCAAAAGCTGCCGAAATTATCAAACCCAAAACTTTACCCAAAAAGCGTAACTTAAAAAAAAAAAAAAATTTAAATTCAACCAATCGCTGCTACTGCCAGGTGCTCACTTTATCCAACAACCACGTGTCAGACTCTCTCAGCAGATATATTCTGACCACTTTATGTTCAAACTCACCGGCGCCCACATCGCCGCTAACCTGATGTCATATAAATTACCCCGACCCATAACTCACGTTACCGTTAAACTCCACGTCAGAAAAACCCGGCACTAAATTTATCCCAAACCAAAAAGTCACCGAATCCGCGTCAGAAAAACCCGGCGACACATTCGCCCCAAGCCAAAAAAGTCCCCGAGACCACGTCAGAAAAACCCGGTGCCGGAATACAGCAGCGACTTCAAACCCAAATATTTACTTTTACTATTTAGTATTTACTTCGCCGGTTGGCTGTAAATTTGTCGAACGGAGCGGGCAGACATCATTCTATTTTCGCGTACTACTAATAATGATTATCATTGCCATCTGATTCGGATTAGAAAATAACTCATCCTGGTCTGGGGTTCGAATCCGATTGCTAACCCCGGAAGAAAAATATAAAAAACCCAACCGAAATTGCTTCAAAAAAATTATAATTCCTACCCTCCTGAATCTCCCTGTACAGGATGCTTCATTAAAGCCAACGACCACGGCTGCTTTATTTTTTGTGTGTGATTATTTGACTGGTTCCTCTGCCGAAACTTTGGCACTGTATATTCATATTTAAGTTTTATTTTTTGTTGCCAAGTATGGCGGAGGGGAAGCTTTGAGCGAGGTTTTCCAAGGCTGTTTCTAGGGCCGAAGAGAAACAGCCCTGGGGTGTATGCTGAGAGGGATTTATTTCGAGGGATGAGGAACGCCGGCAACAACAATAAATCGCAGCCTGGGCGAGGAGGTCAAGGATCGAATCGCAGCAGCAGCAACGGCAGAGGATTTTTCCCTACTTCTTTGAGAGTGATACAAAACTACTTACGTAACGCCACCAGCGTGGCCTCCACCGTTCGCTCTGCCGGAGCCTCCGTTGCATCTTCGCTCTCCCTTCCCGAAGACGATTCCCACCGCGACCAGGTATTTATTTATTACCGTCACCCTTTCGGGTTTGTATTTGGCACGAATTTAATTAAATATTACGAGGCTGAAAAACAAGCGTTTCTGGAAGAAACGGCGCACAAAGAAATTTGATTTTTGCAAGGCTGTCAAATTTGTTTTTTTTCAGGTTCCAATTAGCTCGAGAAACGTAGGTATTTCAGCTGGATTCGTGAATGTTTCTAGCTGATCACTATAGATATATTCAATCATTACAAGGCCATCAATTTTGTTATATTTTTGAAATTTCGATGAAGTCAACACACCGAGGGATTTATTATTGTTACAACAATTATTGAAGGTCTGTATTTTCCATGAACTTAATTAATTATTACAAGGCCGAGACCCTGGGAATTACGGCGTGCAAAGATCTTACAAGGCTATCATATTTGTGCTTTTTTATTTCAATCAGGTTGAGAAACTTTGGTATTTGATTGATTTGTAGCATTTTTATTCCAATCAGGCCGAAACCTAGGTATTTGAACAATTTGTGTTTTATTTCAATTAGGCCGAGAAACTTAGGTATTTGAATTAGATTAATGAATGTTTCTAGCTGATCAGTATAAATAGATATAATTGTTATGAGGCAATCAAATGTGTGGTTTTCTATTTAATTTCCATCAGGTCAACAATCTATTGTATTTGAACTGGTTTCATAAATGTTTCTAGATGATCAATATAAAGAGCTTTAATTATTAACTTTCAAATTTGTGGGTTTTTTACTTCAGCTAGGTTGAGAAACTTAGGCATTTGATCTGGATTCTTGAATGTTTCTAGCCAATCAGTAGTAATTTGTGTAAATATGAGGCAATATTTAATGTTTAATCGTGAATTTAGGCTTGGACTGAAATATTTATTTGCCGAGCTTTTTGTTTCTTTGATTATTTAGGAGATTAGGAATATTTTGGTTTTCTTCAATTAGGTCCAGAAATTTAAGGTTTTAGCCTTGGATTTGGGAACCTTTTTTTCTGATCAGTAGTAATAGGTGTAAATATGAGCAAAGCTTTAGTGTATAAACATGAATTTGAGCTTGGACTGAAATATGTAGTTTTTGAGCTTTTTGTTCCTTTAATTATTTATGAGGTTATCAATGTTTTACTTTTTTCAATTAGGTCCAGAAATTTAGCTATTTGAACTTGATTTGGGAATGCTTCTAGCCAATCAGTTTTAAAAATTTTAAATATGAGCTAAGATTTGATGTATAACCATGAATTTGAGCTTGTTCTGAAATATGCAGTTACTAAGTAAATTAATTAATTACAATGTTTACAAGTTTATGTTTTCATTTTTCGATGAAGTTGAGGAACTTAGGCATTTGGTTTGGAGGATGAAAATTTAACTGGTGATTAGTAATAGTAAGTGCAATTACAAGAAATAATTAGTCAATTAGCATGAAGTTAGTTGCTGTATTGTTGAAATTATATGTGCAGGTTTTCATGTTTAGAACATATATCTGGATGTAACCGTTTCCAATCCTCTAAATATTACCAGATTTCCAGGTATATGGTAAAATAAAGAGGATGGGACAGTGATATCCAGATTTATGTTCCAGCAATTTAGCAGTTGTCGAATAGATTCCTGCAATCACTGGCCTTTTACTATTTCAGGTTTGTATTTCTCAGAAAGTTAAAAGATTTCTTGCAAGAACATCATTTTTACATATTATATTTTTTCAATTTGATCAAGAAATTTACTTATTTGAACTGAATTGCTGAAAATTACTTTAAAGCTTGGTCATTGAACTGGACTATGGGATTTTTTCTTGCTGATCAGTATTATTCTGCCTAAATACGAGGAAAGCTTTAGTAATTGTGACATGAATTAGAGCATGTACAGAAATGTTTAGTGGCTGCATATATTCCTTGAATCCTTAGTTGGGTTAAATAGCTTAGAGCATGTACAGAAATGTTTAATGGCTGAATACATTCATTCAATCATTAGTTGGGTTAAATAGCTTAGAGCATGACCTCTATTAGTGGAGATTAATCTTTGAGGATTTTTAGTTGGGGGCAGCTTATGACCAGTGATTATCGGATCGATTGTCAAACTTAAATGATAATTACAAGGCTGAAAACTGGAAAAAACCATGTAGAAAGAAATTTAATTATTACAAGGCTATCAATTTTTTGATTTTTTTCAATTAGGTCAAGAAACTTAGGTATTTGAACTGGATTCAGGAATTGTTCTAGCTGATCAGTATTAATAGGTGTAAATAAGAGCATAGATTTAATGTCTCAGCATGAATTTGAGCTTGGACTGAGATATGTAGTTGTGCTTTTTTTACTTATGAATTTAATCAGTTATTTATGAGGTTATAAATGATTTGGTTTTCTTCAATTATGTCCAGAAATTTAGGTATTTAAACTGGATTCAGGGAAATATCCAGTTGATTGGTATCAATAAGTGCAAATATGAGGAAAAATGTAATTTACAAAAAGCCGAGTGTGGTATGAAACGCATGGTTGCTTATTAGATTACTGCAATCTTGGACTTACTACCATTTCAGCTTTGTATTTCCCAGAAGTTGATTAATTGTTTGCAAGGATGTTAAATTTATATATTTTTTTAATTGGGACAAGAGTCGCTCCCTCTCTTAGAAAGGTTGCTAAATGGACTCCCTCCAAACATATCTGGACTGAATTTAATTTCAAAGGAGCCTCAAGGGGAAACCCAGGAACTGCAGGGTTTGGTTGCATACTGAGGATTGATGTTGTTCATCTCATGATAGTGCCCTCCTCCTTTCTTCCATGTGCCACAAAAAATGACAAACTGCTGTGCCAAATCAAGAGAATAATATAACAATAATAACATTCACTGATTTGGAACTATTGTATTTTGGAAACTTACTAAAATTAGCAAAATGTAATGAGAAACAAAGACTGAGTTGGAAACTGTATCCACGGGAGGAATCAAACTCTGAAACTTGCTTTGCAGGGAGTTCTGATGACTGGAATCAGGAATCAAGAACTGGATATGGGCCTAGACAACAACGTTGATAATAGTACTGTTGTCAATTAAACTTGCACCCCTGTGAAGGTAGTTTCAAGTCTTCACAGTGTGCTGAAACATGGAAACAATCCTAGGTTGTGGGTGACCTAATTGGTGGATTGAATCTTTAGATTATAAGGGCTAACTCCCTTTGGTGTATCAATTAGGATCTTTGCTATACGCTACAAACTGATTGGGAAAAGAGAGAAAACTTGAAAGAAAATCTTATTTAATGATGGTGATACACCTGAATGATTGGTTGATCCACTCAATTAGAGCTCTTAAATTTACTGATTTAGACAAGAGAAAGGCAAAACCTTCATCTCCAATTACTAATATGCATAAGTATTTCATGAAAAGGTTTTTTCTTGTGGTCAAAGCTTGAGAGAAATGATGGAATAATAGGCCTGATTCAAGGCACTAACCAGCTACTTGCATCCACTGTAAACTCAGCCAAAAGACGTTAAACACGGAATAAGACATACGTAATCTGACCAACTAGTAACTAGGTAAGAATCAAGACTTGACAAGGAAGAAAACTCTATCACTTATGCAAATCAATGACATAAATACACTATACCAGCAGCTGGAATCTGAAAACAATAGTCCTATTAATCTGAAAAAGGTTACAACTCCAAACTTTGGCAGAATTTTGTCTTGCCAAAAGAGAGATACAAAATTCAACACTGAAAAACCAACTTATATAAAAAAATATACAACCAAGAGGTTGGCGTTGAAAATAGAAGAGGACAACTCCCACTTCAGCGCAAGTCTAATTTGTGTTATCACAGTCTTCTAAATTTGTCTTTTGTCTTGCATGAAAAACCCTTTGGCGTTGGTGGGTTCATCTTGGGTTGTTTTTTTAACATGCATGAAATCTATGCCCACCTCCAAATATGGAACTCCTCTTGAGCTGCTGGAATGTTCAAAAGGCTTCCCTTTGCATGAAATCAATGCCAACATCGAATTTAGAACTCCGCTTGAACTGTTGGAACGTTGAAAGCCTTCAACAAGCTAAACAAATGCACATGCATGATTTGTTAACCAGTCAACTATAGTGCAAGGCTAGTCAACTCCAGAATTGAAACGTGCTCAAAATTCCATGTTGGTGTAGAAGGGACGAGGTGGACCCAAGTTTGACAAGTCAAACTCTTGCATGGAAAGCCACGTTACAATCTAGAACTGAGAACTCCGTTTGAACTTCTTGTTAATTCTCGGCCTTTTCCTTATGAAATTCTTCGCTTCTATGCACGTATTTCTCCAGCATCTATTTGTTTGGGCCCTTTATCCTCGGAATTATTTCTGTTTATTTCTTTCGGCCTCTGACTTTGTTTCTACATGTATTCCTTCCCATGGAATTTGTTTGGCTTTCTTTCTCCTCGAGCTTATCTATTGAAACTATCATTCGGACAAAAAGTCCGAAGGGGTTATATTTTTGGCCTCTTTGTTTATGTCTCTCTCCGTTGGAAAGTCTTCCGAAGGCATTATTTCAGACAAAATGTCCGAAGGAATTTCTTTGGACTTTTGGTCCGCAACTTTCCCGAAGGGCACATACCCTTTGGGATTCTTGCCAATGTCCTTCCAAAGAGAATAAAAAACCTTCAGAATTCGTTCACTTGTTCTTCGGATTTTTTGTAAGTGTCCCTCGGCCTTTCTGTAAATGTACTTTTTCGAAGGGCTAATGACCCTTCGGCTTTTGTGTTTTGGACTTTCTCGAATGACAGATACTCTTCGGGATTTTGTAAAGTGACCCTTTCTCGAAATTACCCTTCTGCAACTTGAAAATGACTTTCTCGAAGGGAAAGTGCCCCTCGAAAAAGTTTACATGGTCCCCTTACAACATGAAATGAACCTTTAGGTTTTTTGTAATGACCTTCACGAAGGGCACATACCCTTTGAGACTTTGAAAATGCCCCTCGAAAAAATGTCGTGACCATTCGAAACTTTTGAAAAGGTCTATGGCTTATGAAAAAGACCCATCCTGAAAAAATGTTTGATCCGTATTCCTGCGAAAAAATAGAAAAGACCTTCTAGCCCTTCATACTTTTGTAAATTACCCCTCAGACTTTTCACAATGCCCTTTCCAAAAGGTAAGAGACCTTCGGGTTATTGTAAAGGACCATTTTGCCTTAAACAATTCCTTCGGACAAAAAGTCTGAAGGAATTCTGTCTTTAGAATTCTTGTGAAAACCCAAAGTTTTCCGCTTGTCTGCTTTTGAACTGCTCTGAGCAACATAAACCTTCTTGTGGGGCAAAATTGTCAACATTCTGGTGACTCAGTTGGGAAGCATGTCTGCTATGATTGAGAATTCAGACCATAGTACATGATATTGATCTCACAAAAAACAATGGTAAACCTGGTCCATGACTGCAAATCTCCTTTGACCAAACTAACACGAAAACTAACCTTCATCCTTCAAAACAAGAAGGGGAACACAAAAACTAACTAAACAAAGCAACTGTGCAAACAAGGCACTTATTTGGAACAAAACAAAACGAAACTACTGTGCTTGAACATCACTTGGAGGAAAACCAAACTAACAAAGAACCTAACTAACCATGACAAAGATGATTCGCCTGGATCAAAAGGGAAATTCATAACCTCATTCACTTCAAGAGATGGTACAAGTTGTAACGCCAGACATTTATTAATGATAACCTTTGATGAGGCATTTTTCTTGTCCACCAACTGTATCAACATCTTCTCAAATGAGTCATCAACAACAAACCAGTCACCAACAAAGACAAACTCATCAAGTACTTCTTGATCTTTTTCATGCTGCGTGTCATCTACCACCTTGTCAAGTAATATCTCATCTATGCGTTGTTCTTGAGTGACCACATCCTTATCGACTGCTGCAAGTTCATTTAGCTCTTCAAGGAGCTTTGAATAGGCAAAACAATTTGTATTATGATCTTGGATAGGTGATTCTTGATCAAATTTCTCATAAACATGCTTTTCAATAGACAACATATCCCTACAGAGCTCTTCAATCTCTCGTAGATATTCAAGGTAAAGCTGCCAATCATCCTTTTGTTCCTCATTTTGATCTATTTGAATAGAATCAACTTGAAAGCTATCTGGATCCTTTTCAATAGGAGATACCTGTAACTCATTTAAGACTTCAATTTGTACCAACTCCTCTTGGAGTTCCTCCACATCAAGATCAACTTTCTCATTCTTAACTATAATTGGATTCTCAGCAACAACCTTAAGTGAAGTATCAATGTGAAACTCTTCCTCAAACATACCTGAAGCATCCTCTTCACACTTTTCAAAAATTTGACCTTTAGCTGCAACCTCTTTTTCAAATTTTCAGAGAACAAGCTCCTCCTGAAGAGGGAGATGGTGGGAGGGTGATAAAATTCATTTGTTTGAGAGGGAGAATGAAGCATGGGAGATTGATCATGATCAGATTTTGGAATCTGGAGGACAATGGAATTATCTAGGGAGTTTTGGAGAGGGAAAGAGAAACTCTTAAAGACCTTTGTATTTTGTTCCTTCCACTTGGCCATTACCTCATCAAAGTCTGAAATCTCCTTGTTGCAATCCGAGCCTTTCAGGCACTTTCAGCTTAAAAGTTAAAATGGAGTTCTCAGTCCTAGATTGTAATGTGGATTTCCATGCAAGAGTTTGACTTATCAAACTTGGGTCCACCTCATTCCTTCTACGCCAACATGGAATTTCGAGCACGTTTCAGTTCTGGCATTGACTAGCCTTGGACAATGTTGACTAGTTGACAAGTCATGCATGCACGTTTGTTTAGCTTATTGAAGGCTTTCAACGTTCCAACAGTTCAAACGGAGTTCTAAATTCGATGTTGGCGTTGATTTCATGCAAAAGGAAGCCTTTCAAACGTTCCAACAACTCAAGAGGAGTTCCATATTTGGAGGTGGGCGTAGATTTCATGCATGTTAAAAGAACAGCCCAAGATGAACCCACCAATGCCAAAGGGTTTTTCATGCAAAACAACAAACAAGAAAAGACAAATTTAGAAGATTGTGATAACATAAATTAGACTTGCGCTGAAGTGGGAGTTGTCCTCTTCTATTTTCAACGCCAACCTCTTGGTTGTGTATTTTTCTATATAAGTTGGTTTTTTAGCCTTGAATTGTATCCCTTTTTTGGCAAGACAAAATTTTGCCAAAGATTGCGCTGTAACATTTTGTAGATTAATAGGACTGTTGTTTTCAGATTCCAGTTGCTGGTATAGTGTATTTATGTTATTGATTTGCATACGTGATATATTTTTCTTCCTTGTCAAGTCTTGATTCTTACTTAGTTACTAGCTGGTCAGATTATGCATGTCATGTTCCGTGTTTAATGTCTTTTGGTTGAGTTAACAGTGGATGTAAGTGGTTGGTTAGTGCCTTGAATCAAGCCTATTCTATCATTTTCCTCAAGCTTTGATCACAAATAGAACTTTTTCATGAAATACTTATGCATATTGGTCAATTGGAGTTGAAGGTTTTGCCTTTCTCTTGTCTAAATCAGTGTTTTTAGGAGCTCTAATTGAGTGGATCAACCAATCATTCAAGTGTATCACCATCATTAAATAAGATTTTCTTTCAAGTTTTCTTTCTCTCTTTTCCCAGGGAGTTTGTAGCATAGAGCAAAGATTTTAATCGATACATCAAAGAGAGCTAGCCCTTATAATTTAGAGATTCAATCCACTAATTAAGTCCCCCACAGCTTATGATTGTTTCCATGTTTCAACAGACTGTGAAGGTCTGAAACTACTTTCATAGGGGTGCAAGTTTGATTGACAATAAGTACATTAGAGGGGTGGCACTCATTTCCGCTTACAATGAGGGAATTAGGTTTTTTGGGTTCTTTGTGTCTTCATTTGTAGAGCCTATATCTAGTGCGGGAGCTTGCTATCACTTGCAGAGACCAATGCTTCTCTAATTTTCTTTCAAAACCCTAGTTCTTTGATATGTGAAGACCAATGCAAATAAAAAAAAATGGGTCAGCGGTTGAAGTTGGGCGAGACCTCAACACCCCATGTGTTGATCATTGCCTACAGACCAATACTCTGAAGAGGGATCAAACTTCATGTAGTTCTCTCATGTTACGGTGGTGTGCGAGTAATTGGTGCAATATGTTAGATGCTGGTGCAATATTGATGGGATTAAGTGCCTTAACTGTAACTTGTGAATTTAAAATGTATTCAGGCTTGAGCTCTGGGCTATTAGGGCTGTATGCAATCGAAATTGGAAGAAATAGGTGCTTTGATTTCAATGTGTAATTATTATTCTAGTGCTTTTCAATGTGGAAGTCTCTTGTGTGCAAAATAGTTTGAAAAGTGTTTATATACTCATATCTTTGAAATTCTTTCGAATGGGGCTCATTAGGGACATATGCCGACCTCCCTATAACTTTTGATTTTGCAAATTAGTCATTATTTGGTGGGAAGACAAGAGAAGGGGCAAGGACACTAGAGCGGTGTGCTATAGTCCCCCAGGGTGCTCTTGTCCGATGGGTGATTTGATCATGCCGAGTGTTAGGTAGGGCCTAAAAGATGGCTAAGGCTGATAGAAATAGAGATGAGTACATTCGGGGGTCATTTGTCAAATTAGAAGTGTGTAAGGTGGTTGAAAGTGATCAAAAGGGGCCTTAAGATAGGTATAGATCTAAGTGTGTAAAAGAGTGGTCACAAGTGCATGGATTTAACTTAAATGTTAATTTAGGTGTTTACATTTGCCCCTCTTTTATTGTAGTAATGCAACAAAGCAAAAGTACTAGAGTGAAAGGAAAAAGAGTGTGTACCGGAACTTACCTGTGAAGAGGAGTCTTGAATGTAGGCCACAATGCTGAAATGTGCTTCATGCAAAAATATTCAATGAAACATATGTAATATTAATCTTTACTTAAGATGAATATCAAAAGGTGAAAGACAAGAAACTAGAGAGTGACAAGGAACAAATACCCCTGATTAGGTACGCAAACTGTTGTGATTTCATGGTGCAAAAACTGGTGATTGTAGTGTGTTGTACCCTTGGAGTTTTCATTGACGTTGAATAGTTTGGATTGGACTGTGCATGCTCTAATTCTCATCGATGGGTGAGTGTGCTTAAGAACTCAAGGTGTGCTTGACTCCATCATTACATACCCAAAGTAGTGAAGAAATTTGGAATCCCCGTATGAATCCCAATAGATAATTCAGGGGCAAAAACTGGCACAAAATTGGTGGAAAATCGGTACACATATTGAGTATAATCTAGGTTTGATGTATACAACGTGGAGAATGACATGAATTTGCCATTCCATCTGCAAGACTGGTGCAAAAATTGAGCAATGAGGAAATGTGTCACACGCATGACCCCAATTGATATCTGGTGCACATAGATTCTAAGATTGAGTAAAACAATGGTGAATTTTGAGCAAACTTGTGTGCTAATTTAGAACAATATGCCTTGCATGATTGCCCCCAAATTGGGCAAATCTGAGTAATGTTGGAAACTAAGACTGTGAAACTGCTAAATACTGCCTTGAGTAAACTGAGGTTCTGAGAAATTCTGAAAATACCTGTTTTTAAGGCATTTGGACAACGACATTGGGAAGGTCACTAGAGCAGTGCTCTCTTGTCCAATGTGGCGCCCCTATCCAAAATGATTTTTTGTGTATTTTTTGACCCGTGACAATGAAGCATTCAAATAATTGATCAATTGAGTATATAATGCTGAATAGAACTACTTAGGGAGGAATGAATGATATCCATCATGGCATTGGAAGGGCTTGGTGGATGCATGATGTCTATCATGGCATCAAAATCTGAGCAAAAAAGCAAGCAAGGTCTCATGGTCACGATGCACATAATCAAAGAGTACACACACAACGAACAAAACACATAATAGAAGGCTAAGGGGCCACATCCAAGGGACATGTTCAAATGTCATTCACTAGAAAATAGAAAGCACATACAAGGACATGTTCAAATGCTTGCACATGCATAGAAGCAAACAATGGAGGCTTAGTCACATAGAAAGACATGTTCACATGTTTGCACATACAAGGACATGTTCAAATGTCTTCATGGCATACAATCAAAGACATGAAAGCTTAGAGCCACTCGGAAATGACATATTCAAATGTCCTCAAAGCAAATAGAGAATGCATACAATATATGTCACTAGGAAAAGCAATATAAAAAGCATGCATGATATGTAATTTGATCAACAAGAGTTAAGTTGTAACCTAAGTATAACCGGTAATCGAGATAGATAGTGGTATATCACAATGTTAGTGAGGGAGTAATATCAAAAGATGCAATGCTATGTAAAGATCTGAACTGTGAGTAAGATAATGTGGGCAAAGAAGGATAAAACTTGTGTATACGATGCCCCCAATGAGCCAATTGATGAATGCCCATGTTGTAGGAAGCCTGTGTGTAATTTGGAACTGAGTGGTGATAGTTTGAGCTCACTGGGACAAAAACAGGTGATGGGCACTAGAGCAATGCACTCCTGTCCTCCACAATGCTCTTGTCTAAATGCAGTTTCTGAGTGTGTAACAGTTAAAGTACCTGCAACTGAATTTGGGATTGATATTTTGTGTAAACTGCAATCACCCATGTACACTAGTGAAGCTTGTATGATATAAAACTGGTTGAAACAAGTATAGAATATCGTGCACAATTAAATTGATGTATGACAAAGTATATATGAGCATGCATAGGTCCTGATTTTGTTATTTTTAGAATATTTTATTGTTTTTGTATTTTTTTCATATATATGTAAGGTAAAATATATGTACAAAATGAAAGAGAGATACTAACCGATGAGACCTACAAGGGACTCGCAATCAACAGGTCCTTGTCAAGAAAAGGAATGGTAACTTTTTGTGAAGGGAAAGGGGTATGTTGCAGTGATTGTACTAATCTTGATGGAGAATTTGAATATGGAACACCAACTATGCTATAACTGTGACTGCCATTATGATAATTTGTAGTATACTGTCTCAACATTTGATTGTGATGAATTGTGGGGCTTTTTGGAACCCATCTTGAAGTATGTGAATTCTGTGTTGGTGCCTTATGTGAAGTACCCCTAATACTCTGTAACATCAATTGAGGATGTGTAGAAGTAGAGTGTGGCCCTCTAGAATCTGTGACAAATCTCTACTGAAAGGGCCTCTTTAGGATAGGCCTTCTTGGAAGCATGGATCTTTGTTGTGACAATCTTTGAATAGGTTGCACCTTTTTAGGTGGTTCAACTGAAGGTTGTTGTGTGGTAACCAAACTTGTTTGTGATAGAGGGTACTCAATAAGGGATACCTAAAATTGTAATGACCTTATTAGGATATAGTATCTCAAAATTGTAATGACCTCATTAGCATATATGTATTTCAAGCATATGTGAATTGTAGAAGGAATTGCATGAATCTGTTGAATCCAAGGGCGTCCCAATAATATATCAAAGACCTCAACACTGGGTACTATTGTGAATCTGGTGGCCACATGTGCGGGACCAACCTGTAATGGTAATGTAATCTCACCAATGGAGCTCTGAATGTGACCATTGAATCCGTTTATGACCATAGTGCTGGGGAGCATATCCCGATCTGTGTATCTGAGGTGATAAAGAAGTGTGTTTAAACTTTACACACATATTCACACTAAACCGTTATCGACTATAACGCTTCTGAATAGGTTGGTGATCAATTTGAGCATGAACAAACAAAGAGTGTAAATTTGAGTCATCATCAACTCTCTCATGCTCTGCAAATGTGATGAGTGGCTCAGATGGTATTGAAATATGTTAAGCACCGATGATACCATTCACAGGATGTTGTTTCTCTGCATGGGAATGGTAATAAATTGGTGGAGGGTGTACATTCTATGCATAGTGCACGCTTGAGGTATTTGCTGTCTCATTAGCTGTGTGCTTAGGAACAAGATCATTGAAGATTTTCATTGCTTTACTTTCACTTGGTTGTACTATTGTACTTTCTATTGGTGTACCCACATCAATGATGTTTGCATCTATCAAATCTTGAATCTCGTGTCTTAAACGGATGCATCTATTAGTAGTATGACTTGGTGCCCTGTGGTAATCACAAAAGGCGTTCTGGTCAAAACCTTTCGAAAGAGGTCGATTCACATCAACCTCTTTAATGGGAGGGAGAGATATGACATTGCATTCTAATAGTGTTTTAAGAACCTTATATGGAGCCTCTACTAGATTAGTAAATTGTCTCCTTAGAGGTGCTGATAAGACAATACATGGAGTAGGCTCTAAAATTGCATGGAATGTTGCTTTCTAATCATTTTTATTATCCGTTGGCCTTACTTTGTATGGTGGCTTGTTTGAATTCTTTGTATTAACATCTGAATTGGTTGTATACTTACGCTTGTTCATTGCCATTAACTTCTCTTTCTTTTACTATATGGCACAAATTTGTGAATGAGATAAACTTCTTGAACATAATGGATTTGTGCAAGAATGGAAGCAAACTTTGCTTAAAGACATCTTGTAATTCTCTGTTGGCCAAAGGATTTGTTGTTTTGGACATGGTCTTGTATCTTAAGACATATCCCGTGATAGGCTCATTAGATTTCTGTTTGAGTAGAGCAACCCGAGCATAGGAAACATTTTTATTGATATTGATTGAAAAATGTGCTAGAAACACATTGGCCAATGGATTGAATGCATGCACCGATTGGTGTGGTAAATCATAAAACCATTGTAATGCATAGTCCATGAGACTTCTTGGCTATAACTTAGTCAATAATCTGCTATAACGTAGTCAATAATCTATCATTGGACACATAGTCCAAACATGCTGTGTGAAATGCTCTGAGATGTTGTTTGGGGTGACCCTTTCCATCATATAGTGTAAGCTTGGGTGCCACAAACCTTGTCGATAGAGGATATGCTGCTATATGCTGTGCTAATGGAGTGTGTAATAAAACATGAGAATCGAGTGGCTAATTAGGTTTCAAAGCACCTTGCTCCAAATGTAACACCTTAGTTTGCAGAGATTCAATCTCTTGCCTAAGGGATTGTACATCGAGAGATGAGGAATGTGTGCTAACCAAAGGCGATGTTGCCAGTGGCATAGTAACCTGTTGGAGGCCCTGAGTTGCCCTCATTGTGACAGGTGGTACAAAAGTTGTATCCAATTTAGTAGTAGGGATCTGAGAAGTCTCAGATGATTGTCCATTAGATGATTTCTTAAGTTCCTCTCTAACAATTTCGATAAAATCATCTTGCATATCGTTATTCTTTGAGAGAAACACTTGTATTTGTTGCCTATCTGTGTCATCAAATCTATTGCTTTGTTATGCCATTATGGATTTATTAAATGAATTTTTCAAATATTCAACTGGGGAACAACTTGGTGTAACACTACGGCTAAAGTAGGGAAAAACATTTTTCTAAACTTGAATGCTAACAAAATTAAAATGATGGAATATTGCAAGTATTATAGAATTTAACAAATTTGAAAATTCTTGAACAACTCATGGAAATAACAAGAGGGATACAAGCCTTGGCAACATCTATGGTTAGGGTTTGGCAACATTCGAATAATAAATCGGGTTCACCAGTATGTTTTATCAAATTTGGGATAACAAGATCATAGATGACAAATTGCTATTCAAAATCAGGGGAATAATATAACAATAATAGCATTCACTGATTTGGAACTATCATATTCTAGAAACTTACTAAAAATAGCGAAGTGTAATGAGAAACAAAGACTTAGTTGGAAATTGTATCCGTAGGAGGACTCAGAGGTCTAATGATTGGAATCAGGAATCGAGAATTGGATCTGGGCCTGGACAACAACGCTGGGAACAAGACACTAGAGGGGTGGCACTCCTGTCTAATCCAGGGCGCTCGTATCCAATTACAATGAGGGAATCAAGGTTTCTAGGTATAGAGCCTGTATATGGTGTGGGAGCTTGCGATCACTTGCAGAGACGGCTGTGTGACTGATTTTTATTCAAAACCCTAGCTCTTTGACATGTGAAGACCAATGCAAATCAATGGAAAAAATGGGTCAGTGGTTGAAGTTGGGCGAGACGTCAACACCCCATGCACTGAGCGTTGCCTACGTGCTAATACTTCGAAGAGGGATCAAACTTCATGTAGTTCTATGCTACGGTGGTGTGTGAATAATTGGTGTAATATGCTAGATGTTGGTGCAACACTGATGTGATTAAGTGCCTTAACCGTGACTTGTGACCTGTAAAATGCATTCAGTATTGAGCTTTGGGCTACTAGGGCTGTATGCAATCAGAATTGGGAGAAATAGGTGCTTTGATCTCAATGTGCAATTATGATTCTGGTGCTTTTCGATGTGGAAGCCGCTTGTTTGCAAAATGGTTTAAAGTGTTTATATAATCATATCTTTGAAATTCTTTTGAATGGGGCTCATTAGGGACATAGGCCGACCTCCTTGTAGCTTTTGATTTTGAAAATTCGCTGTTATTTGGTGGGAAGAAGGGTGAGGGGGCAAGGACACTAGAGTGGTTGCTATAGTTCCCTAGGACGCTCTTATCCAATGGGTGATTTGATCATGCTGAGTGTTAGGTAGGGCCTAAAATATGGCCAAGGCTGATAGGAAGTGAGATGAGTACATTCGGGGGTCGTTTGTCAACTTAGAAGAGTGTGTAAGGTGGTTGAAAGTGATCAAAAGGGGCCCTAAGATAGGTCTAGAGCTAAGTGTGTAAAATAGTGGTCACAAGTTCTCGGTTTTAGCTTAAATGTTAATTTATGTGTCTATAAAAGGATGTTAAATTTATATATTTTTAATTGGGACAAGAGTCGCTCCCTCTCTTAGAAAGGTTGCTAAATGGACTCCCTCCAAACATGGCTGGACCGAACTTAATTTCAATGGAGCCTCAAGGGAAAACCTAGGGACTGTAGGGTTCGGTTGCATGCTGAGGATTGATGTTGTTCATCTCATGGCAGTGTCCTCCTTTCTTCCATGTGCCACAAAAAATGAAGTTGTTTCTTGCTTTGGTGGAAGGCCTCAATTTGGCCCTCTCACAGGGTGTGGACAAGCTTGAGGTTGAAGGAGGTTCTATGTTGGTCATCAATGTAATGCTCAAGAGGGCGACATCAAGCTGGAACTGGAACTACCTTTTAGGCCCTGTGCTTTACTCTCAACTTCTCTTCCATCAATTCTCTTTCTCCCATTGTATTTGTGAAGCCAACAAACCAGCTGAAAGCTCATAAAATGCAGGGGAGATCTTGGAATATTCTGCAAACTTGAAAGCACTCTACCATTGGATTGGTCGGGTCTCTCGGAGTTGCCTACTATTTACGCTCCCTCAATCGCCTAAAGGTCTAGAGGACTCCATGGAAAGCGAAAAAAGTAATAATAATATAACATCAGCCTTGTATTGCTAGGAGCAAGGAATCCCCATGACCTCTTTGAAAAAATGACGATATTATATTTTTTTCACTTGCCCAAAGGCATTAATCAAGGCAATGATTATTGCCTTTGGGCTGCGACCACACGTTTCTTTAGTCACTTGTCCTTCTCACTCTAGACGGGATGTCTCCCCTATGTTACTTATGCAAGGTGGCACGTTGAAGTTTAGTTGCCATTGCATGTTGGAAGTTCTTTCCCACTTCTTCCTCTCGATGTCTATAAATTGTTGTTCTCCCCTATTTTTTCAGCTTTTTCTTGATCTTCTCCTCGTCTGCTTTTTTGTCCCTTAGCACTTGTCCTCTCCATGGCTTCTAGTGCCAGTCCTTCCCATCCTGTTGTCCTTGAAGATTGTCTTATACCATCTCAATGCCTCCATGCAAGATTTGTTCTTTAACAAAATAGAAGAGGATTTGGTGTGACATTTTGGGAGGAGTGGGATTTGAAAATTTCAACACAGTGGATAAGTCGCCTTATTCGGTCCACAAGAGTTTTTATGTAGGCTGTTGAAGATCAACCTTGCATTTTACTCCCACCAGCATGTTTCTAGCCACATCATCTCTCTTGGTGCATTGCTAAAGGCAAAGGAGTTGAGGGCAATCTGGGAAATTTATTGGCCCATGTTGGTGGTTAAGAAATAGGATGAGGATCTCCTCCTCTTGCCACCTGCACTAGAGGAAGAACTCCTGGAGTGGCACCTGTTGGTGGGGCAAGGGGTTAATGACAGTTCAGAGCCTGCTTGGAAAAAGCCACTCTCCATCCTAGCTAAATAGTTCAAGTGCTGTGAGAAAAAACTTTCTAACATTTTTGTCTGTTCTTCCCAGGGCAAAGTGTTTGTCAGAAATCATTGAGCTGGTCGAGGTAATACCAACAGGTGAACTTCCGTAAGGCACACTTGGAAGCAACTCTTTTCTGGAAAATGTGGTGGAAGAGCCAAGAAAGCGTATGGCCTTCCAACAGATGCTTGGATGCGTGACGGCGAGGGCCCCATCAACATTGAGGAGCTTCTCGAGTGGCCATATTACTCCTTTGTTGAGCTTCAACATTTGGGCATGGCAACTGCATTTGCCTCTGATGTAGCTTTCATCTTCACTGCATGGGGAATCTAGTCAAAGTTCTATGCTCGACAAGATAAGTTCTTGGCTCTTTTTGTGGAACCAAAGATCACTCTTGTGGTCTATCTTTCAGCCAAGGTTTCAAAGAAGAGCAAGGCTTCTGTTACTGCTTCTTCACAACTCTAATATTTTCTGTTTTTGTATTTGGGACTGCTTGCCATCAGATTGGCTTTTTGTATCGGTTTAGTTTTGTTTACTTATGTTTTGATCACATTATCTAGTGGCTCTGCCACCTTTTCTTATTTGTACATGCATTTTCCATTTACAGGTGAGGGCTCCAATAGAACCCCTTGTTTAACCAATTATTTTTTCAAGTATGTTGAGACCTTTAGGTATTTGAACTGGGCTCAGGGAAGGTTGCAGCTGATTAGTGTTGATAACTGTGAAATTTTTAGTAAATTAACATGAATTTCAGTGCGCAATTAAATATATAGTTGGTGAATAGATTTCTGGAAACCTTGGCTTGGTGAAATGGTTTAAAGCATGGCCTCCTTGAGTAATATATGTAATTTTAAATATTATTTTTTTTCTAGGTAAAGAGGGTTGGAGGGTCCCTCACCCGTTTTATTCATGAAAAAGCAGGATCACAAAACCCATAACAAGACGGGGCTGAAAACACGACCAAAAAAGCCCAAATGACACCCCGAAGGGCAGAACAACAACGAAACAAAAAACAACCAAAGAAAACACCACCACCAATCAAACAGGACCAAAGGAACTCATCCAAAACCAACCACCCTGCTGCCTGCAAACAACCGCTGCTGTCGCTCAAAACCAACCGACCTATGTGGTGCTCCCAACCGCCGGCGCATCACCATAATGCCCTTCGCCATAACATCCACAGAGACAGAGATTTGCAGTCCATCGCCAACCGTCACTCTTGCAACCATGTCAGACCCCCACGGCGCTGTTGATTTCCACCTCTTACGTGGCCTGCCTGCACGTTTCATGCTGAAAATTCCCCCAGACCAGGTGCTGCTCTCATACTTGCCAGATGAGTCCGCATGGGGGCGAAAGCCGCCTGCCTTCTGGGGAGAGGACCTTTCCCCAAGATCACTGGAGCCGGCTGAGGGAGGGGACTGTGAGCTCCAAAAAGCCTCGCTAACAATTTCATCGCCGATGTCAACCTAGGGGACTTTCTGCCTTGCAGAGCTGCCATGACTGATGCCATTGGGGTGCGAAGAGCCCTCAAATCCAGCAAAGGCACCTTGCTGCAGGAGGGACCAGGGTTTTGAAGCCTGTTTTGTAAATCTTCCAAATGATCCAATAGATTTCCAAATCTGTCTTCCAAAATCTGTCATCCAAGTCCCTGAAGGCCCTCAGCAGAACCACCCCGTGGCTTAGTTTTAAATATTCTTATTATGACTATTTCAGTTTTATATTTCTCAGGAAGTGGAATAATTATGTTAAAGATTACAAACTTGATTTTCTTAGGTTGAGAAATGCACAGCCGTTTGAACTGGAGTACAGAAAATTTCTAGCTGATCATTATTAGTAAGTGCAAATATCAGGAAAGATGTAGTAAATTAACATGAATTAGAGCCTGGGTTGAAATATAAATTTGTATGGACTGAAAAGTGAAATATGTCGTTGCTGAATAGGTTCCTGCAATCATTGGCTCGGCAAAATATTTCAAAGCATGGCCTCTATGAGTAGAGATTCATCTTCAAGGGTTTGAAGTTGGGTCGGGTTATGATCAATGAACATTGGGTCAATTGATGGTTTTATGCCCTGGAGCTGAGCACAATTCAATGGTTTCCCTTTTGATGTTTTTTATCTTTTTAAAATTCCCCTTTTTGGGGTAATATTTGGCTTACATGCCATGTCTGAGGGGTATCTCTTCCATTAAAGTCACCTGTGACTTGCACCCGGCATTGCCCGTTAGGGTATGTGCAGTGTGTTGGGTGCAGCATTTAATGCAATTTCAGCACTTTATCGTGTCTTCTAGGGTTTGAAGCTGGGCCTCCATTTTGAAAACCCATTTTCTTTTATCACTTAAGCTCATCCCATTCAAAGATTTCCATTTGGATTTTATTAACCACCTGCTTCCATTTGTCTTTCGAAATCTTGATCATTAAATTTTTTGACGTGTGCCTGCTAAGATGATTGTTTGGAATGCTTTAGTGTCAATAACATTTTTTTTGCTGGAGTGAATAATTTGAAGATTTCACTAGATATTGACTCAAACTTGAAACTATGAGGAAAGATTTAGTAAATTTACATGGATTTGAGCATAGACTGAGATATATAGTTCTTGAAATATATGTGCAGAAATTTAATGTGTTTATTTTAATTTTCCAATTAGATCTCGAAATTTATGTATTTGAGCTTGTTTACTGATTTTTTCCAGAAATTTAGGTGTTTGAACTGGATTACGGAAAATTTCCAGCTGATCGGTAGTAATAAGTGCAAATACGAGGAATGATTTCGTAAATTTACTTGTATGTATTTGTGGTCTTAGTTATGCAGTTGCAGAATAGATATGTGCAAATCCCAGCTTGTTGAAATTGTTTAGAGCATGACCTTCTATCTGATATTAGTATTCTTAATATCTTATAATGGCCATTTCAGTTTTGCCTTTCTAAGGAAGTTAAATAATAATGTGCAAGGTTATTGAATTTGTGTTTTGTTTTTTCAAATAGATTGAGAGATATTGGTAATTGAACTGGATTACGGAAAAATTCCAGCTGATCCCCATTTATAATTGAAAATATGAGGAAAGAGTTAGTAAGTTAACATGTGTTTTAGCGTGGATTAAAATGTTTTGTTGCCAATTAGTTTCCTGATTGAAATATTTATTTGTTGAATATATTTATGCAAATTCTAACTCAGTGAAACAGTTTAGAGCATTACCTCTAGTAGTGGTGATTGGTCTTTCAGGGTTTGTAGTGAGGGCAGCTTATGACCAGTGATCATTCCATCATGTGATTCTTCTAGGACCTAGAGCTTCGCATAATCCATTGACGGTAATCAGGCAAATCGAATCATGGTTTAAAGATAGCTCGGGTTTCCATAGTTCCCTTTGTTTTTTTAAACCAGCAACTTGGATTTTTTCAAGAATTTTGATCATTAGATCTTCAAACATGTTGGCTCCAAACTGTTCAATCTTGTGCAAATCAATGTCTTCTGTCTCACCTTTAAAAAATTACTGGTAAACTTCAAACTTTGTGAAGATTGTTTTTAACATTTTAGTGTCAATAACACTATTGTTCACTGGATATTGGAAAATATGGATATAGTTTGACTATGCATTGTACTGGAAGAGCACAAAATATGAGAAGTGAAATTCAGCCTTTGTTTTCTTCATTTTGCAGCATAGCTTGGAGAAGCTTGATGGGAATGGTTTACTGTGAATAATATTTTTTATTCACTTATATATTGAATAAGTTGAACATGTTCAGAAGATATTGACTGTGTATTGTCCTAAAAGCTCTGAAAAATAGGAGCGACAATATTCAACTTCTGATTTCTTCATGTTACAGCACAGAATAGAGAAGATTGTTGCGAATGCTTCAGTTCTAATAACATTTTTATTCACTAGAGATTGAATAATTTGGATTTGTTCAGAAGATTTTAACTATGCACTGCTCTTGAAACTCAGAAAAGTTGTGAACTGTGAAATTCAACCATTGCATTCTTCATGTTTCACCAATGAGTAAAGAAGATTGTCATAACATTCTTATTCACTGGATATTGAAAAATTACATGATGTTCAGAAGATATTCAATGTGCATTTTAGTGGAAGCTTGGAGCTGACCCCCTACATCATTCAGGAAAACATTATTGTATACATTTTCCAATTATCTCATTTTTTACCCTTTTTGCACAATTAGACAAGGCAAAATTAAAATTTATCCAAAAATTTAGCCAAACATAACCATATTCCCCAAAATTTATAACCGTGTTTTCAAAAAAGAGAAAACACTTAACATAGAAGCGAGAGGAAAATCTCGGTCTTTGGTGAATCTGCAGAATGACAGCCCACTTTCTTGACTGCATCTGGTCTGACCTTAAATAAATCAATACTTCATCAGAACAAATTGCAACACTAGCCACAAGTTGACCTCACGATGAATAACTACAACAATGGCCACGTTGGTCTAAATCATCAACACCTTTCTATTATTAATATTAGAATATAATAGTTTTGTCTTGTTTTATGAAGCGAAAAAATTCTCTAGTATTTTATACTTACAAAAAAACTTCATTCCTTAAAATTCCTCCCCCTCCAAGGTAAACAAATAGATGATAGGAAAGGGATTCTTATGGGAATAAATGAAAGCTATATACAGGAAGATAAGAATGAAGGAAGATGTTTGAGTCGATTTTCATTAAGTCGCTTATGCTAAATATATATATCTCAAGATTTCTTTTAGGTGGTTGTTATGCGTTCTCAAGATTTCTTTTAGGTTGTCGTTATGCATTCTTGTTGATGTTCTTAATAATTATTTGCAATCAATCGATGTTTACTTCAACCATAGCTTCCTGCTAGAGCACTGTTTTTTCATTATAACATCAATCGTATTGTGGTATCAAAAGGTTAGCTTGGATTCTCTTTCTATCATTTATAATTACCTTGACATCTTTCAGTTCATCTAAATCTGTAAAGTTACAAAGGGAAATCTGAAATTTAGGTGATCCCTTAAATTGCTGCTTCAATTATTTTTCTTTCCGGTGCTGCATTTTTTAACTGCTGAGAAGAATCCACCAAGTATTAGAATATGGTAGATACTATGTTAAAAATATAAGATTAATTTTATTCCTTCATTGCAGTGGCAGTAGGAGAAAGATTATATATATGTCTCAACACATTATGTGGCACAGGTACAATGGGCTGGATTTGACAAGCTAGAAATTGGAGCAAATGTTGTCCGCAGTGTTCTCTTGCTTGGCTTTATGAATGGTTTCCAAGTTTGGGACGTAGAGGATATTGATAATGTGCGGGAGCTGATCTCAAAGCAGGCTGGTCGAGTTGCATTTCTGCAAATGCAGCCAAGGCCGATCACTACTGACCGAGCAGATGAGAGATTTAATGCTGCCCGTCCACTACTTTTGGTCGTTACAGGAGATGGAACCCATGCTGGAGGGAATGATCAAAGTGGATATGGTGGAGGTGCTGGCAATCCTCCACATCCAGGGAGCAACAACTTCGTGCCTACAGCTGTTTTTTTTTACTCCCTGAGATCCCACAGTTATGTACATGTAGTAAGGTTCAGACAAGCTGTCTACACAGTTCGATGCAGTCCTCGATTTGTAGCCATTGCCCTTGCTTCTCAAGTACGCAATTTAGTCTCCATTCAGCATTATCTTAAAATGTTAATTAGCCCTCCAGATTTTAGGATCTCACTTCTTGACTCTTATGTGGCAGATACGCTGTTATGATGCAATAACTCTTGAGGATACATTCAGTGTGCTCACATACCCTATCCCTCAAGGTGTACAAGTGGTAGGAAGCATAAATATAGGCTACGGTCCTTTGGCTGTGGGTCCACGGTGGTTGGCATATGCTGGTAATCAAGCTTTATTTTCAAATACAGGTCGTATCAGTCCGCAACATCTGACTCCCTCTCCTGGTGTGAGTCCGTCTACATCACCTGCAAATGGAAGCTTGGTTGCCCATTACGCAAAAGAATCTAGCAAGCAAATTGCAGCGGGGATTGTGACCCTTGGAGACATGGGATACAAGACATTTACAAAGTATTGTTCCGAGCTTCTTCCAGATGGAGCTAATTCTCCAAGATCAGGAAGCCCAAGCTGGAGACACAGCAGTAATGGTTTACCTGGGCATGTGCACGAGCCAGATTATGCTGGAACGGTGTGTACTTTTTTATGTCATTCTTCTATGGAAAGGAAAACAGACAATCAATGTCTGATTTATTGTTTGTATGCTGGGAAAATGTAATTTTCTCTCAAGGAAACATTAACCAGTGATATTCCTTTGGATGGTTGATATAATTTGATCTCGTGCTTATGATAAAATAGTTCACAAGTTTATGTTCAAGGAACAGCTGGTATGCACATCTGTCTTTTCCTTATCAGTTTAGATCTCCGAAATTTGAAAGTTTTAATACCGTGCAGGTTATTGTGAGAGATTATGTTAGCAAATCAGTTGTTGCTCAATTTAGAGCACATACCAGCCCCCTCTCTGCATTGAGCTTTGACCCCAGTGGCACTCTTCTTGTGACCGCATCTGTTCATGGGCATAATCTTAACGTATTTCGAATCATGCCCTTTTTAGGAGTAAATGGCTCAAGCTCTTCAGTATTTGATGTCAATGCCTCATATGTTCATCTCTACAAGCTTAGTCGCGGGCTTACAAATGCGGTAAATAAGTGATCATATCTGAAGCATCTCTTGACTTGTATCTTATTCTTGATATTTAGTTTCAATGTAGCCAATGATTGTAGTTTTGAATTCTCTTACTGTGAACAGGTCATACAGGACATAAGTTTTAGTGATGACAGTCATTGGATTGCTATTAGCTCATCAAGGGGGACGTGCCATTTATTCGCCATATCACCTTTTGGTGGTGCTGTGAGCCTGCAGACGCATGAGGGAACTCTTGTGGATGAAAGCAGGGTCTCCTTATTGGTGCCTAGTCGTACAATACATTGGTGGTCAAGCCCTGGGCCATTGAGGGCCAATCAGCAGCCTCTTCCACAGCCTGCATCCCCTGTAACCTTATCTGTTGTGAGCAGGATAAAGAATGGAAATGGTGGTTGGCGGGGTACTGTGACTGGTGCTGCAGCTGTGGCAACAGGTAGGACAACTTCTACTGGTGCCATTACTGCTTTTTTTCGTAATGGAGGTGGTGGGCACAGCATGCAATCTGATATTGGAAATTTTAGTTCAAAGGATGACCTATGGATTTTCTCTCCTTCTGGGCATGTCATACAATATGCCTTGCGGCTATCTAATGGAGTAGAAACAGGGTACCCCAGCGATATTGCTTCTGGAATAGGTGGTGCACCTTGTGAACCAATCCTAGAACAAAATATGCGAGTGGTTGTTGAGACACTTCGCAAGTGGGATGTTTGTCAAATACCGATGAGGGTGGAGAGAGAAGAGGATATAAATGATCTTTGTAAACATGTGGCTTCAAGTGAGCAGACAGGAAATCATGTTGTAGGAGGCTATAGAAATGGGACTATTCCTATCGATAGCCGAGGGATAGGAAAAGAAGGGATTAGCTTGGAAGAGAAGCATCATTGGTACCTCTCAAATGCTGAAGTGCAGATGCTTCAAGCTAGAACTCCTATATGGGCAAAATCTGAGGTATGCATATACTTTTGGACCTTTATCATGTCTCTGTTATTCATTCTTTATCTAAATTCCCATTTGTGGGATGTTATTGAAGGTGTATTTTCAAGTGATGAGGCCTGAATGTATGGATGCGGGGCTTTTCAATAAAGATGTATATTCTGGGGAGATCGAAATAGAAAGGGTTCCAACGCATGTTATTGAAGTGAGGACAAAAGATCTGATACCTGTTTTTGACAATTACCAAGATTTCAAAGAAGTCCAGGGAGAAAGGTACAGATTTTAACTTGGACGGAACACACATTATTGCTTTTGCAATTTTATTGTCTATGCACTTATTGTATGAGAGGACAGAATACCTTTCATTTCCGGCTTGCCTCTTCTTTGGTATTTTATGTTGTAAAATGCAAAATATTGGAAACGAAATGACTGTTTTACCCTAATTAAAACAGAGCAATAAACATATTGAACTTTTTAATGCCGGGAGGTGTAACTACAATGGGAGAGGTGGCGGCAGGGGGAGAAGTGAGTGCAACAGTGGGAGATAGATGTTAATAAACATGGCCGACCTTAAATTTGACCGTCATAGAGCAGTTTTTCTTCTTGCTTGGAGAAAGTGAGAAAAAATCACAATGTCTTGGGCATGTGGTGGAGTTTGGAGCCCTTTTTTTCCCTGGAAAGAATTTTTCGAGCCCAATGCAGTGGTTCAGCGAGATTGAGATCATCTGTCACCCGTCACAGGAAATTTGTCGAGAGGGTGATGGAGATGTTAATCTATGTGGAACCCTTCAATGGGCGAGACTGTGCGGAAAATCCAAGATATGCACCTTGAAATTGACATCTATTGGTGTTGTTAAAAATGTGTATTTAAGATATCTAAGCTAGTCATAGACATTGTGAGAAGAACATGCAAGTTAAAATGACGTATGCCTTTTTTCCATACCAAACAATGGAGTGCAAATGTTGGACTTGATTGCAGAAAGTAATTTTCAGCTTGTGGTTAAGTGCATCCCATGGTGCCTTATCTTGATTTTTATTTGTTAGGTAGTGTAGCATTGTAAAGGTTCAATGTTCTGCTATTTTATCTTGTTTTTTTTTCTATAGTCAATATGCATAAGAAGGTTTTTCATTAGAGCTGGAAGGATAAAGTGCTCTTTCTCAGGTTACCAAAAGTTTTGATGGCACATGAATGGTTAAAGAGCTTGGAAGTGAAGTCCAGTTGATTGGTTTTGTGCCAAGACTGAAATATGTGAATGGCAAATTGAGAGACATAAAAATTGGAAGCACTAATTATTTTCCTTGTTTAGCGGCTAGTTTCCAATTGAGAGAAATAGGTATTGGAATATTGTGTATGTACATATGATTAGTTCAAACCGATAATAGTTTTTTACATAATAATAACTTTTATGGTTAAGAGAATGGAATAATTTGGCATTACAATGGTTTCTCATGAAGGATTTAGCTGATTTACTGTAACTGGAATTTATGTACCTATCTGAGATTTAAGTAATTTGGCATTACAATGGCTTATAAATATGAGCATATCATTGTTTGTGGAATAGTGGTCCAGTACGCTGCTGCATTTGAGAAGAAACCAAGGGAAGAATATTTTCCCAAGCACAAAAGAAGAGGTAAGTAATAGCACTTCCTAATCTCAGGAGCTCAAGTTGATTACAGAGAAACAGCCTACCTGGGAAGTGGTTGAGCAAGATGCAGCATGAAAGTTTACAGCACATAACTTTTGAATGTGCATAAGTTGCAAAGGAACTAGATACATAAACAAGTGCTGTTCTAAATACCTTGCCTCTCTCATTGGCTTTGTAAATAAGACTTTTGTTTAGGTATCTAGCTTTGTCTTGGAAGAAGTCAGTGTCTGCTTGTGATATAATGGCAACTGGCAACTCTAATCTTTGAGGGCATCTATCGTAGTGTGTTATAGGCTTAAACCCATTTTCACAGGATTTACCTGCAAAAGCCAAGCAAGATGAGTACATAAAAACTGTAACAATTTTATTTGATGCTGGAATGCAGAACATAAAGTATGTGTTCGAGACAATGAAGATAATGGTCACTGCATACAAAGGAAGCAATATTGGATGATAAGGGACCTAGTGGGAAGATTGGGTTAAAGGAATGGTGATATTGCACACTCCTGCTAAGGCTTTATTTGTTGATAGATACTTACGTGTTATGACAAGTGCCTCTGAACTAGTAGATCATCTCAGTAGTATGTGCTTTGTGGACTTCAAAAAGCATGTGCATAAAATCAGAGTTGCATGGATACAGATACGTTATTGGGTATGGATACGGCTAATTTTTAAGACCCCATGATATGGATATGGCTGGATGTGGCATATATATACACATTATATTTAAATTATTATCCATTATATGGCTTCTTTTTCTTCCATTCACAGCCTCATAAAATGCATGTGAATTACACACTCTTAGCCCACTGGAAAGGTAGGAAGTTGGGTATTCCATGGATACAAACAAGTTGTAGGTTGTGCAAGCCAAAGTAAAATAGATGAAATGAAAGAAAGGAAGTAGAGTAGGCCAAAAGAAACAAATCAAATGAAATCATAGCAGGTTGAGCAGAGGCGATGTATAATTTTGAAGGAAAAAGATCAAATCAACATTCATTCATCTCCACGCACTGAATTGCTGCTGCTAAAATGCATTTCAGAGGGTTGTCTGCAGTTTTTTATTATCTTTTTAGTTTTGAAAGTTGTTTTTTTCAAGTTAAATTTTTTAAACTTTTAAATTAGATACGGCTATGGATGTCTTGCATACTCTATCCGGCATGTAGATATGCATGCCCTAGCAGTAGGGGTGGTGTATTTGGCAAACACTGGCACATTTTCTTTTCCAAATTGAGATAGACATGTGACAGCACTGGTTTCCGGCTTTGGTCTCCTGCTTCGGTCATCATACGTTCCCTGTTCTTCTTGAGGGACAATCCCCTTGCATGGCTATTTATATATGTACTTGTTTCTTATGGCTAGGGTTTGGCTGCTTTGGGTTTACCTCCACCGGTTATGTTCTCTTTGTTTTGGTGTTTTGAATTTTTAGTTACTTTTCAGCTCCTTGGTTTCTTTTTTACCCTAGTAATATTGTAGCTAGATGTAATTACAAATACCATCGAGCTAGTTTGGTCACTCATGGGCATTAATAGAATTCTTCATTTCTTTCTGCTTTTCATTGACACTTGATGCCCTAAATGTAGCTTCATTTTGTTTATGATTCGGTCTTAATGCAATAATTGACTCAGCAATATGTAGGGGGTACTATTTTGTGCATAAACACATTTGCAGAAGCTAATTGAGTAGTAGTCAGTGAGAAAAAAACAGAGGTTTTCCGTATCAGTCAAGACAAGCCTCCAAGCTGGCTGAACTGAGGATGGAAGAGTACAAAGTGAGGAGAAATTGTTGGTTACTTGGGCATATCTTTAGTAGTCATATTTCCGTTGCTGATCAACGGAAGTGGATAATGGCTAGTTTTGAGAGGAAGATTCGATTTCAATGAAGCCTTGATCTTCTTTTTGCTGTGAAGGTTACAGTTGTTGATAAAACCATAGCATCAGGGCATACCTACTATTCTTTGATTTTCCCATTGCAAGTGGTTTATATTATGTTGGAGATTGTGCTCAAAAGCTTTGTTTGGGACAAGCAAGGTGGGGCAAAAGGTATTACTTTGATGTCTTGGGATGTCTGCACAATGCCTAGTGGTTTAGGGGCTTTAGGAATCTCCATTATAAGTTCACAAGGGGATTTTCTTGCTGGCAAATAGGTAGTGAGACTAGTTGAGTGTGATGTGCAATGGCAGATTCTTCGCTTCCACCAAATTCAATTTGCTCAACGCATTCAATGAATCACGGGCCTTTTCTAACTTTGTGACATAATTGGTAATGCTAAGGCATTCTCTCTTTGAGGTTCAGCCCCACTTAAAAGAGTGTGGGAGGCTTGGCAGGTTGTTTCTTATTTTTTGCATTTGCAACTTGAGGGGCCTGAGGATGCTGGGGATGCAGCTTAAAGGCCTATTTGGACATATCACTTCCACGAAGTAGCTTGGTCCCTTGCCTATGTTTTCTTCCAAAAGATTGGCTAGGAAAAGACTCTTTTGCTGTGGAGACCTTTGGATCATGAGCATCAATAGTGACACACTCGGCAGGGTTTGATTAGAGTCCAAATATAGAAAGAGTGGACAGATATTATACCATGAACTTTGTAAAATGATTCTTGAAGGCTTATTTTTAAAATGCAGCTCCAAGGGTCAGGTCCTTTATGAAGAAATTATAGATGGAGTAATGG
Source organism: Torreya grandis (assembly GCA_037957365.1). Classification (NCBI taxonomy): domain Eukaryota; kingdom Viridiplantae; phylum Streptophyta; class Pinopsida; order Cupressales; family Taxaceae; genus Torreya; species Torreya grandis. The sequence continues at coordinate 802,146 of JARHVA010003779.1, forward strand.
AAAAGCTTTCTAAAGTTATCCGGCAAAGGATCCCAATGATGTAGTGAGGCACACTTCTTAACTTGCTCCATAGTTGAACAATAGGTGGGGGTTGAGGGATCTTGCCATCCAATGGAAAAGATGATGTCAATCTATTTGGAAATCCCATTCTGCTTTCAATCACATTGTTCTGGGATTGTTAATGCAACACCAAGGTTCGGAGGTTAAGGCAAGCCTTCACAAAGTTGGTCTTATAGATTCTTATGTAGGCATCATGGTAGAAAGTGGTTGACCATGTTCTTTTGGAGATGCCCTTCAGCCAAGATGTTTTCATTTTTGTTTCAAGCTGAATTTAATTATTTATTTAGTGCCCCTTGCTCTGGGTGAACGGCTTCTCTTTGGGGACACTTGGATGATTAGGTAAAGTTGCAAATATTTATGGCACACACAATTTGGTTGACTGCTTTTGGATTCCTCTGGAAGTCAAGAGCCAGGTTACTTTTCACACAGACACCTCACCTCTCAGCTTAGGCAGTTGAGGCTTTATTAAAAAGAGATGGCTTTGCTTGTTAAAGTAAAAATCAAATATTTTGCAAAGAAGTTGAGTAAATGCCCCTTGGCGCATGGGAAAAGTAACAAGGCATGGGCTAAGATGTTACTTTTCTGGCCTATTTATAGAGACTTTTCTTGTAGCCTTGTTAAATTGCTGTAATCATTTGTTTAATGAAGTAAATACAATTATCATTTCTCCAAAAACAATTGCAGGTGTCTTGAGTTCTATAGTCTAGAGGATGTCTGCAAGACATTTTTTTCCATTTCTTTCGTCGTGTACTTTTCATCCATATTTTATGGATCTTTTGCTTTACAATTTTTTCCTGAAAAGAGTGATCATTTCAGAAGGTAGGGATCTGGTTGAAGAGTGGAACGAAAGCCGTTATCCATCTTCCTCTATTCCAGTTAACTAGTTAACCAACATGTGACCTTCATGCTGGACAGAGGTTTTGTACAAGGTGTTTGGGATAATGCAATTTATCTATATGCTCGTGCATGCATTCATGATTTGAAGTTTGTGTAAAAATGAATTACAACAGTTCTTCGTTATCTGATCCTTCACCCCAAACCTTTGATTACTGGTTCGATCCTTCCTGGATACGGATCTTGGTCTGATCCCCCCGAGTACATCCAAGAAACGACAAGAGGACTATGGATGCTCTTGGATACGTCCTAGGAGGTATTCAGGGGGATCCTTAGTCCTGTCGTTTCCTAGACGTATCCAAACAAGATTCATGGCCAGAAATAGTTTTTTTATTTTTGTTTTTTGATTTCGCTTAACAAAAAGTCAAATATGGACTTCAAAAAAATATAAAATAAAATATAGGGCAAACCCTAAAAGTGACTTTCACACTCATTTTATTAAATCAAGATAAAACAACAATACATTTACCTTTCATTACACATTTTATTTATTTTTTCAATTGCTTAGGACTGAAACTCCTTCCTTTTGCTAATCCTACACCATTACAACTACCCATTTGGCGCCAAGGAGTTAAAGAAGCTTGTAGTGAAGAGCATTGTTGATTTAAGGTAACTTTTATGGTTTTTTTAAAGTTTTTTTTTAGTTACAAACTTAAAAACGTTTGTTACTAGTTTTGACTTTTTATTTATTATTTTTTAAAACATTTTTTCTACAAATGCCAAATGCCTTAAATTTTAATAGAAATATTATATTTTTAACCGGGGGCTATAGGAATTTGCTAGAATCTCTCGCTCTGCAAGTGCTAGTTCCAAGGTCCAAAAACCGATCCTTTCTTGTCGCTTTGGAAGCATGTGATGTTAGAACAAGTTCCAGGTGGAGGGTGTTATTTTTGGGTTTGCTTAGAGTGTAAGGTGCAATATGAGAGCTCATATGGTAGGGTGAAAGCTCATTTGTGTGCGATTCTTGGCCTTAGAATCAAAGTTTGTGGTGGGCCAAATGTAAATGGAAAGCCAAGAAAGGGCTTGTCACTTGCAAAAATCCTCACATACATCAAAGCATATCTATTGCCCTAAGATCGAAGCATCCTTTGGCGAAGAAAGGATCTAGATCTATTGAGCCACTTGTTGTTCCATCTCATGCTAATGTTGTGAACCCATCACATCCATTTTTTGCTACATCTGCCACGATTGGAGAGGAAGATGATTCACCTCTTAGTCGCGAGAGAACAAAAGGTGTGGGCCCATTGGAAAAGACATTGTAGAATGAAACGAGAGACATAGTAGAACAAAACATTGTGCTTTGTGTTTATGTACATGGGCTCCCATTTAATATTGTTAGAACACCATATTGGCGAGATATGGTGAAGTCTATTAATGAAGCCCCTTAAGGGTTCATTGGCCTAGAGTATGAAAAGGTGGCAACACCTTGGCAAAAAAAAAGAAAACATGTTGAAGAGGCATTGCAACCTATCAAAGATTCATGGATCAAAATGGGGGTGTCCATTGTTTCTGATGGATGGAAAGATACACCAAATAGGCCATTGATTAATGTGGTCGCAGTGTGCTCGAAAGGGGCAATATTTTTGAGGGCCGTTGATTGTGATGGGCAAGTTAAGGATGAACGATTCATTGTTGACATCTTGATAGAGTCCATTAAAGGGGTGGGGTGTCTAAACGTTGTCCAAGTTATAATAAACAATGCAAAAAATTGCAGGCATGTTGATTGAGGCAAGGTATGGGCACATATTTTAAACACCTTGTGCCATTAATTTGCTTAACCTTATGTTGCAAAAATTGGGCACCAAAATTGATTGGATCAAATAAGTTTATGAGGAAGCGAGCGATATCCAAATGTTCATAAGCAACCATCACATGCCTCATGGGATCTTCAGGTTCTTCCCGAAGTTGCAGTTGTCATAGGTAACTATCTTTTCAATCATTCATGAATCATGTATAATTTGAATTTAATTTTTTAAGTTTGTAATTTGTAGGATTTTTATTTTTGAACATTTTATTTTTTTAATTTCATATTAGGTTGTTGAGACTTAGTTTGTCTCACACACACTCGTCTTGAAATGGCTTGTCAAGGTGCATGAGTTATGGAGCAACATGGTTATCAACCACCTTTGGGGTGTATGGAAGCAGTCAAACATTGATAGGGCCACAAAAGTGAAAGGGTTGATCCCTGATATGGGTGGTGGGAACGTGTGGAGTACTTGCATAGTTTTACCGAGCCCATCGTGAGTATGCTGGAATTTGTGGATATGGATCATCCATGTTCGGGTAATGTCTATGATGGGATTGATTTAACGATTAAGAAGATTAAGTCCGTCATAAATGCCAAAGAGCAAGATCCTAATAAGAGTTTTTTCAAGGATGTGTACTTGTATTTCTTTGAAAGGTGAAACAAAATGATCACCCCATTGCATCTTCTTGCTTTTGCCTTGAACCCTAAGTACTACAACACGAAGATCATTTATTTGCATAGAAGGGTCCCACCATATAGGGATGTTGAGGTTAGTGAGGGATATACGACGACATTCTGTAGACTCTCCCAATTTAAAAGTAGAAGACACAGTTATGAGAGAGTTTGGGTATTTCATAACCTCCATGGGTCATTCTCGTGGTGCTCTTCGTAAGAAGTACAAGGAAGATGCTCCTATGTGGTGGTACCTCCATGGGTAAGCATTCACCCACTTCCAGCCACTTGCAATAAAAATTCTATCAAAATTAAGATTTAAAAAAATAAAATAAAAATCTCTTCCTTTCTTTTCGATGTTTTGTTTTAACTTTTAACTTTCATAAATTTTATTTGACTTTGTGGCTGTCTCAATAAGTTGCGAGTTCCTTTTCAATCGAGCAAAATTAGGGTACATACACCTTTATCCACTCAATTAAGTGCAACAAGTTGGCAGCAAAAAAGGCAAAGGATTTGGTCTATGTGCATTCCAACCTGCATCTTCTCACACACAAACAAGATGCGTACAAGCAGGGGGCAACAAAGTGTTGGGGTGTAGACCTAGAGACTATTGACTTGGATGCTTCAATTGCCAACTTTTCATTGCTTAACATGGAGCTAGTGGTTGTGGCAAAGTTACTGCTCGTGGTTCCAATGAACCACATGATGCACTCGATTAAGACATCGAAGACCAATAAGAATATAATGAATATGCTGATTTGTCTTGGTTTTTGTCCATACATTGTAACATTTGCACTATGTACTTGTTCTAAGACTAATCTAAGTTCGACCATTGAATATCATGACATTTGGCATTGAATCAGTGTATTTTGTGGTTATTTAACTTATTTTGTTTACTTTACATAGTATGTGGTTAGTTTTTCTTATTTGGCTATATTTTTAATACTTTATATATATTTTTGTATGGCTGTATCCAAAAACATACTCAAGGCTAAAAAAAATCGCCGTATCTGCATACCTAAATCTTGTATCCGTACCAATTCTAGGATCGGCTACGTAGTAGTAATTGAATCATACAAGAGTGATTTTTATGCTAAAGAACGAGGATTTTTTGATTTTTTTTTGTAAAACTAGTACTTTTCATGGCAAGGTGCTTAAGAATGCAAATTTTATTAAGTAATGATAATGGAAGAGTTTTTAGTTAGTATTTTGGGTATAGATTGAAATTTTCTTGATTCTGGATTCTGTCTTAAGTTTATTTGACTATTGGGAAAACTGATCTTCCTATATTAAGTGGAAAATGGTGGCTTTCCATCTCTTTTAAACATGGCTTGTGCATTGGGAAATGTTCACAACAAGGAGAAATGTATTTTCTTGCTTGTGTTAGGAAATTAAATACACAGGTAAAACATGAAAAACAACTACACATTATTTATTAAGAATAGGCTTTTATAAATTAAGCACTTGGGTTTCATACATGTAAATTAATCAGGTTTCATCCAATTACATACAAGCTTATATAAGTTTGTCTTTAAACCAAACCACCTTATGGGTACAACTACTTGTTATAGTAACTATCAACTTGAAACATTACTAACATAATTAACATAGGTAATTAATGACTAACGTTAATTATCAACATAACATAACATTTCCTAAGGAGGTGTCTCACGTACGAGATGCATGTCTCGATTAACTACTAACAAACTAACAATAAAATATGTTTTGAATTACAAGACCCAACAAATCCCCCTTGATCCAAAGGGGACCAAAATATGATCGGGAGCAAATGTCTATGAAGCCATCCAACAATATTTGCTGCAACCTACAAACTAGCCACCTATACATCTCGGTATTGGTAAATCAGTGTTGCTTATGTGAAGCCTATCTAGACACAAAGATGAGCATCATTCTAGGCATACTCATCCCCTATGATCATCCATCCTTGTACTGTAGTATGAACATCATCATAGGCATTTACTCAATTACATCGATCCCTGTCTCAATGATAATTTGGTACTTCTGTATGGCACATCTACCTTAATGCCCAACAAAACTGACCATTTTGCTCAACACTATTGGTGATAGCAAGCCCTATCAATTGTCCAATTATTGATGATTGATCGAAAACCAATTTTGTTTCTTCCCCCCGTCAGACGAGAGGCAACAAAAAATATAATTAGATTATTGGTCTACTGCTCATCAATGATATCAAATAAATCAGAAACAAAAACTAGGATAGAAAATATTGAACTCCTCTCTATCTAAAAACGCTACTACATCAAAAGATGATCTTAAAGCTAGCAACGAACTTAAGATGGGGGTCTTGGTTCTGTCAACTTGATTGATCTTGAGGGACCTATAAATCCAAAAAATGCAATTGATTTGCCTCCGACAACACCAATGATGGGAAACAATGTTACATTCATGGTTTCTTCATAAAAACAACCTATTTTCAAACTTAGAGCAATAGCAAGGTGTTGAGTTCTATAAAAAAGGCATCCTTTATACATTATGAACTCTTTGTTTCTCCACTTTTTAATACTTTTTTTTCAAAAACTATGAGGGGAAACCTTCAAATAAAAAATAAACTTTTGTAATGGACTTAGAATGTTCCAAAACATAAAAATCAAGTAGTCACCGACTCACCACACACCTACTTTCTTTGAGAAATGCAAAAATGCCTAAAAGTTCATGTGCATTGGTTATAACATTAGAAATAATGGAATTTTAAAAAATGGTTTTGCACTTTGTTGGAATGGAACAATTAAACCTTTTATGCTCACAATGTCTTAGAAAGACTCATTTGCCAACAACCACTTGCGAAATAAAGCTTCAAACTTAAACTTGACTCAATTATGCATGCATGTTCTGGGAATAGTGCACTTCATATAAAAATAGATGAGATGGGATTTGAACTTATGACCTTTTCTTTGTCAATGTTTTGACTTTATAAAACAACAATGTTCCATGGGGACGCGTCCCCCGCCCCACCCCCCCAAAAAAAAAAATCCCCATGTTTCCGGGATGGGGATGTTCCTGGGACGTGGGAACATCACGGGGACATCCCCCTTCCATCCTCCGCCTCGAATCGCTGTCGCCCTCGGGATGTTTCCATCTAAGAGGGGACGTCCCTTCAAAAAGGGGACATCTGGGGGACTCTGGGACGCCCAGGGGACTCACAAACATCCCTTAACCCCCCAGGGACCTTCCAGGCATCCCCCACGTTGGGGCACTTCAAAAAAACATTTTTTTCTTAATTTAAAAAACATTTTGGTTTGTGAGCCCTCTACCCTAACCCTAATTGCTAATGGGTCCCACCTGCACCCCTAAGGCCTCCCAAAAGCTTTTAAAAAGTCCCATCCCTCTCATCCCAAATCACACAAACTTCATTGAGTGAAGTAGAGAGCTGAAAGTAGAGGCAACAAGCTGAAAGGGAAAAGTTTGCAAGAGTGAGAGAGCATTAGGAGAGGGAAAATGAGATCAAGAAGAACCGGTTTACTTATAGCTTCATCCACTCCGTTAAGAGGAACATGCTTACCTTTAGGAGGGCCGAGAAGCTTGTGGTTGTACATAGTGCCTTGCGTCTCATTGACCGCAACACACTTATGTACAAGGAGAGTCCAACAGCCAGATGGGATGTAGAGCATGTGGAGTACAGTAGTTCTAGTAATGAGGAGTTTGGCGAGAACTTTGGGGATGATTAGCCATTGGCTCATTAGTATTTAGTAATCATGAATCATCATTATGAAATTTTGAATTCGATATTTTGATTTTGATTTTCAATGGTCAATGTTCATTGGTTCAATGGTTCAAACTTGAAACTTCATTGTTAAAAGTTAAAACTTAAATGTTAAATTGTTGATGTTCAATGCAATATACTTATTCCTTATACATCTTTTTATAATTATTTTTTCGAGTACTATATGTATTTGCACCGCTCCCTCGCCGTCCCCCCGTCCCCCCGTCAGGAAACGCTGTGGAACTATGTAAAACAACTAACTCCTCTTTATGTTTGAAACATATTATTACAAACTGGTATATACACTTTTGTTTTGTACTGTGTGACCAATTAAAACATGCAACAATAATAAAATACCCGACATTAATAAAAGGCAGCAATTAAAAAACCACACTTTTGTAGTAATTTTACCAAAGAAAATGGGACCCGTGCCTTGTATGTTAGCCCAAAAATAGACAAAATTGAAGCACCCAGTAGTAGAATCGCATCATTCAGCATGTTGAAATGCTAAACTACAACTTCAACTCTTTTTGTGGAAGTTTCCAACACCACGTGAAGAAATTTCATCACCCTTGTCAGAGTTTTCCAGTGCCAGCCTTACTTGTTAGTGCCATTCTTCAGCGTCAACTCCATGCTTAAGTTTTTAATGCCATTTCAGCGGATTTTAAAGCTATTTCAATGCCCTAGGCAGAGGATTCAAAGCCCTAGGTAGAGGATTCATGTCCCCAGTCAATTTACATAAGCAAATGGCACTTTTACCAACAACAAATGGCACTTTTATGTAGTTTTGAGTGCTTTAATTAGAGAAATACGCTTCCGGTAAGAAAAGGACTCCTCCAATCAGAACTCCAAGCAGTTTTAATGCCTCTGGCGAAATGTTTTAGCTTCTGGCAAAGTAACACCTCTGGAAGTGCTTTGATATAGATTTTCCATGCAAACATGGAATTTTAATGCTATTTTGCAGAGTTGAATGCCATTATTAGTCTATTCATGCCATGCTTCAGGTACAAACTAGCTTTAATGCCCTTCTACAAGCTTTAACAATAATTCAATCTTCAATTCCAATGCCTCTCAAGGTCGAGATATAACAAAAATATTAAAATGTCTTCTTCAGGTAACTTTTTTTAGGGAACTTCTTCAGCAAATCTCCTTCATGGCTTCATTCTTCATGGGCCTTTCATGGCTTCCTCAAGGGTCCACCGTGACCACCAACTCTGATACAATTGTTAGAAAATTAAATACACAGGTAAAATATGAAAAGCTACTACATGTTATTTATTCAGAAGAAGATTTCATAAATTAATGCTCGGATTTCATACATGTAAGTCAATCAGGTTTCGTCCATTTACATACAGGCTTATATAAGCTTGTCTTCAAACCAGAATCAACCACCTTATGGGTCCATCTACCCGTTATACTAACTATCCACCCATATCATTAGTAACATAAGTAACATAGGTAATTGATAACTAACGGTAATTACTAACATACCATTAGTTTCTAAGGGGGTGTCACACACGAGATGCATGCCCTGACTAACTACTAACAAACTAACAATAAAATATGTTTTGGATCAAAAGACCCAACAGCTTGGAAGTGGAATGGGAGGTAGAATGTAGGAGTAGTGATGCCACATCTATTCTGTTAAAGTAAGCATGTCATCATTTGAGAAGAGAGAACCTGCATGCGAAAATTGTCTTATTGAAGCCTGCAGTTATTTGAGAGAGTGACTGCAACACTTTTTTTTCTGCAAGAGCTTTTTCGCATAAGAATGCGATTTGGGCTTCCTGAATTTGGAATCACAGATGCTGTTGAACGGTCCCAGGCAAAAGGTGCACTGCTTTATGCAAGGGAGTTTTTGGAGGAAACCATTCTCATGGGGAGCATAAGAAAATATAGTTGGTACCTGTAGATATTGGTTGTTTCCATGAATCTCAGTTCAATAGATCAATGCAACAATTGGGCTGTACAAAATAATAATGAAGAACTAAACTATTCAGAAACTAGATATAGAAATATTGGCACATTAACATTTGAAAAATGCCATGGAGGATGAAATGTCCTATATGAGGTTGCAATATTTTGATTGGATAAAAGCAAATCAAAAACATTTTGCATGTCCATTTTGGTTTTTAGAAATGCATGAATCACCAATTCTACATGCAATGCACCGAGTCAAACATCAATGTTTTTTCTCACATTTGCTCTACATGAGCTAACTGGTTCCTTCGCTTGCACATGCAGTCATCAATCAGGCTACTCTATTTTTCAGTGCATTTCTTTATCATAATCTCACTCACACACATGGGATCCATACAACTCAGAAATGTTGTCAAGTACGGATGAATGAGGTGAAACATGAAGGAAAATGTATTTTCTGCAAAAGATATACATGTAGAAGATCGTGAAAGGTAAGGGCTCAAGGATCACCTGGGAAACATTTCAAGTGTTTGAGATTTGAGATGTACATAAAATATAAGCGCCAAAAGTTTTTTGGTTATTGACAAAGTTGTTTGAGCTGTTGTGATGCTAAATTACTTTATTTGCAAAATCAAATACATGTTAGTATCAAGTTTCCGTCAACATCATCTGTGGGCAACTCAAACATATTTGTTGCTACATTTTTTTCTGTACAGATCATTCTAGCATTAAGACATGAAGATGAAGTAACGAACTCGAGCAGAGTGTTTCATTCTGCAAATGAAAACAACATATAGCTGTCAAATAATGAAGTACATAAAAAGTGCGTTGGAGGACTAACACAATCTGTCTAGGATGCAAAATGACATGATGGAGAAAATCGACAGGGATGTTTTAAAAAAAAAGATATTGTCGAGGTGATTTGTGATTCTGTCATCTTGCAATAGAAGACATCCATTTTATTATGAGGTGAAGCATTCAATTAATCATATGTTAATATGTCTATAGCTTGATCACAAAAAAGGAGGGCTAGCACTTCCTTTGGCAGTACTTGGAGGGCATGACTGCTGAAGTACAAAAAACTTAGATATCATTCTGGAAAAAGTAAACTAAAGCATCTCTCAAGAGGATTTATAAAGCAAGGAATAATAACTGATTTATGGAACCAGATTGAATGGTGATGTTGGAAAATCCCCTTTCTGCGTGAGTAGTTAAGATAGCTAAAGAACATGCAAAGGTACATAGCTCCCTATGCTCCTAGTGCCATAAGTTCTGTTGTTGGGGAAAATCATTGTCACGATTATGTTTAAGGCCCAGTCGCTACATTAGAGTTTGGGGTTGGGGGTTTTCATATGCTAATCATCATTGTTATTGAATCTCATGGGCTGGCTGATATAGCTAGCTTGAGCCTCAAGAATTATAAGGGTACGGGTTGGAGAGCCTTTTAATTTGGAGGTTTGTGGAAGTGGGCTGGGGCATCCAGATGTTAGAGGCTCAATCTACAACTTGAGCAGAGCTAACTTAGCAAACCTGTCAGGGGAGTGTTTGTGAAGGACTCTATAACAGGGAAGGAGAAGGCCCAACTATTGTGGCTTCTCATGGCTCTTCATCAGCTGCTTTGACCTCCTTGTCAATCTTTTGACAGAACTTGACTAACAAATAGGATGTGCTCCCCCAGTGCAAGATAATATGTAGGAGATGCTCAAGCTTCATGGCTAAATTATAAGTCTAGCATATGTAAATACTCCTAATACTACACATTTGATTTTTGGCACACCTAATTACTCCAATTTGGAGCCCAAGGGGAGCCCTTGACAGGCTAAGGATGACTTCTAAATCACCTAGCTTCAGCTAGCCAAGTTGAAAGTGTATAATGCAATTTCCATCTATAACATTGAACTTATTAGCAAGATTGAACACATGAAAAGGCCAATGGCATGCATCAATAGACTTGTAGCTGAAAATGGGTTTGTCAGTTTTCCATTGAATCTTGCCACCAAGGGTAAGAGGAACTCACTTCAAGCTTGTGAAAATGGTTATCAAGTATCAATTCCTAAATTGTAGATATAACATTTTTGTCTTTATTAACAAGGTTAAACTTTGCAGTCAACTCCTCCCAAGGGATGCACTATCCTTGTAGATTGAAAGAACAAAAAAATTATATTAATTTCCATGGCTGACCAAAATAGGTCAACCGTATTTGAAAGTACAAGTGGCATAAATAACATGAATGAGCTAAAAGAAGCTCCAAAAAAGCTACAAGCCAAAACTAAACTAAAAATACACTAAATAAAGAGCCTAGCTAACAAGGGCGTGAACCCAAAGCCAGAAAATCCTGAAATAATAAGAATATAATGGCATGCTTTACAAACATAACAAATAACGATGATAAAGGAAGACTTGTTGCCAAGGAAGGTATAAGATAGGTTGGAAGCAAATGTTTCCCTTAATCAAAACACTCACCTTGACTTTCTCATCATCAATCAATGTGAGCGAGCCAATGCAAGATTTGATGATATCCATAGGATGATGGCTAGGACTAAGTGGGCTGCGCTAGGTGATCCTAGGGGGGATAAAAATAACATCTCTCGAAACTCTCCTAAAATCCGAAGTTGATTGTCCTCCAATGGTAGAAAGGAAGCGAAGGATACATGTATGGCTGGATCCCCTGAAATGTGGATGAGAAGTGGTAGTTGACCCTTTGGACTCGAATTTCAAATAGCAGAAAAGGGTAGGGAGCGACCCATCTAAATCTCTATACAAACAATAATATCTCCCATGAACATCATAGTAGATGGGACACTTGAAAATGAAATGCTCCACCTTCTCCACCACCTGTAGAGAACAAAGGCGGAAAATCCTATCACCTCAAGTAATTTGGCGATTAGTCTCAACCTGCAATTGGTGAGAACAAACCCTCAGATGGAATCCTGAGGCCATGAGTGCAATGGCACTAAATGTAATTAGGGTGACTGATGGCATTGCACCATATATTGTTTGCAGAAAATGTTTGAAATAAAATGCCATCATAGGATTGAAAGGTTGGGGCGGGGAACGGGAATTTAAGTGACCTTAATATATTGTTGGTATATTTCCTCCCCGAGCGCTTTATTTATAACTTCCTTTATCAGGAGGAGATGAGGAGGAGCATCTATAGAGTACATGAAGGAAGAAGGGAGCTATTGAATGGAACGTATGGTGGACTAGAGAAGCGTATTGGTCTTTGAATACCATCATTGTCGTTGAGAGGGAGAGTCAAGGAAGCAGCCCACTCCGAAGAAAAAAGGGTAAAAATGGGCATCTCTCTCAGCTCAAGGAAAGATCTCCAATGGACTTGACTCTATGGAGATGGAAAGTAAGCCGTAACATGCTCTTAAGACTAGAGGTTGCACAACAAATGCAGCCTAGACAATGCACTAAGGGACTGTTTGTTTGCAACAGATCATGTGCTTGAGCAAGATAGGTTACACCCTCTCAATACTTATGCTCGCCCCACAATTCTCTTGCTTGTAAAGCACTGTGGGTTTCATGATATAATCAAAGATTCACATCTTCACAGGTATATATTGGAAATGCATTTGACAACACTGTCACTCTAAAACAAAACGTGGAACATATTCCTTACAAAGTCGGGAATGAGGAGGAGGCTTAATTGTAAGAGATGGAATGGTAAATTTAATTCCCAGGTAAGTGTAGGCTGTTGTGTCTTTTACAGCCTCACCACTATAGGAGAAATGGTACTTGGAGAGAGCACTTTTGGAGTATTGAAGATCGTAAGTTTAGTCTTACCAAGGTTGACCACATGCTGTTGAAGCTCTCAAAACCAAGATTGCATCATGGACAATAATCAATATAGCAATTAGGACATAATGCAAGATACACCCATCGTCCACCTAATTGTGTTTTCAAGTAAGGTCTTCAAGCTTATCTATGTATGTAGATTCCAAAGAGAATCGAGGAGATAGGTGTTAGGAATTATCACATCATAGTTAGTAGTAAAGTTAGAGGGTTATGGTAAATAGGTTTAAATATTTTGTGTGGGGTTGTTGGGTGGTTTTAACACCCACATGTAGATTAGTTGTGGCTAAGGGATAGTTGAGAATCAGTAGGATTATTGGGATTGTGTATCCTAAAATCTAGGATTACATAATAGTATGTAATGTGTATAAATATTCCTCATGTTTCAATATATTTTAATTTTTGATATAGAGTGAATAGTTCCCACATTTAGTATTAGAGCTAGATTAGAGCCAAAGAGAGTCTATGGGGTTTCGATGTTGATCAAGGGGTAGCTCCAAAGTTGTTTTGCCCCAATCGGTGAAAGAACCATTTATTAATTTTGTATGTAGAGAGCAGCTATTAGTTTTTTGTGTGCTATCAGTTAATTTTCTCCATGTTTGTGAGTTTTTGTGATTTTGAGTGTTTTACATGTGAGAGCTTGGTGGTGGTTTGTTTGGTGTTAGATCTGGACACAATTTTATAGAAAGGCGTGTTGGTTTTTCTCCATGTTTGTGAGTTTTTGTGATTTGAGTGTTTTACATGTGAGAGCTTGGTGGTGGTTTGTTTGGTGTTAGATCTGGACACAATTTTATACAAAGGCGTGTTGGTTTTGGAGAGGCACTGTATATAAAATGAAAAAAATCAAACAGCAGAAGAGGCATTGGAAAGAAGAGGCTTGCTCATTTTCAGCAGCGTAAAATTTAAAATCTGCTAGAGAGGCATCCAATGAAGAAATTCCTCTGAGTTTATGCCTGTTCTACCAAGTCTGTACATCCTCAGCGGTCCATACATGTGCTGCATTCGGTCCCGCCTATCCATAAGGTATATTTGTTTTTTCTTGGTTCTCCTGTTTGTGTGATAGACCTTCTGTTCATTCTCATATTACCATTTTTATCTGTTTTTTGTCCAATTCCACTCGTCTGGCTGTGGATTGACGAATTCATTGTTGGTTCTATACTTTTGACTGCTAGTTTAACTTTTGATCTTTTTAGCCAATCATCTATTCATTTTAAAGGCATATTTCATGTGTTTTGATGGAGAACAGTGTCATTTTATCTCTCTTTAATAAGGCCTTGAAGATCCGTTGTTAAAGATATCTCATTCAGCCTAGTCAGCACCATTGTCACAACCTTACTGAAAAAACAAATGCATATCTTATTATTCAGAAAGGAGAACAATTACATATATAGGCATGAGAGCCCCTAATAACGTGGAATTAGCTATCACACTATCCCTAATTCAAGGGGACAACACATCACACGATTACCCAAACATGAGCTATTAAGAGACATCATATGACAAGATAACATGTTCACACTAATATCTCTATTATTCCCCCCCTTAATGCGAACTGCAGAAGCTTTTCTCTGAAAACTTTCTTAAATCAGGTACAACTCCATCAGGTGTAGTTCTCGAGTTGAATTTTTTGGTTCTCGGACCACTTTACCAAACTGAATTTCTGAATTACTAAGATTCACAAACTCCACAGCAATCCATGCTGAGTTTACGTCAATCTTATTCTGCCCTCAAGAAACAAGCTTCTTTTACATTATGAGTTTTCCAAACATATGTAAACACAATAGGGAATCATTCTCCACACCACTCAAAGCAAGTAAAAACAACAAACAAAGATGCCACCACTTCACAATGCAGGCCCGCTGCTAGTGGCTGATGTGAAGATGCTGAATGTCCTCAACCTCCATTTCCTCCGTCCTCCAATTTTATGTTGTTTAATCAGTATAAGTATTCTTCATCACCACCATCTACACTCATCCAATCTTCCTCAATGATTGGTTTTTTGTCAGTGACCATATTAGCTTCATTTGATTTTTCTCTCAGTTTTCCTTTGAGAAGATCATTAGCTCGAACTTTACATTTCCAAGTTGTGTGTCCTTTCTTTTTGTAGTAAAAACATTCAATTTCATTTTTATTCTTGTCTAATTTTTTATGATTGTTTTTTGTATACGACACACTTTTCTCTTTTGTATCTTTTGATGTCACCCTTTTTTCTTCAGCGATGTGAGCTAAGATCATATCTTCCAGAGATTGAGACGACATCTGACCAAAAGTAAAAACAACATTGTTGTATTTGGAAGACAAACTATTTAACAATAGTGATTTAGCATCTTCTTTCTCAACTGGAGTCTTAACTTCTGCTAGCTATTTGATGATAGATCTTAGATCAAAAATATATCTGGACATTGTAACTCCATCACCCATTTTGAACTTGAATAGTTGTAAGTTTAGAGAAAATTTTGCATTAAGTGCTTTAACACCAAATGTTTTGTTCAGATTGTCCCAAATTTCTGTGGATGGTTTCTCCAAATCTACATAGTGCAATTTAGAGTCTGAAAGTGCAAGTCTAATGATGGCTTTGGCTTTATCATCTCTGCTCTGCCTTTTCAATAACTTATTTGGCTCTGGTGGTGATTTCTGTTTACCACTTACTATTCCCCACAAATTCTTGTTTATTAGTTGCATATGAATTTTGACTTTCCATGTGTGAAAATCAAGACCATTGAATATTTCTAACTGAATATCCACCTTATGAAAAGAACAAAACAATAACACAGGACGTCAGTTACCCCGATAATGCATTGGTACAAACAATATAAGAGATGCTAAATAACAAAAAAACCTAATATCCACCTGAACAAAACTCACAAACATGACCCATTTGACGATTTATATTTTATAACAATTGACAAAACTAACAATTCAAACTAAATCCAATTAAAGATTGGATTTAAAAATCTAAAATACACTTTTGGTTTTTTAAACAATGTTAACACATCTACAAACATATAAAGAATACAACAATTTGCTTTGACAAAAGACAACAGGTCTGAATGGTGCACGATGGAAGAAAATAATTAAACACAAATAAAATGAAATCTCAAAATAATAACTTCCAAATCTTATGCCGTGTTAGGAGAGCATACGGTGCCGAGATGGGAATAACCCGTAGAATGGTGTGTTAAGCTCGTTGCCACGCTAGTGAGAAGCAACTTGTAGGGAGTTCATTGCAGGATCCATCAATGTAGGAGAAACACCAATCCATGAAGGAATATGAAGAGCTTGTCAAATTTTAGGAATACTCAAAGTTTAATAGAGAGCCGAACACAGATAACAAAAAAGAATAATTTAATAATATTATACTGCACACTAATAATCTCCTATTACATTTCTCCTTCGAACACCATTATATATATATATATATATATATATATAATGGTGTTCGAAGGAGAAATGTAATAGGAGATTATTATCCCTAAAAGGGACATTACATATTGTAGGGATCTCAGAATCCCCGGTTATAGAAAATATCTTCATATATATATGAGGATATTTTCTATAACCGGGGATTCTGAGATCCCTACAATATGTAATGTCCCTTTTAGGGATATTAGGTTAAACAATAAATTATTCTATCAATCCAATCAGCAAATATGAATTTCCAGATTTATTTCAAAACCCTAGCAATCTGATTTTGTAAATACAACAATAGATAACCCTTGAAATCAGCTCCAAATATTCTATTAAATTCTTCAAAAAATAGTAGAATAAATAATAATAAATTTGCCAAAGAAACCAGCCAAGAACCCGGGTTTTGATGAAGTGTTTGGGCTGGACAAAATATTATAAAATTCAAGAAAAATAAATCTGGGTGATCCACACCCTAGCTTCCCTCAACAAGACCCCAAGATGGGTCGCCGATCCTTTCCAGCTGTTCGCTGCTCTTTGAAAGCGTGTCGCTGCCCTTGAGCAGTCTTCCAAACTCCACGCTCCACTCCTCTATTGGTTCGTTCACCTGCAAGTGCCTATTTGGTATTAAAAACATCATTCGAACTCAATTCTGCTCAATGCAACTCTTAGATGAAGCTGCCTGGGTCTGAATTTCGGGTTTTCGTCTTCAATTCAACTCCCTTGAAGGGTTTTCGTCCTCCAAGAACAAGTCCAGCTGTTCATTAGACTTCAAGAGATTCGTTATCAAAATTCAACATGCAACCTCCAAATGATCCTCCGTTGGCCTTAAATAGTCTCCCCACTTGAAGCACCCAAGTTTGGGGAAGGGAGAGTAACTTTTAGGCCCTTATGATCTTAAAAAGTCACTTAAATAAGCAAGGTTCCAAAAAGGTCCCCTTTTAAGTGAACTTTAAAATATAAATTATCTTTTAGGAAAAGTACAAATAGGCCCCATGTTCCCTTTTCCTTATAATTGCCCCTTAGCTTTTCGAGAAACAATTAAAAGCTAAGGGTCTTCATGTCTTTATATCTTCATCTTTGAAAAGGGGGACATGACACAATATCTCTCCCAAATAACCTCCAAACTATATGCAACATTATATTGTTATTCCTAACAATATAATATCAACTATCTAATACAATCTTATCATATTAACCATACGGTTACTAACAAACCTGTAAGTAATATTTACCTCTCGGTAAATACCATGTGAACATTAGTAAATACTAACATTCACCACCCTAATGTGAACATGGTAAAACATAACCTATTCTCTGAATTGCAACGTGCCTCTTGTCTCATAATCTTGATATAAAATAAAGGCATTCATCGCCAATCCTTCCATGGTTTTCAACAAGGTTACCACAAACCTAGACACTCATGTCATGTAGTTTTTTGGATCTCCACGAACTGTTTCAAGATCTATGAGTGTTACAGTACATGTTGAGCAACATTCTACAATGCTTACTCCAAAGGGTTTACATAGGAATTTTACTCATAGATTTCACATTTATTCATAAAATACCAGCAACATATTCAACAAAGAAATGCACACCACACAATTGGAAAACAAAATGCGAACAAAGCATATCTGCAACCTTGTCGTTGGTAACTTGACGAGAGGCGTAGAAAGCCTCCTACCTCCATTGCCTTCGACCTCTAATGTCTTTATACTTAGCCAATGTGTTGATGAAGCTCATGTCGTTTTTGATGACAAGACTCCCCCACACACATAACTGATGCTTTTGACTTAGGACATTGGGTTCCCCAAAAAATGTGTTCTTTACATAGGACGGGATTAACTTTGATAATTTTGACATAAAAAAGACTCTTGACAAAAAACGACTCAACTGTTGACATTTTTGAATTTTTGACATAAATGACATTTTGACAATGACCTAATAAAATGACTTTGACACTCATTTAAACTAAAACCTATTTTAACAATATCGACATACAAGACTATACTTATAAGAAACTAAGACTCTATACGATTATACAATTATGACTAAACTCATAAGATAATTTAAAACTAATCTAAATAAAGCTCTTATACTATCTGCAATATGACTAAACACATAATAATGACTTAAAATAAAGAGCAGACCTATTTGCATTGATTTGACAGGGGTATGACTATGTTGAAAAAACACGAACTTAGACAAATATAGGCGAAATAGTAGCTGAAGCAGATTTGATCTGATATGTTTGGTGTAGGAGGCTGCTTGTCTTCGACTTCATCAAAGGACTGGTCATAATAAGATCTACTATTCGAAGCTCGGGTCTGCTGTAGCACAAAAGCATGCATATCTAATGAAGAACAGCTAATTGAAGAAGAAACGTGGGGCTGTAGATGTGGCATCTCAGCTAGAAAGAGGAGAATGCCCCATATTCATGCACATGATCTGGTCGAGCAGCTTGATTCAAATGTGACAAAATGAAACCAAAATGCAAGTTTTTATTTTAACTTCACGTGCTGTAAGGGTGAAATTTTGTGTGGCTACTCAGGTCGTGGGATGCTGTATGATTAGAATTTAGCTGATCTCTTGCCAATTCAAATGCAATCTGAAAAAAAAAAATCTATGTGCTGAGTCTTCCCGAGGAACTCACAGGTTAGAAGATTGATTCATTGCATGATATCCACGTAGTATGTACGTCAGGTGCTGTATGAATTGTCAGATCTGCTCTGACTGCAATTTGATACCACTAGTGACCAAATAAGATGCGTATGAATGCCAAAAGACAGGATTTATGAAGGTGTGAGGGTGGGTTGTACTCAGAGCACCAAAGCAAACCACAAAACAACAAACTTAACCTATGTTACAAAGCTCTTCGCTAAAAATATATATATATTTTTCATCTACAGGAGCGAAGTATAAAACAACGGCTCCTCTTTTTCTTTTAATCCTCCATCACATATATTGAGCACCGCTCTGATACCAAATTTTAGGAATATTTAGAGTTTAACAGAGAGCCGAACACAGATAACAAAAGAGAATAATTTAATAATATTATACTGCACACTAATAATCTCCAATTACATTTCTCCTTTGAACACCATTACATATATATATATATATATATATATATATATATAGGAGGATATTTTTTATAACCGGGGATTCTGAGATCCATACAACATCTCTCCCAAATAACCTCCAAACCATATGCGATATTATATTCTTATTTCTAACAATATAATATCAACTATTCAATACAATCTTACCGTATTAACCATACGGTTACTAACAAAGCCGTAAGTAATATTTACCTCTCGGTAAATACCATGTGAACATTAGTAAATCCTAACCACCAAATCGATGCATGAGAGGTCTAGATACATGATGTTGACAGAGAACTCAGAGATCTGATAGAATCTGCGTTAGGCGCACGGGTCTGACTTGAGTTGCACGTACCACAGCCTTTTGTCTCCAGAACTGACAATTAAATATGCACACGGCTGTACAGATCAGTCAATGAGCATGTAGAAGTCCATGGATAGATCAGATCAGCGGTCAAACCAAAGAATATGTGTCAGGCAGCATACATGAAGACGCGCACACAGGTAACAATTACTTATTGACAAACAGCTCTGTCAGATGTCGACTGGTCTGCAGGTTCCGTAAGGATACAATCGGAATGTCAGCAGCACGAACGGTAAGATCTAAGAGCTGCCAGAGTCTCAATGAAAGCAGATTGCAAAGAAGCACACACCGGGATTGAATGGTGAGGAACCAGATCACACATGCTACTTGCCCAGGCTCCCACTCTTATTCTTTACAAAATTGCTCTGAAAAGAAACAAGACTCTCATTGTCAAAACCATCTCTGATACCAAATGAAGAAACAAATGCATATCTTATTATTCAGCAAAGAGAACAATTACATATATAGGCATGAGAGCCCCTAATAATGTGGAATTAGCTATCACACTATCCCTAATTCAAGGGGATTAGTTATGACAACACATCACACGATTACCCAAACATGAGCTATCAAGAGGCATCATAGGACAAGATAACATGTTCACACTAATATCTCTAATACTGACAGACTTTGCTTTTGCACTTTTGAGCAGAGGGCAAACAATTGCATATATCAGTAGTGTTTTAATGCTGTTAGTTCCGTTTTCCCTTGTTTCAAGATTCATATTGAGCTTCCCATTTTCAATTGAGTCTCATATGCTTCTGATTTTCAAATCCATAAACTTCAATCCAGAGCTTTATAAATATTTTTATTTTGATAGTTTATCGTTTTATGCAGAGCCTCTTTGCATGGAAGTGTTGCAGGTGCTAAAACTATAAACACCCATCAACATAAGGATGAATGTACCCAAGATGGAATAAATGGTATGAGCTTAGGTTGTGTGCCAATACAACGCTCCAGTAGTGGTAGTAGCTGTGGTTCTTTAGGTGGATTTCCTGCCGGACACACAACTATAGCAAATGGATATCATCATGTACATCAAGGTATACTTGTATGTGAAGACACATCAATCTAGACCATGGTTATTTTGTATTAAGGTTGGATACAATGGTTTCATATAATGTCTTATCTTGCCTTCATACACTTTTTTCAGACTCTCAAGAACACTTGGATGGCGTGTTTTATTCAGATTCACTGACTGCATGTCGGCAGCATCTCCCATGTCTAACATCATCAGAGAAGGCAGTATTGTTAGAGGAGTCAAAAAATTTTAAGGTCAAAAATATTGATTTCAATGGAAAATCTACGTCTGAAGTAGCAAACTCATCAACTGTTTGGCAGCAACCCATGGATATTCCAAGAGGCAACAGAGCTGGTAATTGCAATATCCTGGCACATGAGAATTCAGTCCAGATGAATAATTGCTCAAGGAGTCTTCCAGCCAATGGTTGTGTATTTGGCAAGAAATATGTTGTCAAAAATGATGTTACTGATGCTGTGGGTGTAATTTTTGAAGGACACATTATGGATGATCTCGTATCTGCCAAGCCAGATCTGGGCTGTCATTTAAACTCAAAAGTTTCTAGAGTAAATTTTCGTGATGTGGGTGAAGAGAATGAGAATCATTCAACAACTTCAGAATTGCATGTTAAGGGTATCTCAACACAGCATTTGATTGAAAATCGTATGCACGGCATGGATCTTGCTGTAAGCAGGTGCACAGGAGATCAGTTACAAAATGATGACAGGGTGGTGGGGAAAGCTGAGAACACTGATCGTTGCACCACAATGGAGGATTCCATAAGAAGGGAACACGAAGAGGATGCCTGGGAAGGAGGCATGTTCCCTTTCTGTGATGAAGGTTAGTTTTTATTGTAATCATCTCAATAAGACGAGGACTTTGCACTCCAAGGAGAGTTTTTTATAGGGATATAACTATTCTGTAGGTATGAATTATAATTATTTTTATTTCAAATTCTTTTCATCTTTATTTTATTAAATTTTGAATAATATATAATTTTAGATAAAAATAGAATATGGTTAATTTAAATCGACTATTTAAAATAGCACATTAACCTGGAAAATGCATCTTATGAAATATGCTAGATAAGGTCACATTTTTAGTACCATGTGCACCTTGTTTAGAAATTTTGTTCAATACGAATCTCTTAAGAGATATAGAATTGACCATGTCTCTTGTTATAACAGAGTGAGCACTGGATCATCCTGATTGATCTACTGGAGTGTGTTAGTGTGAACCAGCACTCAACGTACTGCAGGTGATAATGCTTGAAGGCTGTTTAAAAGTACGGTGTGTTATATATTTCCAGGTCCTGAAATTCATTTGATAACTCAAACTTTAACCCTTCAGTTGTAAATTTAACGAAGGAATTCTAATTGACTTCTCTATGTTGTATGGATTGTGAAGAGTTCTATAGATTATTGTTGATTTGTTGTATATGGAGTCTAGAAGAAGACTCTTAATCTGGTTTTTGGGCATTTTCATCTGCTGGGCATTCCTGTGTGCCAAGCCAATCCGGAAACAACTCAACTTGCGGATTTTGCCACCATGTTTGGGATGATGAAACCCGCAGGCTATGGATTATCGTGCTTATGTTTATCGTGTATTTAGCTGACAAGGCTTATGGTTATACAATGGTTTTCAGTTAATTATTTTCCAGACCAGAATCTTAGAAAGATATGGAGTGAAATTCGGATTATAATAAGGCACAGTGGCATTGTCTTGGCATTGGGTTGATATTCCAAAGAAAGGGCTTCATGTGAGCCACTAGCCATGAGATATTTTTTCCATTGACATGCTAAACTTTTGTACATAATCTGTAAAGAAAGTTGTGCAGGCCCGCCCTTGGGTTAATTGGAATTTGTTGGCAGGGATCAAAATGGTCCTCATTTGTTAAGTAAGCTATTATTTATTTGCACTGTGATTTGTTATGGCTTTTAAATTTATTATGAACAAAAGCTAAGAAATGAATTTCATGTGTCCGAATAAGTCTTGTTTCCATTAAATCTATGTTGCAGGGTTCAGTTATATCCCATCACATTTTCAGAACACAAATTAAAGGAGAGAAGATGGTTGATGTGAGTTTTTGAGAGGGAACAACTATGAAATCCTTAGATTCATTGATTTCGTGCAGAATCCCATATTGTTACCATACAAATGATTCAATGGCGAATTCCTTATTAAAATTTGCAATAGCAATAGGATAGCAAATCCACAACCTCCTTTTCTGTTCTATCTGGTTTGATATAGTGCCTATGTCTGCATTATTGCAATTTCACTTGAGCGTCATATTCTTCGGAAATTGGCCCTGGTAGGCAGGTAGTTCAATATGCATTTTTTGTTTATTACGATATGCATACGATATACATGTGTCTACACCACTCACTTTGACTTCACCCCCAAATTTTCTGGCCAACACCTTCTACAGAAAACTGTAATTCATCCGTCTTTCAATGTTTTTAGAAAGATAAGGGTCAGGAAACTTTAGAGTAGCTGCTTTGCCTTTTAGGAATCAAGTGTCGATCTCAATTTGATTACCAGCATAATAATCTTTCTGCAAGTATTTCTGGAAGTTGCACACAATGGTCTATTTTAAAGTAAAAAGTCATGGATGTGCTAAATGATGCACAGATTTTAAAACCCTTGGAGGTTATTTGACCTTAGATAGTTGATGAGTAACATCATGCTGCTTGCTACTGAGTATAATTATCTTATTTGGTCATTGAGTGAGAAAAAGTATCACATGGATTGGCCTGAGAAATGCATGCCAAAATCTGTCTCATTTTTAACTTAAGATGAGTCTACTTCTGGCAGATTGCCTCTCAATGAAAAATTCATTGAGGTAGGTTTAACAGGAGCCTGCTTTCAAAAGTATCAGTGAAGGTATTCCAACACTTTTAGGTGATCCTCTCGGGGTTGTAGGTCTTGGTAAAAATATTACTATCTTTGCAAATAATTATGTGATATATTTCCCTGATGAGATTGGGGGGAATTGGTAAAACAGGCTGGATGGGCCGAAACCAACCCGGGTTCGAATCTCAGGAGGCACTTGCAGGTTACAGTCGTTTGACTTGCAGCTGGTTGCTACCATTTGACTGGCTTGGCGATGTGTTGGTAGTGGTTGTTTAACTAGCAGTGGTTGCGGCTGTTTCAAACTGGCCCTTGATGGCTGTGGGGCCCAGCATTAAATTCCATGTTTAAATGTTCAAAAATAAAATAAAATTATGTGATATATTTCTGAGAAGGCTTCACCAAAACTCCACGGTTGCCAATAACAAACAATACCGTTTGGGATTTCAATCATGTTGCTTTTTAAAAACCATTGTAATACACTTAACAATGGGTCATAACAAATCATCCATTCATTATCTATACTAGAGGAAGAAGCTTCTGTTGGTGACCAATGCTCGTATACAGGGGAGAAATTGAAGAGAAAACATGGCCCTTCCTACCAAGCTGTATTTGTTTTTACCTTTAACATAAATAAATAAACTCGTGATATATTTCTGAGAAGGCTTTGCCAAAACTCCACATTTGGCAATAAACAAACAATACCGTTCGGGCTGTCAATTATGTTGCTTTTAAAAACCTTCACAATACGCTTTGCAATGGGTCACCACAAATCATCCATTTTTTTCGTATGCTTACACTTTCATTATCTATACTAGAGGAAGAAGCTTCTGTTGGTGACCAATGCTCGTATATGGGAGAAATTGAAGAGAAAAAATGGTCCTTCCTACCAAGGTGTATTTGTTTTTCTCAAGGTAAATTATAACACAGCCCACTGTCAACGGAACGCAGAGATTGCACCATTAATTTTTTTGGGACTAGCAGATAGCCATGCTCATAGCCTTGTGGATGTGCAGTGCATGCCCAATGGGGATTGAAGCCCAAGTCATTATCATGGCAATTTTTTCACCTTGTGGCTAGAAAATTGCTCATTAGACGAATGTGCATTTTACCGGACATTTGTTTTTTGATGTTTGGTATGTCGTAAGGTAAAGGCAAATCATATACCGACAACCCTACTCATAACAATTGGTTAACCAAAATTAGTGGATGTAATCAGATTTCATTTGCAGGTGTTCAATGAATGAGTGGTGCAAATCTTATACCGACAATCAAGGTAAACATCATTCGGACACATTTTGCAGATATTGTTTTCTCAATTCCCAAAAGGCTTAAGGTTGGGTTTGCTTTAGAGCTTGATCCAGAGGTCAAAACCTAAGGTAAAACCCAAAGGGGTACAAAATTTGAACAATATATAAATGAAAACATCCTATTATCCCTGCAAGGTGGATCTCATGGGCCAAGGAAACATGTTGGCAAGTCTGGGGCCTAAAAATAACAACTCTACCTTTGACCTTTTTCAAGAATAATACTGGATATTAAGAAATGGTAAACCAAAACCACCATGGCAGAGTTCATTTGATAAGTTTAGCCCGAGCAGTCGCAAAGGTTGTGCAATATAGATTTGATTTAGAATGTCCTACACTTTCAGAGCATCTCATCTCAAACTTCAGTCACATAACTGTTTTTCAGAAGTGATATATGCTTGCCACTGCAAAGAGGACATCTTGATGTTCAGAAGATTACGTTATGATTAAATGTATGTGAATTTAAGATGGCAAAGCCTGTGTGTGGAATGAAACAGGGGCAGAAACTACAAAGACTAATCTTTTGTAACTGAAAAGTAAGGCTAAAATCATGGTTCGCTTGGTGGCGTTCTTAAATTGCTTGCAAGTGACGAGGACCAGATTTAAAGGTGGTGAAAAAGTTGGAGTGAAAAGGACGAAAAACTCGTGACCTTATTTCACTAAGTCATGTTATGCAAAGCATCATGGATGGCTTGGCGAACATTTCAAAGGATTTAATTAAAAGAAATATACACAAATTTATAATTATGACCCCACAAGTATGCGGTCAATGAACTTACGACCAATTGAAAAGGATAAAGTGCAAATTGAATGATGGATTAAGGTGGCTCCTCCTTTTAAATGAGCATAATGTCTACGAGGAGGGAAAGCCATCTTCTTAAATTCATCTGGCACCTCTTGAATATGGGATTCTTTTGGGAGCCATTATCCAAGGTTTCGAAGTTATGGTGGTAGCGACAAGAAGAACTCCCTACGAACTTGTTAATAGAAATTGAACATTATATTAATATTTAATGAATGATTTTAATAATATTCACAAGATTAAGTAATTATTAATAAATTTTGAAGAAGTGTTACGGAGGGTCATCTTTTTCCATAAATTTTGGTGTTACTAGTTGCAACAAATTTTGTTGATGCAAATTATATAAGATGCAATGCAATTCATGTCAAAGAAATAGATAACACCTCTAAATTGGTGGTAGTCTTTCAAATTTGGTAGTGTTTTAAAAAATTGTCACAAATAGCATAAGAGTTTGGGTCAACAAGTGACATGACAAATATTGATGTAAATAGCATTAGAGTTTGCATCAAGTGACATCGATGACTTGACTATGGTCTAACACAAACTTTGACACAAGCAATGGGCCCTACTAGATCTATTAGGGGGTTGAGCGCCCCATATCTATATGGTATAGGGTCATTGATTGAGTTGAATGGGGAGTGCGTACTAGCCTGCTATAGAGGGCAAGATAGGTTAGGATAGCAAGAAGAGTTAGGAGCATAAGAATAAGTTATTGTGCTCTCTCGAATGAGCTAAAGAAGAAGCCAATGACAACCTCCTAATTGTAGTGGGTGGACAACCTATCTATATATATACTCACCCCATAAATAGATAAAGGACCTTCATCATGGCCTAGTTAAAGTTGGCCCCCCCAAAGATGCATATGGTATATATAATAGGTATTAGGCCGACCCTTGGGGATGCAAAGAATCACAAGTATTTTCCCCAAAATTTTCAAAAAATCTCCCTCAAAAAATTGAAATTTGTCCCAATTGAAATTTATGAAACATCAACAAAATATATTTGACGCAAGTGCACTAGGGTTTGTGTTAGACCATAATTAGAATAAAAACTCACAAAAGCATATTAAGGCATACACGCGTTCAATTTTAAAAATAAGTTATAGAACAATAATAAAAAGTAAATTAAACATTTTGAAAGGGCCCAAATTGTTGTTAATGTTTGAGATTTGTTTGAATTTATCTTATATTATCAGAGTCATCTATATTTTTTTGATGTTTGTGTTTAAAATGGCAGGGAAAGAAAAACTAGAAACATGAAGAAGAAAAAGAAAAATCAAAGGCAAAGAGCTAGAGTACATAGATGATTTAGTTTGAAATGAAATTCAAAATTACATAAGAAGATGAAGGTGAAGAGGAAGAGGAAAAGGAAGAACATTTTGTTAGTTTTATATATCATTTTTTGTTTGGAATTTTATAAAATAAAATTGATTTTTTCAAACTATTTTTTTATTATTTGAATTTTATCTCATATTATCATATTTATTTATAATTTTTGTTTTTTGTGTTAAAATTTTGGTCTTTCTATTTATCAAAACCTAGCATTGTATTTTTTAACATAGAAACATAGGGTTTGAAAAATGAAGCCCCAACATTTCTATTTTTTATGTTTTTTATTTTTTGAATGTGTATATTTTTCTCCATGAAGGAATTTAATCTTCTTTTTTATTATGAAGAATTTTTTTTTACTAAATTTCAATTTCTATTTTTCCTAGTTCAAAACTTAATTTATGATGTTCTATATATTATTAGGCATTGCCTTGTGATGAGAAAGATGATGAAGATGATCATTGTAAAAGTGATGATGATAGTGTTGATAATGATGACCATGTCTTCGCTGATGATGATGACAAGGGGAATGGTGAGGGTTAATAACAAACAATTACTATGATGGGTTCTTTAATTTGTACTGTGATAATAAAGATGACTACCCTTCAAACTTTATTACTGATGACGATGTTTATGTAGACATATAATTAGATACAAAACCTTTTTCCATATTGTCTTGTCCCTATTTTATCATATTTGACATACTTGTGTATATTTATGTATTTCTAGGGCTTCTATGACCCCACATCAGTGCCCATTTAACACTTGAGTCTTAAAAGAATATCTAACACTTAACATAATATTTCCATTTGGATCCTTGGACTAAATTTCATCAGTTATCATGCTCCTCATCAAGATATGAGCCTTTGTTCATTCTATATTAGATTGGGTAGACACATGCCCTGTGCGAGTTGGTCCCGTTTGCATTTGTGGGTCTTTTTCCCCATTGCAACTGATCTTGCACTTTTAAGTTTTCTCCTTATCATTTCAAATGTTGGCGAATGTGTCAAAATTGTCTTAGAGTACCCTATCTATACAAGTCATCTTAAACCATTTAGGAAATGAAGGGGAATCATCGAAAAAAAAAGAAAATATGATTATCAAAGATTAAGACCTACAACGAAGCACTAATTTTCATTATTTCTCCTACTTCAAGTTGAGCTTTATTGAGTCATATCTTACACACTTGTGAGATTTTACCTTGGTCTCTCATAATCCCCTTGTACTAAATGAAGGTTTTAGCTTGCACGTAGCTAAATATCACTTCAAGGGATGAGGATGTTCAAAACCTTTACTCGATTTATTCCATTTGTACTCACTCAGAACTACTTGGATGTCTAATTCCAACATGTGGGATACATAGTTTGTAACGTCATCTCGACGGTTGCCTAACTCCATAAACCATTGTTTGTTTTGAGTGCCAAGCTAGGTCAAAGAGGAGGAATTAGTAATTCAACACATTTTGCCTGAAAAATCACTAAAACGAAGATATAAAAAGATCATAAAACAAGAGGCGAACCAGTGAAAGAAAAGTTAGGGTTCACAACCCTACACAAGATAAATTTGACAAAACAAATACAAATCCAATGGCGTGAATATGTCAAGTGCAAATTTGACCAAGACGAACCCTCACAAAGAATGGTTTTGTCTAGGGGATCTAGAGGTCAGATCAGAGTTCAAGAGCAGTAAATAGTCAACCTACATAGTCATATTCTAGATCTAGACTCTGATTTCTATTATGGCAACAAGATGTGACTGTTTCTTATCCTTTGTACTTATTTTGCATAGCCTAGTTCATTTATCACTTAGTCTTGTTGCTATTATTAGCTAATTGAGTAGATCTAAATTTTGTACTTTAATAACTGCGTTGTTAGATTTATTCAATTAATTTGTTTATTTAAAATAAAATAAAACCAAAATTATGGTACACTTAAATGGTGAACTCTGACATTTGCTTGCTGTCAACCCAGAGTTTTACAAATCCTCATTCCCTTAGGGTTTGATCATTCCTTTTCAAATATGATCCTCAGATTTGTCTATACAATTATTATTTCATTAATAATGCTTAACTATCACATTGATGCTGTAACAACCCAAAGGGGTAGCCCAAACAATGTTATCATTCCCTTTTTTGATCCTTGAAATAGGATAAGCCAAGATGTCCCTACTCAAGCTTTTAATCTTGCCCCTCCTAGATTTTAGATTAAACAACCTTATGACCTAGTGGATCAATTGCCAACCACACAAGCTAAGATTTTTATTCTTGAGCAACCCAATAAGTTAGTAGTTTACAAAGACATATTACACAATGCTTTGCACAATACCACTTCATTAGTTGATGCCAACCCTATTCGTTTTGCTTCTCTGGTAAAAACATTACAACATAACGAACACCTCATCTCTTTTGATGTAGAGATCCATCTAGAGAGGCCATTGATCGAAACCTTCCACTATACATTAGAGCCATAAAAAATCACACAAAAATTTAAAGGGTTATCATAGACAATGGTTCTAGATTAAATATTTACAATCTTACCTTTCTAGTAGCAACAAGCATTGATCTTAAATATTTATCACCATTAGACACAATCAAGCACAAAGTCCCATAGGAACAATCACCCTAAACATAGTGCTTGGGCCTTAGACTCGACCCACAAAATGTCGAGTCATATCTAGTGACATCAATTAAAATATTCTATTAGGAAAACCATGGAACCACACTTTGAGTGCTATACCCTCTACATTGCACATATACACAAAATTTGCTCACGAAGGATGTGCATACACCCATCTTGGAGAGGACGTTTCTTTCCATTATTACTGACATGTTGTAAAATAAATAATTTGTCATACCTAATTTCAACTTAAACCAAGAAAGAGTTATAGCTCCATAACCACCTATTCCAATAGAAAGAGTGCACCCACACATGTGGGAGAATCAAGCAAAACCAAATGGTAATGATCAAGAATAAGATGATGATACAACATATAATAAGGAACCTAATTAATTAATTAAATATTTTCCCAATGTTAGCTTCACACCATGTGGACTAGGAGAGTATGTAGATGACATGAACACATTTGGTATCACCAAACTATATTGTACTTCCTAGGATTATGGTCGACTCTTTGTGCTTAATGGTACCACGCCTCAAATTGATAAAGGGGAACAACCTATGGAGGCCAATTGTTTGAATATTGAATAATTAATGAAATCTATTGCTTCTTTGCATATTCACTTTGAAATAACCATTCAAAGAAATATAAGCCAAAGAAGCAAGTGATTGTGCCTTAGCATATACATCTTTTTAACCATTTTGTAGTATTTTACATCAAAGCGAATAATGCAATGCAATATTTAACACAAGGTATAAACAATATATATATATATATATGTATATGTATATGTATATGTATATAATATATATATATATATATATATATATATATATATATATATATATATATATATATATATATATATATATATATATATATGTATATGTATATACACACACACATATATATATATATATATGTATATACACATATATATGTATATATATACACATATATATGTATATATATATATACGTGTGTGTATATATATGTGTGTATATATATATGTGTATATATATGTGTGTGTATATATACACACACACACACACACACACACATATATATGTATATATATACATATATATACATGTATATATATACATATATATACATGTATATATATATATATATATATATATATATATATATATATATATATATATATATATGTATATGTATATGTATATATATATATAACAAAGTATATGATCAATCAACATCCTATACTAACTATAAAGAAAGCATCACATTAAATACTGATCACATGCTTGCATTATGTTCCTTTTAAACCAAGACAAGATTGCATTTCTGAAAGTCCAACCTACAATGATTCTTCTAGAACTCTTTTTATTTATTATTGATAAAAAACAAACAACATAACCTAAACCTCAATGCATACATCTTAGAACATTTTCTTTATACTATATTTTCCTATTGCTTTGTTTTAATAGTATGGTTTTAATGCTCTTAGTCATATACTTGAGAGTGTTGCCGCATATTCAGAATCCCACTATATATGACATATTTGACTCTTGACACTTATTTTAAGTAACATCAACTTTAAGCATCATCATTCATGATGATTCTCTTATTCACAATCTATAGTTTCTTCACTTATTGCATGCCACTTTCGACACTTAGTCTATCACATGTGTACATCCTATGGGCATTCATTATCAAAATTACAAAACAAAAAACCAATTCAAAATAAAAAAACATTCATAACAAGACATTAAATCGTAAACTTTTTTTCCTTTATTTTAGTCATATGATGCATATCTGCATTTTTTACTTATACTAGAGGTTTTACTATATTCACGTGTTCTTCACATGCCTTTCATAGTATACTTTGAGTGGGTGAGATGTAGGGTATTCAAATTATATATGGTCATGGACTCATTCATGCCTAAAATATAGGGGAATTTATATACACAAGTGATTATTACATGATTACATCTTTCTAACTTGTTCTCCAGTTACTATATAGAGTTACTTTACATAGATCATATATCATGCATTTTTTCTTACATTAAGTGTACATATGTTGATTGCGCACATGGATATCTATGTGCATTTATTTCATATCATTGTTACATGGATGAATACATTTCATATCACTTTTCTTGTGATTGATATTTGTCTATTTATTGCACCTTGATATCATACCATCCATATTTCTACGACTAGGATTTGGGCCTCATCGCTACATCTTTATTGTACTATAGTCTTGTACATAGTGTTCATATTCTATATGTCTTGCCTTACAAGTGCCTTCATCTTAGAGATTGATTGCATTCTTATATCTTACTCATTTGATACAATGGCACTTACCTTCTATTTTCATCAATATTCTTGTAGACACTTGTTTCATGTTGTTTGCTATGTTTCATTAGACTTGTTAGTTTGAATGTTTCTCTTATTCTAAGCACTTGTATTGGCTACCCGATGACGATAATTTTTTTATCAGTCCTTTAGTCACAACATGCAATGATTTATGAGGGAAGTAATAGGTTTCTTATAATCCTCCCCATCTTATTCCTCTAGTTTGCGAGCCTTGATCTTCTCCTTTTATGTGCAACGTCGTGCCTACTTGTGATAATTCTCTATCTTTTACACATTTTATGCAAAAAATAAAAAAAAATGACTTCCTACGTGATTGTATCTTTACATCTACCTGCTTATGGGGACATCGTACCCATACTTGTTCATCAGTGATCACATATATACACATATTTTCCTATAGGGGCATAGTACCCAAAGTCTCTATCTTATGAGTTTCATTCATCATATCTATTCGCATATTTGCCTATGATGGAATCATATTGACACATATTCATTATTGATGTATCCTATAGGTTTACATTGCTTATTTGGATTCTAAATCCTACATCTACATTGACAAATGCTTGGCTATCACTCATGGTACATTCTATATACAAGGGAAAGTGAAGCTGATCTACAAATCAATCCTAGCTTGGAGAAGATAAATCACACTAACCCTTCCTCTTGTTGGTACATTTAGACAATCGGGCTCATGACCAATATGGATCCTTGTGATGTCCCTTACTTAGGGGCTCTTTTTTTTCTCCTACAAATACTCTGATACCACTGTGATGTCCCTTACTTAGGGGCTCTTTTTTTTCCTACAAATGCTCTGATACCACTGTGGTGTCCCCTTCTAATAGGGAATATAAGACGTCATCAGCTCTGATAACAGATACAAACTGCAGAATAGATTCAAGTATGCATAAACAAATCACAGATCTTATCATTCATTCAGATGATTACAAAAGATGTCCTAAACTATTACAATTATAGTCCTCTCTTATGCATATAAAACATGAAATACAGTATTGAAAACCCTGGCTTTGCAAATCTGGGAGTGAAATCTGAATCTGAAGGGTCTCAGCCTTTCTGTGTCGACACACAGACGCCGTCGTCGGTCGATATCTCGTCGACGTTGGTCGCTGTCAGTCGGCTTTCTGCCGACGTCGGTCTTCAGTCGACCGATGTCGGTCACCGAAAGCTCTCTCTGCCGAGGTCGGTGCCTGATGCGGATCTGTACAGACCTGTACGGACTTGGTACGGCCGCCAACCTGTCTGTTCTTAACCCCTGATAGCTGAACAACCTGATGATCTCACGAATATAGATTCTAACACAAGATCTATCTTTGTATGACTTATTGGGTCAAAAACTAAATAAAGAAATACCTGAAATACTGTGATAACTTCTGTGTGAAGTTATCTCTCAAATATCTGTAATACTATGATAACTTCTGGGTGAAGCTATCTCTCAAACCTGAAACCTCTGTGATAACTTCTGTATGAAGTTATCTCTCAATTTGGCAATAGATCAACTGATCTCTCACAACCTCTGAATCGCACACAATGAAGAGTTGACGTTCTTCAATGCTGATGGAAATCTGTGATAACTCCTGTATGAAGCTATCTCTCAATTTGGCAATAGATCGGCTGATCTTTCACAACCTCTGAATCGCACACAATGAAGAGTTGACGTTCTCCACTGCAGATGGAATCCTGGAACCCTTGGCTCAGTCTTCATAGAAGAATTTCTTCAATATCAAAATCAATAATCAATTCATACTTACAAACTCTCTCCCATGAGAAACTCTTATACCCTTCCAAAGGTGTGCTTGCTAAAATTAGATTTCTTAAATTAGATTTCTTTGTCTGCCGAGATCGGTGCCTGAGCAGATCTGTACGGACCTGTACGGACTTAGTATGACCGCCAACCTGTCTGTTCTTAACCCTTGATAGCTGAACAACCTGATCTCAAAAATATACGATTCTAACACAACAGATCTATATCTGTATAACTTATTGGATCAAAAACTAAATAAGAAATACCTGGGATATCTGTAATAACTTCTGTGTGAAGTTATCTCTCAAACCTAAAATTCTGTGATAACTTCTGGATGAAGCTATCTCTCAATTTGGCAATAAATCAGCTGATATTTCACAGCCTCTAAATCGCACACAATGAAGAGTTGACGTTCTCCACTGCAATGGAATCCTGGAACCCTTGGCTCAGTCTTCACAGAAGAATTTCTTCAATTTTCAATAATCAATAATCTATGCATAATTCCAAACTCTCTCCCATGAGAACTCTTATACCCTTCCAAAGGTGTGCTTGCTAAAATTAGATTTCCTCAAATTAGAACTTGGGGTTCTAAAATTAGAATTCCTCAAATTAGAACTTGGGCTTCTTAAATTAGAATTTGGGTCTTAAAATTAGACCAATTAATTAATAATTAATAATTAATTAATATCTAATTTAAAATTAGACCAAATAATTAATTAATTAATATCTAATTTAAAATTAGACCAAATAATTAATATTTGATTAAATCAATCAAATATTAATATCTCCCTCAATACATGTCGGATCCTCGAACCGTCTGAAGCTGGTGAACCAGGGAGTGATTCTGCACATGACCATATCAAAACAAGGGTGTTCTGCTGTATGTCAAATATCCCTAAATAATAGGAGCTCAGGCCCAATGTGTCTAAGATAACCTGAATGAGAGCCAACTATAGGAATTCTGTAAATCAAAGCCAAGCCAATCTCCATCATGACCCTCTATCCATCCAATCAGCCTACGAAGGTCGCATAATAGGCTAATCATCAAGCCTGTCAATGTCCACGAAAAAGGGGACATGACAATCCTCTAAACCTAACTAGGGGGCCCTTTACCAGAATATCACTAGAGAGGGTTCCAAAACCTCTAGTCAAGCAATACCATGCAATAACCCTAATTAGGTCCTAATTTTTTTTATCAAAGTAAATGCCAAAGCAAAAGTAAATCTAACCTAGTGCTCACCAAAGCATGTGGCACAAAATAGGGGTAACAAATATATAAGTAAACATGCATAGAAAAACAATACTCAAGTCAATGTAGAGGTAATCCTAATGCATGCAGAGAGAAACATATTTTTAAGCTAACAAATGCAAATCTATCTACTTTAATAAAGAGGATCAAGAATTAGGAATACTTACCTTGAAGACGAACCCGTCGAGCCTCGCCAAGGTGTTTTGCAAGAGGTTGTTGTGGTTTGTAAGGATAACAAAGATAGGTCAGTTCTAGGCTACATGAATTCTCCTATGCATCCAAAAGACTTCTCTCACAAGACAAGATTCTTATCTCCAAGTGTAGTATGAAACCCTAAGCAATGGCTCCTTAAGTAGAATGGTGGATAAACAGATGCACAAATAAATGAACTTTATCTCTCTATGAAATGATGTGTTTATATAGCCAGTTTTAATGTTAGACTCTTCCAAAGTTTTAGCAAACAGAGTCGACCCAATTGACCTTGTTCTTTAAAAAATAAAGCAGTTAGGTCCTAGACCAGGTCGGTCGAGGCCGACTTAATCTTGTAACATGCTTATAAATTAAGAATAGGGTCAGCCCAGGTTGACCTTGTTCGGTAAATGAAAAAAGAGGTTTTGGCTTAGGTAGGGGCTGTTCGAGGAGGTGAATTGCTTGGAGGAGTGTGTAAGGGAGGTGTCAAAGCTTATGGAAATATGTATGAGAGGTTTGTGTTGGTTTCAAGTGGTGGTATAAAAGATAAAAATATTGCGAAGCACCAATGGTCTGCCCACTCCTTTTACAGTGCACCCTTAAGGCGTGCACTTAGGGAGACTGAGACTCGACGGGTTCCTATAAGAGAAAAAATATCATTAATTGGTAAAATTTTAAAATATTGTGTGTATACATATGACCCACTTAAAACTTATCATGTGTCACACAGTTGCAACATGGGATGGTGCTTGAAGAAAAGAACATAACAACACACAATGTTGAGCTAAGTAAATAGCAATAAGAAGCGAATATGATAAATGAAAGGACAAAATTGAAAAATACATATTTTTACTTACCTTAGTGTCATGAAAAAGGAAGAAAGTAAGAGAAATGTGAAGGTGTCCAATGTGAGAAACACTAGGCGAACCTGTAAAATAAATAAAAAATCATTTTTTTTTGCAAAATATACATGTAATATGTAGAAAAATTCTCTATGACATCCGGATTCTGGAATATCTTTTGGTTCAGAAAAAGAGCTATTAGAAACAAAGTTAGCAAAAAATGGAATCTGATTGTAAATAATTGATAGGTAAATAATTTTGAATAGTAAATTTAAATAGGGTGAAAATTATTTCATTTTTTCGTATAAAAGATAAAAATCTTGCGAAGCACCAATGGTTTGCCCACTCCTTTTACGGTGCACCCTTAAGGTGTGCACTTAGAGAGACTGACACTCGACGGGTTCATATAAGAGAGAAAATATCATTAATTGATAAAATTTTAAAATATTGTGTGTATACATATGACCCACTTGAAGCTTATCATGTGTCACGCAGTTACAACATGGGATGGTGCTTCAAGAAAAGAACATAACAACACACAATGTTGAGCTAAGTAAATTGCAGTAAGAAGCGAATATGATAAATGAAAGGACAAAATTGAAAAATACATACTTTTACTTACTTTAGTGCCGTGAAAAAGGAAGAAAGAGAAATATGAAGGTGTCCAATGTGGGAAACATTAGGCAAACCTGTAAAATAAATAAAAAATCAGTTTTTTTGCAAAATATACATGTAATATGTAGAAAAATTCTCTATGAAGTCTAGATTTTGGAATATCTTTTGGTTCAGAAAAAGAGCTATTAGAAACAAAGTTAGCGAAAAATGGAATCTAATTGTAAATAATTGATAGGTAAATAAATAGTAAATTTAAATAAACTGAAAATCATTTCATTTTTTATTTTTACTATTTTGAGAAAATATTGCTCTGAGAGACCTAGTTGAGCCTAGAAAGTGACCATGGTGAGGAGACGACAACTTCATCGTAGAGGATGCCTAGTGGACGTGGCTAGTACAACTCAGGTAAGTGATGCATTAATTTCAAATATTTGGTAATTTTATTAGAAATTAAACTAGATATAGAAAAATAGTTGTTAGGAAAAATATAGATATCAAAAATGACCCTAATTTTTAAAGGTAAACTAGGGGTTAAATGGGATATTAGGTAGGAAAGAATCGGACCATTAAATACCTAAGGAATTTATGGTAAATGGTTGAAAAGTCACAGCAAACTAAGAACAAATTTGGCCTTGTTGATCGAGTTTGAAAAGGTGAGAGAAGTCAAGGTGGCCGACTGTGTAGCAGTGGGCCAATTTAGTATCATTGGGGGTGGCTGATTGCGTAGTAGAGGGCTGATCTAGTTAGAAAAAGAGATATGGCTGACATAGTACCTTGTGGCCAATGCAATATGTAATAGATGGCTGATATAGTCTGTTAAAGGAGGCCGACTACATGGCAAAGGGATGATATAGTATGCAAATGATAGGAAAGGGCCAATTTAGTCTCAAAAAGGTTGATTGTGTCTATAGGAATGGGTCATCTGTATAGTAGAGGGCCAATTTAGTATGGCAAAGAGGTGATAGGGCCAATTTAGTATCAAAAGGTTCGACTATGTAGGAAAAGGAAAAACTAAGACAAACAAGGTGATGAAGTAGTTAATTTTTAGTATTTTTAGAATATTTAAGATGTATTTTATTATTATGACATTGAAATCTAATACATTCTCTATTGTTTGATGTTTTACAGAGGCGACATATTTTTGGCACCTAGTGGATGCGTCCTAGCTATCAAATTTATTAGATCGATTGTTAAACATAAATCAAGCTCAGCTGGTTGCCTTGGGATTTGGAGGCATTATGGAGATGAGGAGGTTTCCACTTAGTGTTGATCTAGTCATCATGTTCCTAGGAGCATGGAAGCTATGGACCAACATGTTCAAATGGGTGTGGAGGGGGACACAATAGAGGTGGGCATCACCTTGGAGGATGTTCATGCCTTGCTTGGACTGCCCATTTTCAAGACTATGGTCATATGTGATGTGCCGAAGATGGAGGATGAGAGGTGAGCCCTAGCCCATTGGGTGACAAACTTAGAGAGGATTTATCTTGGGTTGTATGTGAATTTGTTTGATGTGTATATCTCAGCGATTATGGATATTCAGAAGGCCTTGATAGGATTTGTGATAACATGTGTGCTATGTCACAAGTCATATGGAAAGGTACCACTGTACACGATAGCCTTATATCAATCTATCCTAGAGCAGGGTGCATTGTATGATCTTGGCTCTATCATTTGGGTACATCTCATGCACGATATGTATAGGATGCTGACTCGGGGGTAGAAGATGATGGGCCCTATCATTTTGCTGAATGCATAGATTTATGAGATATTCCTTATGTATCTACCAGTTGGGTTGCCCCATGTAATTGATGATAGGTTACCTCGGGTTGTTAGATGGAGGCATGATCATGTAGTATGTGTCATGCTCTATGTTCCAGCTTTATAGACTATTACACGGGGATAAATAGTGTGGCAGTTTTACACTGACATTACTACCATATGACCATCTTGGGTGACTATTGATACCAATTTAGCACACATTCAGACCACGAGTCACTATACTTCACGAGTAAAGCCACATCTAATAGCTCGTGTACCCAGGCAACTAGGCCTACCACATCCAATGGCCCCTCTAGTAGTGCCCATGTATTGGGCACAACATGATAGAGAGTTGAGAGGGAGAGGAGGTGCAGGGGTACTTGCCAAGATACCTATGATTAGGCCTCAATGAGCGAGACCATGGCCAAGGTAGGCACAACAATAGGAGGCAATGAGGCCTAGTGCTGAGGATGTTATGGATGTAGATGCTGCAGGTGGGGATGCAGGAGTGGAGCCATAGCAAGGGTGATAATAGCCACCTCAATATCATCAAAGATAAAGGCACCATCAATGAGAGGGAAAACATGCATGAGTAGTCATACATGATGATCCTATGATGGTTGTAGGACACAATTGGTTGATAGAGAGGTCACTAAGGAGGGGATTGCGATGGGCTCAAGTGGTGACTCCTAGTTTTGCACTTGTGTGGAGGCAATTGATAGAGGAGGTGCTCGATGGTCGAGCTGATAGGGAGACTGTGGTCAGTGATACCGACACTAGTGAGAAATTCTTTGATTTATTAAGTTTTTAACATAGATGACTAGTTTCATTGTCATTTATGTATTTAGTGATACATAGATGGTTTGATATATATATGATATCTGATGTATATTTGGTTTATATTTTGTAGGTACTATAGTAGAGGAGATCAGATGGGGAACCATGATTATGGCTACACACCATGATATTTTGGATGGGGTGCTATCACATTATGAACCATCCACCTTGGTAGATCATGTGGTACCATTTTCCCTAGATTATGATAGTTTAGACTGGTGGGGGAGGTTGGTCTATAGCTGCAGGGGTAGGAGAGGGAGAGGCTCGAGCTTGGTAGGCATTGGCACAGGGGCGAGCCACTCATATGGAAACCACTGTGGTGCTTGGACGTGTGCAGTCCCAAGTGGCCAATCTATAGGGTCAAATTGATGGCTTGAGATCCTAGACTGCCTTATTACAACACACCATTTAGAGGGGTCAGTCACATACATCCATAGGTAGTGTGGCTCGGCCACATGATAGACATGATGGGGCACAACCTTAGAGCTGTAGCTATTATATTTTGTACTTGTGTTTGTATAAATTTCATGGTGTATATATTGATATGGACATTTCTTGGTCTATGGTTTGTACTTATTGTGGATGGATATATGGATTTTTTTAATAACACATGTATTTTAATTTTGTTGTATATGCTATGAGAAATATGTGATGTATATTTTCTTTTCTAGCATTATGTGATACACAAGCATGGTTAAACATAAAAACAAAAATGATTTGGAAAAGTATAAATAATTATAAAAATGTAATACACACTATATCATGATGGGAAATGTGTCAAAACAAAAGATGAATAAATATAAGAAACCAAAAAGGTAAAGTAAAAGGTAACAAATGTTTCAAACCATGTAAAAGATTTGTATCAAATTAAAACAAATAAAAGTCATATTATATCAAGTTGGGAAGTATGAAATTTTTTAATAAAGTGGAAAACATGTGAAAACCAATGGTATAAAAATAAACGAATAATAAAGTTAATCAATCATACTAGATCAAGATGGGAAGTAAGATCAAGATGAAAAGTATGAAAAGAAAAATAAAAAGTAAGTTTAAATCAAATTAATCATACCAAATCAAGATGGAAAATATGATAAATTTGATAAAATGGTTGGAAACATACATGCAATCAAAAAATAAGAAGATAAAAATGAAGTGTTTATGAAGTAAGCATAAAACATATTATTTCAAGATGAGAAGTATGTAAATGACATGTAAATCATAATGTAACACAAATTATCTCAAATTTTAAGCATGTAATTTTATTTTAACTTGGTTATAGTGTAAATTTTTTTATTAGAATATTCTGTGAGGAGGGTATGGTCCTATCCAAGGTCTTAAACTGCAACTCACAAAGGGAACACCAATGAGGTGAAAATAAAGGTGAGAATAATTAAAGATGTTTTAATGTGGTAATTTGTGAGGAGAGCATGGTCCTATCCATGGTCTTACACTACAACTCACAAGGTGAACACCAATGAGGTGATTGGTAATAAGGAAAAAAATAAGAAAATATTTTGTTATGATAATTTGAGAGGAGACCCTGGTCTTATCTGTGGTCTTACACTACAACTCACAAAGGGAAACCCTAGGGGGTATGATCAGTTAAAAAAAAAAAAATCCTCAAAGAGAAATATTAGGATTGTTGTAATGAAAGAGAGAATGTATAAATCATGACATAGGTGTTTATGAGAAAACCTTAGTAAACATGAGGCATACTAGGTAAAAAAGAAAGACACTAAGAGTCAAGTGACCATCAAAATACAAAAGATACCTACTCATAATAAGCACAAATATGTATAGGCAAATATGTGAGATACTAAGATCAATTCATGAAGGCTATATGAACAAAGAAAGTAAAATGGACTTAACTTCCCACAACATGTTCCTTGTTCCTCAGGGGATCTTACATAATCGTTGATTTACTGTGAAGATCGAGTACTTGTATGAGAAAGTAGGTAGCACTATATATTTTTTTGTTCTCTTATCCCAATATATTGACGTACTGCACCCCAATGAACTTTGGCTCTATCATGCGGTCAACTGTGAAGTTTGAGCTTTGATTAGAAATAAGAGATGATTGGAAATAAGACATGTGTTAAATATAGTAAATCACGTCTTTTGGTGTGATTAGACTTTTGAGTTGTATGTTGCCTTTTGAATCACTATTTTTTGTTTAAATGATTTGGATTTTAACCTTTTTATGGATTTTGTGATTCCTTCTCCATATGGATTTGAAATAACCAACATGAGTGATAAAAGTGATACACACGAATGAGCTTTAGACTTTGGTTAAAGGAGGCTAAGTAATTAGAGATATGACTGACTGAAAAACTTAGGCTTACCTGTGAACCAATATGTAATCTCAAATTTCAACCTTATGTATGTTTAGTATGTGAAGAGAAATAAGGGAATAAAGGAGATCAAAATAGATTAGTGTATAGGAGTACAATGAGAAGTCTTATTTGCTAACTAATCATATGGTAGAAATAAAATACTAAGGGAATTAGAGTTGTATAACTAAGTCACAATAATAATTATCTTTATTTGAGTGTAAAAGATAACAAACAATCATTATAGAGAAAATAAAGGAATCCATGAAAGAAGTGAAATCATAATATAAGTTTACATTCATGAAAAGAATGATAAAAAACCATAATAAAAGGCAAAAGAGAATGAAACCATGTAAAACACATAAACCATAATATAATGGTCCCTGTGAAATAGATAAGTGACATCATGTTTGACACATCATTGTATCTTCTTTCCCTATAGGAGGAGGATGATAGATATTCATTTCAAACAATAATTGTAATAGGTTTTTGTGATGACGGGGAGAAGTTCTCATTAGCTCTAAGAAAGGAATTTGAGATGGGAGATGGGAAAGTTCCACAATAGGATCCCATTCATCATAACCCATGAGAGGATTGTTAGATATAGGTGCATAGTGTTGTAAGAGCTCCTAAGAAGGAGGGTTGGAGGTACAATTAAACTTGCGTTGATAGGGTATGGTTGGTTTAGGTTGGTTGCAAGTGGGTTGAGTGACTTTAGGTGATGTGATGGTTGGTTGAGATATTTCTTGTGGTTGGGTAGAAGAAATACTATTAGAAGTTTGAGGTATGTTGTCTTGTGGTGTGGAATTTAGGGGAAGAGTATAAATGGTATGAGAGGTATAATCAATGTGTGTGGTTGGGAGTGGTGCTTATATGGTGATTGGTTCCTCTTGCTTAATACCATGATATGGGATGGGGAAGGGTCTTGAATGATGCAAAATGGTTGGGATGTGTGATGTGTAGGTGTTGGATTTGAGTCAATAAAAGCAACAAATTTTCTCATATTAGTCATATTAACCACATTTTTGTCATTGGTGGTAAGGTCTATAAGACTTTCAACATTGCTAGTAGTATGAGTAGGTTGTTCAATGTTGTCTTGGTGGTTAGTAAGGGGATCCTTGTAGATAGCTAAATGAGTATTAGCTTTGTTTAAAGCTTGATTTTTATTTTGCATTTCATGAGCTTTAAAATCTATGTCATAAGCTTGTTGACATTTTCAAATAAGGGATTCATGGTCAAATTTAGGACCAATAAGAAAAACCATATCAAGATTTATTAATTGTCTACAAGTCTCATGAGAATGGCTCCAACTTGCATGAAACCAATAAAATTTGTTTGGATCATACCATAATTTCATAGGATGAGTGGGGTTAAGATCTTGTGGTAGAAGTCTTGGGAGATGTTTTTGAATTTTTGCTAGGGACAATGGTTTGTGTACATTAGTGTGGTTGTGTTCAAAACATGTGGGAATGTGATTAGAATTGTTGTTAGGGGGAGGAGGATGCTCCATGGTGTTTTTTAGAGCAATAGCTTGGATGGTGTGTATAGTGTCGTAAGTGTCGGTAATGCCATCATTGGTTGCATGATGGTTTTTATTTTTGATGAGTGTGTAAGAGCCCATTATAGGTTAATGTGGTTCAAATTGATGCATGAGGAAGTATTGTCATTTGGCTTGGTCAAGAGCTTCTTCCAAAGTTTTTGGAGAGAGGGTCCTATAACAATATTGTAATTTAGGGTGGAGAGCATTGGTAAATAAATGGAAGAGTTTTTCATCCACCATATTATGCTCACATTCGTTAGACAAGTTTTTCCATCATTTGATGAAGACTTGTGTTGTTTCAGTTTTGAGTTGTTTGTAATTTATAAAATGGGCTAAGCTATTTTTGGGAAGATCACTAGTTTAGATATCTTGAACTAGTGAGTTGACCAAGTCTTCTAAGCTAGTAATAGAGTGGATTTTAAATTGATTTTATTAAATTTAAAGCATCTCTTGAGAGCATTTTAGCCAAGAATTGGGTAGAAACTAAGGTATAAAGCTTAACCCAATCTTTATAAAGGTTTCCAAATGTTTTTAGATGTAAGGTAGGATCGATAGATCCATTGTAAGTGATGGTGGGGGTGATACCTCTTATGTCAATGTTGGAAATTTGAGGTACTAGAGGTTTGTTTTGCAAATGTTTTATGCTTTTATTGATAAGTGGAGTTTGTGGTATGAGGTTACCATGGGAATCCCTGGGGGGAGGTGGGGTTTAGGGGCATTGGGATTTTGCGCTCAGCATGGAACCTAGTGAGGTTGGTTTTGGAGATGTATGAGATGATTTTGTATTTGCATCATATGATTTACATTATTGGTTTGAAAAGTATGCATTTGGTTAAGCATTTTAAAGAGAAGTTGATTACTTTGAGCAACATTTTGGCTAGTGGATACAACGTGTGATACATTTATATTATGTTAGGTGTTAGGAGCTTGAGATGCACTATGAGTGTGCAATGAGGTATTAACATGCACCACACTAGTGGCATGAGTAGCATTGGTAGAAAAAGAAACATTGGTAGTACAATAAGCCTTGGT
Source organism: Torreya grandis (assembly GCA_037957365.1). Lineage (NCBI taxonomy): Eukaryota > Viridiplantae > Streptophyta > Pinopsida > Cupressales > Taxaceae > Torreya > Torreya grandis. The sequence continues at coordinate 846,276 of JARHVA010003779.1, forward strand.
ATCAAAGGAAGCATTGGTAACATGGTTAAGGATGTGGGTGTTTTGAAGAGGTTCACTAGAAGTTGAACCTGCCATTTTGGTATAAATACTTGGCATAGAGGTTGAAGAAGACATAGAAGATGATTTAATGGTGTGGGAAGGTGAAAATATGGATGGGAAATATTGGGATACAAAGAAAGGTATTCCCCCAAATCCTTGGAAAAGGTAGGAGAAGGTGAATAGGGTTCTCTTATATGAAATCCCATCATGAGATTATAGATGGTTGTAGGATATTTTACTCTATGTTTAGGGTTTTCATTGATGTAAAAGAGCATTTACATTGTGTATTCAAGATCATGCTCATCTTCTAATTAAAACAAGGGGTTAAGTGTTAATGAAGAATGGGGAGGAGTCCCATAGTTGGTAGTGTGGGTAGAAACATGAATATTACTTTATTCCGTGGTGGGTGCCACAAGATGTGTCTTAAAAAATCTATTGGGATTGGTAAAACTCATCATGTTTGATTGATTCAATTCTATATTATCCTCAAACAATAAATTCATGATGGAGAGAAATTAAGCACTTGATAAAAATGAAGGTCAACTAGTAGGATACAGGGTCGAATAAGTTGACACTATCTTGTAGGATAATAGATAGAATAATCTACAAAAGACAGTCAAACTAGTCAACTGTGTTATGCAGATGGCAAAACTGAGAGTGTATGAAAGACACATAGTCAAATAGGTCGACTGTGTGTTGAATGAAAACATAACAAATAGTCTGTAAGAGATTGGGTCAAACATAGTGACTATGTTATATGGAAAAATAGAAATTTTAAGGGACACAATCGAGCATATCGACTGTGTTTTGAAGGTAGAGACAGGTTTTGACAATTATGACTATAGATGATATAGTGTTATTATGCATAATACTTGAAATAAACACATAAATAACTGTATCGATCCAATTGATCTAGTTATGGCACACATCATAAACCTTGTACCAATGTTGGCTGATATAAGTTTTGAAATATAGCATACAATTATCAAAGAACAAGTAACAAAAATAAAGATGTTAATTTATGTGGTCATTCTTAAATATTTTAAATTATAATAGTTTTATAAATAAATGTGATAGAGAGTTGGATATAAGAAAGAACTAAAAACCAATCTAAGGATGGTTTCATGTAGTTAAAACTGAAAAAGATCTGTATTGGTGATGGTATTGGCTTGGTATTAGGGCCTACCTCTCACTTCACAATCCCACAATGATAAGGGTGTCAGGTGATCTACTAATATATACCATCAACCATGTATTAATATTTGGCTATAAAATGGAGTCAGCTTCCCTTTTTATGATGAAATTCAAGTAGGTAGACTTTGGGTATAATTTATTTAATGTTTTTTGATTTTATGTGGTTTGGAAGTGTGTGAAAAAGAAAAATAGTGTGACTAAGTCGATAAATTAAAACTTCATATTTAGTCTATGTGTGTTAATCTGACCAAACAAACAATAAAAATAAAAAGTGAATTAATTACTAATAAGTTAATTCCTTTGGTTGAAGTGTATAGGGTCGGTTCATATGACAATGTATGCAACCAATATATAACATAATTGATTGGGTCGATGCTGTCTATTGAAATAAGAGTCATAAGAACAGAATCAAACAAATTTATTGAGTCTCCTAGGTAGGAAAATAAGATACAGAACTATGTTGATCCATTTGAACTAGTTCACTATAGGGTTATAATTTTATAGACTGAAAACTATGAAAAATAGGACTCTAAATGAAGAACAAAAATGACTAAGATGGTAAGAATAAACCTGATAATTTTGAAGATGCTAAAGTTAATATTTTTATACTATGTTGTTTAGATGATGATTTTTAGCTTGCTAACAAAGTCAAATGGATCAACTGAGTTTGAAAACTTGTATGTAAAGAAGTGAACTGAGTTAAGCTAATCGATCTAGTTACCTATGGTTGAAGATGACTTGCATAGAGAAATACAGAGTCGATCACAATGACTGTGTGTTAAACCCATGCATCAAATGTTAGATTGAGTTGATAGATTCAATCTAGTATTGTAAAAATAAAAAAATTATATAATAAATGAAGGTGTGAAGGAAAAACTTCAAGGGTTAGTTCACGTCAGGGTCACTAGAATGTATACAAAGGAAAGTGAAACTGATCTACAAATCATTCCTAACTTGGAGAAGATAAATCACACCAACCCTTCTACTTGTTGGTACATTTAGACAATTAATGTCATGACCAATATGGATATTGTATACCTAAGGGGTCCCTTACCATACAATATCACTAGAGAGGGTTCCAAAGCCTCTAATCAAACAATACCATGTGATAACCCTAGATAGGTCTTACATTTTCTTATCAAAGTAAAAGAAAAATTAAAATTAAATCTAACCTAGTGCTTACCAAAACATATGGCACAAAATGGGGGTGATAAACATAAAAGTAAACATGCATAAAATAACTTTGCTCAAGTAAATGTAGAGGTAATCCTAATGCATGGAGAGAGAAACATATTTGTAAGCTAACAAATGCATATCTATCTACTTTAATAAAGAGGAACAAGAGTTAGGAATACTTACCTTGAAGATGAACCCATCGAGCCTCAATTTCTCCTTTGGTCAAGGTGCTTCACAAGAGGTTGTTGTGGTTTATAAGGATAAAAAAGATAGGCCAGCTCTAGGATACATGATTTCTCTTATGCATCCAAAATACTTCTCCCATAAGAAAAGATTCTTATCTCTAGGTGTAGTATGAAACCCTAATAAATGGCTCCTCAAGTATAATGGTGGACAAGTAGATGCACAAATAAATGATTAACTCTATCTCTCTCTATGAAATGTTGAAAATGATGTGTTTATATAACCATATCTAACCCTAAACTCTTCAGATGTTTTAGCTGATAGAGTCGGCCCAATTGACCATGTTATTTAATAAATAAAGTAGTTGGGTCTCAGAATAGGTCAATCGAGGCTAACCTAATACTTTATAGTACTTATATTTTAAGAACAATGTCAGCCCAGCCTGAATTTGTTTGGTAAATGGAGAAAAGAGGTTTTGGATTAGGTAGGGGCTATTTGAGGTGGTGAATTAGTTGGAGTGTGTAACATAGGTGTCAAAGCTTAGAAAAATGCATATGATAAGTTTGTGTTGGTTTCAAGTGGTGGTATAGGAGACAACAATATTAAAAAGTATCAATGGTCTGCCCACCCCTTTCCTGGTGCACCCTTTAAGGCATGCACTTAGAGAGATTGAGACTCAACATGTTATTTCAACAGAGAAAACATTAGTAATTGAAAAAGTATAAAAATATTGTGTGTATACACATTCACTGCCATATCTTTCTACTATTGGGTTTTCATCCATTGGGGGCATGTTTATTTCCCCAACACACATCTTCATCCTTACTATAGGATATATTTTTTCACTAATGGGCCATGCCATATATTCATCCATATCATGTGATCATGACACATTTTTATTATCTTACAATATGAGACCACATCGCACATGTGTTTTGCATTATTACACTGATGTGCCCTTATACTCTACATATCATTCTGCACCTTAACACATTATATTAATCATACTTGATATATACATGATTCATATGATCACCAATCAAGGGGAAAGATCTATAATGAAAAAATTACAAAATACAAAAAATCAAAAATATTTATTTATATATGGTTACATATTCACTTATGGTAGAGGTTTTCATATCTATGATTTACATGTATTTTTCATTGTATTTTTTCCACATCTTGAGGGGGAATTTTCATAGACATCATGCCTTACCTTAGGGGCATTACTATATAAAATATTTTATATGGTGATATCTTTCTTTGCTTTTCATTTATCATATCGAGCTAGATCACATTGGTCACAAAGGATCCTCTTGTTGTCATGTATTGTGAGCTGCCCTTGTGTGCTATCTCACTAATTTGTCTAGTCACTAACTTGGGTGTGGTCACTAACTTGAATGTGATTCATTGTTTTATTCTATGCTTGTAGCTATGATGATCATCTTGCATATTACTATACTAAGATTGGTGTCATGATTTCTATCATGTATATATATATATATATTACAATATACACATTTGATTCCTTCATTGCCCTTATCTTTATCATGCATTTATGGGGGCACACTATTTGTGTATTCTGATTATTATATATAGTTTGAAAAAGGGCATATAATATCACATTTGGGGCATATTGGTTATTCCCATCTTGATTTGCCTTTAGGGCCATCATCTTATTTTACATTGTGCTTGATATGATACTGTATTTCCTATGCTAAGTGACATTTATATATGATATTGTGGGGTGTGACTATATGCCAAATTATTTATTCTAAAAACAATACATTAGAAATTATTATTTTCAAAGTCATTATATATGTTTCAGGATATTAATGCTTCATGTATATTAGTTTCCTAACATATGGTGCACTTAACATTATATTTTGAGATGAGTGATTACAACATATATCTTTATCCCTCACCTCAAAAGAGGGGCATATATTAAGGCATATTTTATAAAAAAATCAAAATTGAGTGAACTTGAGCAAAATTGATTAAACTTGATTTTTTTAATCTAATCAAGAAGAGGATTGGGCCCTAGTGATTCCTAGATATGTGTTGGCTATGTTTCAACATATATCAAAAATCTAGTTTTAGAAACAATTTGTTGTGGCATTTGTGTCAAATAATAGCCATGCGTATTTATTTTCATTGTTTCCAAAAATTAAAATTCCCAAAACTTCCCAACTTTTGCACCATTGCGTCTACCAAGTTAAAAAGATAATTTTTAATTATAAATACTTAATAATATGTTGAAATTTCAAGACCTATTGGGCTTATCAGAAATTTTCAATAGTAACATAATTTTTGTGAGTTCATGATATACCTGATTTATCTGACTGTGTCTAATTCAAAGTTCTGTAGGTTCCTCAAGTTCCCGATATACCCAATATTACCAATGAAGTCTTGAAAATTTATCAAAATTATAATTAATTTAAATTGTATTGGATGTTTTGAGTTTGTGAGGAATTTGTAGAGGGTGTTGTCAGTTCCATCGGTTCCCAATAATTATGATTATTCCAATGTGTTTGATGATCAAAGTGTCTACTTCAAATAAAAATTTAAAAGAGGTTCCATTGGTCTCACAAACACCCAACTAACACTAGAGACACATTTTTGAGTTTTATAAATTGAAGTCAATGGTTCCTATTTTCACCAACACCTCTTATTGACATTTTCAAAGCATTGAACAATGTCAAACTCCTTTAGTTTTCTCCTCTTCCATTGGTGGTTCCCAGAATCGAGCATTTTATTCCTTTCGAGGCTTGATTGCTTTGTTATCTCTTGTTTCACTTCATTTTATTTCATTCTCCATGTTTTTTATTACTTTATATCAAATTTGAGAGGTGATATGAAGCCTAAAAAGTTTTTATTTACCCACATAAAAACTAGAATAAAAATTAAGGATTACTTCTTATATTTTTATGTCCAATGTAGTATACCCCATTCACCCACATAAACATTTTTTGCCTCCTAAATTTTCCTTAAACAATTTAAAACTGTTTTCCAAAGTTTCCTTTCATATAACCAAGTCATCCGCCTCTTAATTTTTCCTTAAACAATTTAAAATTGCTTGCCAAAGTTGTCTTCAGCATAACCAAATCATAAAAAATAAAATTCAAGTATATGGGCTATGAACACATTTCCACTCTTGATACAAACATTTTAGACATCATTTCAAACTATACGAGTCATACAAATATAGAGGAATTTTGGGAAAAACTGGAAGATGGGAAGAAAACAACGTTAGAACAATGCTTCTAGATAATAGACTTGCACATGCCACTACTTTTCCTACATCTATCCAATGTGTATGTTTATTAATTGCATGTGAAAAGTACTATGATCCAAAGAAAAGAGAAAAGAGAAATGTAAATGATATTTTACTATCTAATCTTGATGGTAATTCAATTGACACGACTTTGGGATTGCATCCTATGATGAAACAATATAAATTAATAAGGATATTGGTCAAGTATTCTAGGTTCAGAATAAGGAAAAATGCTTGAACATGATAAATCAATCTTGGTTAATTAAAAAGAGTAAGGGACCTTATAAAATTGCTAAAATATTATACAGGTGTTATTTACAAGAAGAGTTGTTAGACATGATAACATTTATAAACAGAGTCATCGGCCATGCTAATACACACTTGTTCAAGAATTGGAAGTGCATGCATCTCAATATATTTATGTTGGAGAAAAATTTATTGATTCGGGGATATAATTAGTGATAACCTCCATGAACAATTAACTACACTAAAATCAACACTTTTTTTTACATGACATCATACTTAGTTTATTTTATTGCAGACCTGAGACAATGACTAGGCTTGAATGAAGTAGGAAAAATATTTGTGGAAAGCTGGTACATGATAGAGTTACTCAACTCACTCACTAAAAAGGGAAGAAAAATTTTAAGAGGGTAAATGATGCATTTACTATGTTGGTAGTATGGATTCTTTAAGGAAACACTGCAACACAAATATCAAATTAAGTTGCCACTTTGATCAAGAAATTTCAGAGCTATTTGATTTAGTTTCCAAGGTTCACATACCTTAGGGTTGGAGGATTTATATGCACTCCATATAGACTACCAAAATATTCAAGTGATAAGATGATTCTTATTGAAATCTATAGATAGTTGAGTGAAGTTCATAAGAAATGCAATCTGAGGCATGTAGGAGAATCTCATTTCACATTGGATTGAGTTACTATATTTGAAAAACAACCCTTGATGCTTTGAGAATTGAGACTTGTAATGGTATATTTTCCAAAGCAACCTCATACCTAAAGACTTGTTTTTGATACAATAACTTTGTAAAATATAATCTTAGACTAGGTGTTAGTTATTTACATGTATAAAAAATTAAGGATTATTGGGAATTTTGTGAAGAAGACTTTGAGGTGAGAAAAAATGATTATTCAAGGATGAATTAGGATTATATGAAATCCTTCAGGGTTGAATTGATTATAAGATGAATAATTGATGATGACACTTTTATTATTGACCCGCTGTTTACTAATTAAATACATCATATGCCTTTGCCCCTGATTGTTAGGTCAATGAAAGAATTGACAAATTTGAAAGAGCATATAAAATATGTTTTGATAAAATCATAAGCTTGGTTTGAAAATAAATTTATTGAATATACCACTGGAGGATATTTAAAAAGGTACAGAGACTTTCAAGAGCCAACAACAAACTGCATCAACAAATGCATCTCAACAAACCAATATAAAAATACATTTCAAAATCTTAAGTTCTAGCCTAACAACAAGTGGTGGTGGCGATGGAAAAGATCCAAACCAGAAGAAACTTCCTGAAAAAACTTGTAGAGATGATTCTTCATCGAGAAAAAAAATTCTTATCATAAAAACTCCAACATCTTCTATTGTGCCAGGGGAATTTCAATCTTGAAAAACCTTAAACCTTCTTTATTGATTGATAATACTACCCAACTATTTTTGGGTTTTTGAACAACACACCAATAAAATACATCTTGTTATTTCTCCCACATATATGGAGCTAACCTCACCAACACTTCATATTCCATCACCTCTTCATATTTTTTCTCCTTCACATTCACCTCAAGTTCCACCTCCACCTCCACCTCCACCTCCATCTCATTTCTCGCCCATTCAACAAACTCAAACTTTTTTTTATAGTATTTCTCAACCACTCATTACTTCAATGGCTCCTCTCACTAATCCTATTACCCAAATAACTAATTCTTAAAGGGACACATCATTCAAATGGGTACAAAAAATAGTGAGAAATTAAGAAACTTCAACGAAAGTTACAACTCTTGATTTTGATGCAATTGCCAATATCTTACAAATTCTCCTAGAGAAAAAGAAAGCTAAAATTAATTCAAGGTTGGTAATTGGTCCTATATGTGTATATTTTGTAGAGGTTTCTCAACTTATATTTGACAAAGATCAAGAGGAAATGACCTTGGTTGACTATAATTTCATCAAAATACCACTTGGGGATTAACTCATGAAAGTGATATCCATAATTTTCAACTTACTGCAACAAGGTTGATTAAGAGAATATAAGAGGGGAAACAAACACAAGAATAGTTGGAAGAAAATGTGTGTATGGTTTCTGGATACATCAAATCAGTTTTGAGTTTGAGTGAATCTCCATTGAAGGTTGTGTCTGAATCAACTTTACTTGAAGAGATTGACAAAGAATCCATTGCTAAAATTGGTAAATAAAACAATCATGAGAGCGTTATGGAAACCTAGGCATAACAACTTCTCATTGATGGTTTGAAGTTTCTAGATGAAAACAAGAAATCATATGAACTTTTGACAATTGAACATGAAAAAGGGGATCCATAAATTAAGTCTATGAAGAAATATATCAGAATTTGGAAAGATTTAATTAGAGACTTGCTAGATATGTCATGTATGTATGAGAAGATACTAATATCTAAAGGTATCTTTAGAAAATTTGATGAAAATAATTATTTCCCTTGGGATCATTTTGTTGAGGGAAAATACATGATTTAGAAGATGCATTAGAATATTTGTGCACTTAAAGTAAGAACTGTGATAATATGAAATTAAAAGTCCGTGTAAATGTTTGGGTTGTACATTGTGATTTGTTGAAAGGAGATGAATTAAAACCATACAGATCTGTTGAGTTAAAAGAATAATTTCATAATATGGTGAAGAAAGAGTTGTTCAAAATGGACACTTTTAATATTGAAGCCATGAATAAGTTTATGATTTTATCCAATTGCTGCATTCTTCCTTCTCTTTCCTTATTTGTTTCTTGTTCACTATCCTCATTTGGAATACTATTATCTTTATTCTTAAGCAAAACCCCACAAGAACAATTTTCCATATATATACTATAAATATTATTTTTTTGCATTTTTCTCATTTCAATAGAGGGAGCCTCCCTTACTAAGAGAGGAGGGACTTCTCATCTCTTACATTGTTGACCAAAATCTAATATTCTCTAACCTGGATAAAATATTTTGCCAACAATTTTTAGCACCCATTATGGGCACAATTTTGTGATTTTCGTGCAACCCACAAAGTTTCATTTTTTGTTCATATGACTATCCTTGGAATTCAGATCCCTGTCCTTTAGCTAGATCTCAATTGGATACAAATGATGCAAGAAGATATCTCTTCTAACCTTTGAACGTGTGCTTATAATAATAAAACCAGTCCTGTTTAGTTTCAAAGAGACATAACTACATTAAAAGAAGAAGAACATTTTAATCTTGCACATAAATAGACAACACTTGATGCTAGAATAAGAAAATTGAGACAAGTTATAGTTAGAGTTGTTCATATATCTATCCAACTACCTCCCACTCTAAGACAATAATTAGATTCCATGCTAGCTAGAAGAAATTTTACCAAGGCAAGTAAAAAATAAGTATTTTTGATCCCACATTTGAATTACAAGAAAATTTTGATTTTGAACTAAGCCAACAAGATATTTCAATAATAAAATAGTAAGTAAAATATATTCAAGTATTTCAACCAGTCTGTAAAAATCAAACTTATAAGTTGAAACTATAACTATTAGAGCATCAATCATCTTCACAACTATACTATCTAAAGTCATAAATTTTGTTACAATGGATGTGGTACCCTAGGGACCGGCCATATGTCCAATTGCCCTTGGTGGAAAATGACATGATTTTTCTAAAGGATTGTTATAAATCAAATTTATACCCTTTGGAAGGTAGTTCAATCCTTTAAAATTTGATTTAACATGTAAACACCTCAAGGTTGTGGGTACCCTATTGGAGAGGTGAATCTCTAGGATAAAGGGCTAGCTCCCATTGATGAATCACTTAGGCTCAAACATTAATCTACCACTTTATATAAAAATGGAGAGAAACCTACTCTAATGGAGGTGATGCATAAAATATGATTTGATCACTACTAACCAACTGTAAATGCACTTCAAACAAGAGGCTAACCTATACATGACACTAATCCAAATATGACTCTCTACGTCAATGTTTCTCATGAAGGTTTGTGAAGCAAGCTTGATCTGGGAGGACTAGTTAAGAGGTCATGAAATGAAACTAATAAAAATACTACTCACTAAAACCCTACACACTTCATTTGGACACTTCAAGAGACCTAAAAAAAGATTCCAAATTGAACATGAATTCTAATCAAGGACAAGAATGCTAAGGAAACAAGACTATCACTTAGCAAGATCAACTATTCAAGCATGCATATTGAAACCAATCCATGGAGAAGGTAAAACCAGACTGTTCTCATTGATCAAAGGTTTAAAATGGGTAGGGCTTCACCATACCCAGGTGGAGGATAAATATTAGCCTATCAAGGCTCAATATATAGATAAATGTGAGAGAGAAGGAGAGAATGGCATAGGCGAGAGAGAGACAAGTGTCAAAAAAAATTTATAATAAAAAGGTATGAAACTACCCCATCAGGTCCTAAAAGACAAGTTTTAGTCTTCTAAAGATGCTCTTTTTCTCCAAGTGACGTGGATGTTTCAAACTTTGCTTAACACCTTACCTAGCTCTCCAAAACTGCCCTTTGATTTGGATTGTGGAATGACAAGTGGTGTTTTTGATGGTCAAGTCATGTCGAGTTACATGTTTCCTTTGATCTTGACACCTTTCATCTGATCTCTAAAGGTTCCCTTTGACACATCACTTCATTTTCTTGCAGGTGTCTAGAACTTTCTTTGTCTTACTAGGCCAATTTTGCTTACAAGTGTCAAAACTTGAACTCATATTATCCAATTCATTATATCTATATGGATGGCCTATTAACATCATATTAGACATAAAAAAACTCACTTGGAGGTCTCAAACTACCCCCAAGAACTTGTTCTACATCAAGAGCTCTCATTAGGCCTATTTTCCTTGTAGCCCTAAAAATGTGTAAACCTCCTTGTGTATAATAATGTATGAAGGTCATTGCTAAAATGAGAACATATTCGTGGACCTAGTATCTATTTACATATTCATGTCAAATTTGATATCTAGACTCTGAGTGGAAGTGCCTTTTTCTTGCCTTTCTCTCTCCTCAATTAGGCCTCCTTGTTTGGACGCCTATTTTTTTAATTCAATTCTCTCCCACACATGTCAAACCACCCAAAATCATGTTATTAACTTTAATTAATTTATCACCAACTTACATGTCAAATTTAAGGCTCTGAGACCCTGTGGAAGTGTGAGAACCATGAAATGGCCTTGAAACCTGGGTTCCTTTTAGGCCTGTTTGAGACTGTCTTGAAAAATGTAGTTTTTTGAATAACTTATAGGATGTTATATGCATATTTTTTGGATTGAAAATATTAAATATATATCAGGAAACCTCTCCCAATAGTTTTGAAGTGTTCATCTATCCAAAACACCTATAAAACACCAAAAACCATGTAAAATAATGCATTTATTATAGCCTATACAACTACAAGTACAAACTAAGTAATCATGGATAATATAATTAGATTAATAAATAATGTCTATGATGTTTTAGGATAAAATAAATTCATATCATGTGATTTAGGAGCTCATGTCTCTCAACTAGTCATTGCTAAGATTTTATGAGGGTTTTAGGCACGTTCTATTCTTAAGGATTGTTCATAAAGAACATATCTTCTTTCTCTCTCCTAATACCACAAGATTGTGTTTATGGGACCCATACAACACCTAAAAACACAAATTTCCACCATGTGTCTTTTCAGGAAAGTTATGAGCAAAACTTGGTGCCACTCAGGTGGTTGAGTGTGTATTTGAGAGGGGTTTGCATTCTTAAGCCTTGTTCATGAAGATGATGGGATTAATCCAAAAAATTATGCCACAAGAATAAAGTGTGGAGACATCATTACCTCCTCTAAAATTCATTTATATCCCATACATAGGTTCATGATCATACCAAGTGAATGGAAGTCTGATCTTAGACTGCAACCCTGCCTTGAAGGAAGCTAGAGTTGGTCTCAAAGTCAAATTATACTTTTCTTGCCTTACCCTACATTTGGAGGGTCTTATATGGTTTTTAATTTCACTTCACACTTTTTATTAGCTTCATATCTCATTTTAACACTCGCTAAGCCATCTTATCTATGACTCCTATAGGTCTGCCTGTGTATGAATTAGGCCCCATAGGTCTAGACAAAGTTGATCATCATTCCATGCTTTCTCACCAAGTTTTAAGGTATAAATGAGATTATATTGTCACCATGAAACCAATTCTCAATTATTTTCTCTCCCTCAGACCTCCTCTTGGACTTTAACTCTCTCAAAATAAGCAAGAGCTTTCATAATAACAAGCAGGCTTGTGGACACCATTTGACTGTAAATAGATGGTTTAGAGAACTTTGTTGATAGATTTTTTGATTTTATAAAATCCTTTTGGATATTTTAATTTTAAATAAATCCATATACCATCTATCATTTCCCTCAAACTTCCCTCTCACTAACTGCTCTTTGGATTTGCTTGTGTAGTGGACTTAGACTCTTAGGGTTATTAGGCCTAGACAAAGTTTATCTTGATTCCATCCTCTTATAGTAATTCTAAAAGTTATATGGAATCATAAAATTTTGTGAAACATTATCAAGGAGTATTCCTTCTCTCAGACTTTCCTTTTGATGCTAGGTAAGTGACCTTCACTCAGCCAAGCGAGCAATCCTATGTGTGGGTTAGGCTGTGTAGGCCTAGATAAGGTTTATCAATGTTTTAATCAATCTGTAATTAGGTTTGAGGGTATAAATGAGATATTATGTCATCATGAAACTATATTAAAATGGTTTTCCTTTCCTCAACTTCTCACAGGCCCCTTCTCTTCATTCTAAACAAACAATCTTCATTGAGGGCAAGCGGGCCTATAGGTTCATGACTGTGTATGCAAGGTTTTGGTGAATCTTGATAAGTAATTATCTTTGAACTCTCCCTTAGGTCAATTGGAATTTCAATGAACTGTTTAACCTATTTTCTAACCCAAGTTAGACTCTAATGCTCCTTCATGTACTTTGCCTTCACACAAGTTTACACACAAAATTGTTTGCTTAGTCTGGGTTTAACATTCCTAAAAAGCCCTGTCTACATTTTATGTTTTAGTTTATTATTGAAGTCCATGTGGAATAATGAAAACCTTAGAGAATCACTTCAAAATATATTTTATGTATCAAGCTTTCAGTCAAGCTACACCCCACTGTCTTACATCAAAGACTTCACATTTTCACAAACCTCCATATTCTACCTTATGCCATGGTTGTAGGTGGTTTAGGTTGAGTGAGAGTTTTAAATATAAAAAATATAAAATTGACTTATTAAATCATTTCATTATCATCCTGATAGTTCTTGGGATTCATTGAAGACTCTTTTCATGCTTGAATACCAATTCTAAAACCTCAAGTAGACTTGTACATTGTCATTTGGGTTGTGATTGGGTCTTAAGTCCTTCCCAAGGTCTCATCACAAGGTTGAAGGTTTATATACTTCTTCAGGGCTTGAATTCACCCTTATCTTCATTCCATCCTCATATATCATATGAAACGTTTCACCTCTCCAAATAGGCTTAACTATGTGTTAAGAATCTCTTGGTTATAGGCAGTGGTTTAGGTGTCTAAATTGAAAGCTTGGGATGAATACCTTTTCAATGGAATTGCTTAAAACTAGGTGAATTTGACCACAATTGAAAATCTATTCATAAACCTCTCAATCTCTTTGCTAACAATCTTTCAAAGCTCCCATATGTCATTTGTTCCTTCATGGTTGTAGGTGACAGTGAACTGTGTGGATGTAGGTATAACTTGGTATATTGAGCATTAAATTGGTGAGGAAATCCTTACCTATGAGTTTGAAACTCAAAATTTTTGAAAAGCACACACTTATTTATCTACTCAATACCCTAACATGACATTCTTGATATATATTACACCAAAACTCTCACAAAAAATAGACCTACAAGGCTGCATTCCTATGATTTAGGCCTCATATTGGTGCAAAAATGACTTTTTGAGCTTGAGATCACCCTTCCATAATGTTTAATTTATTCACTAATAGGGTCAATAATATTATACATCCTTTAACAAGATAAAAACAAGACTTTTCAACCATGCTACACATGCAATCCTATATGCATAATCCTCAAGCTAGAAGCATAATGACACTTGGAGACTAGTATAGACAATACTTAGATGATTGGATAACTTTGGCTGAAGGGGAAAGATGGAGAAACATGTTCAACATCATTTTAATGCATATGAACCCTATGGAAATCCCTGAATCAATGGAGAAACATTTATAATCACTTGCACACTATGTAGAAGAGTAACTTTCTTGCTTGACCAGTGCATATATGGGATATATGGTGATGAAAAATGATGTATGAGGGTTGAGTAGACCTATGAAGATCCTATGAAATGTTCACCTTTCCTCTATTAATTCACACCTATAACTATGCTGCCCAAAAACTGAGACAGTGGGATTTTGAGTCTAAAAAAACAACTTAGCTCCTTAGCGATTGTTCATAAAGATAAAGAGATCAATAAAATAATTAATTCCATTAATTGGAAGCCCATAGGGGTTCCCAAATATGGTCAAAATATTAACCTCCAACTCCACCTGTATAACCTATACCATGCATTTGAAAATGGCCTTCGCGAGCTTATGAAGAGAGCAATGGGAGAAAGGAGTATTATGCAATTTTGAGACTTGAAACTTGATTTAAAGCTTGGAAATGACCTATGAAAGATGAAGGGATGTTATAAAACCATTTTTACCTATAGGTGATCTCAACAAGTCTGTACAAGTACTTTAACTCCCTTCTTTGGCATTGAAACTCAAGATTATAACTTCCTCTTGACTTGTAACTACCATATACACATTGGAAAATATTTTTCAAGATTATACAAGTGTCATGTGTGGATGAATCACCTTGGTGGGCCTTATTATACATTGGAGTTAGTCAAAAACCTCTTTTCCTTCATTAAATTTTACCTTAAATTTTTCAAAAGAAGCTTAACCTTTCCAAAACATCATGAAATGCTTGTATAAATCATTTCAGGCATGAAATGACCTTGAAGGACACCTAGGGACATATGAATTCACTTTAACAAGTTTCATTTCACCATGACAATACTAGACCACTATAAGACCGATATAAGACATTACCTTAAAGAATGTTAATAAGGTTTTATAAAGACTTTTGAAGGCTATTAAGACATGAAAAAGCTATGAACAAGGTTAAAAAACATGATACTCAAGTTTTCACCTTTAGGGGTTCACATTTTGACCTTGGGGGTCAGAATTAGTCAACAGGGATCATGAAATAACTTTTTAAAGTTCATTAGAGATGGTAAACATCATCCAGACAAATATCCCTTTGCATTCACTACCACATGTGGTATTTTAGGTGTTCAATATTAATATTTAGTAGTTATATTTTTTGTTAAAACCCTAAAATATGTATCATTAGAATGGTTCTATCACCTTACACTTAGATCTATTAATGGTTGGGACACGAGGAAAACAAACTTTAAAAATCATTTCAAACCAATTGAAGATATACCACATGCGCATCTTGCATAATTAAAACAAATGAAAAATAAGGTTCATGAACAAATGAGGGAGTTCATCACAAAAAATTAATATACTATTAAACAAGATTCCTGTCATAGGTAAGCCTACAACTAAAAAATTAGTATTTTTAAAAAAAATGCATAGTTACCTAAAATTATATTTCTACTAGGAATAAATCGAGTAGCCAATCTAAAACAAGCTC
The DNA here is from genome assembly GCA_037957365.1 of Torreya grandis. NCBI lineage: Eukaryota > Viridiplantae > Streptophyta > Pinopsida > Cupressales > Taxaceae > Torreya > Torreya grandis. The sequence goes on from JARHVA010003779.1 coordinate 862,116, forward strand.
AAACATTGGCCACTAAATTGAAGATGATTTGGTTATGACAAAATTTTAAAAAGGATTCCAAAAAATAAAAGGGGATACTTCAAATCAAAATTTAATCGATCAATTAATATTTATATTCTTCCAAGATATCAAAAATTACCTCCATCTCTACTTTAATGTTTTACCCTTGAGTACAAAGTGGTTGTAACTTGTTCATAACAAGCCATTCCTTTGTTAGTTATGACAAGAAGGCTAAGAACTTCTTATATTTTGACATTACTTGATCACCTAGGACTTAGGTGACCAATTTAGGGCAAGTGTTATCAATAAGCTAGCCCACATTAGCGAACTGAAGGTGAAGATTGGTGTTGCCCTCCCAAAGTTCTTAGACTTATTGCTTCAAAGTCGAAGCCTTCTATGTAATTGACTCTTGAAAGGTAGTTATGCCTTCAATTTTATTAACGAGTGGAAGATGTGAAACATCAAGAGATGCTTCGTGTAGTGTTGTATCCAGATCTAAATTGGAAGTCACAATGGTCATAGGTGCCTTATTAATCTATGCCATGGGAAGAGAAAACATTATGTGATGCGTGGATGATGTTGGGACATACCATATCCATTATTTAGATATTTTGGGCACGTATTAAGGTTCCTCCTCCTGTGCACCTCCTTGAGTAGATTAAAACCTTGAGATGTGGACAATGGTTACTGGTTCTTGATTGTTCCCACCATCTTGGTGGTCTCTACTGCTTGCTTTGTTACAACTTCTAGTTACATTGTGTGCTCTAATTGTGCCTTGGATTTTTATTCTACATTAGCCTTAGCTTTAGCATCTACCTCAGCCTTAACTTTGGCTTCTACCTCAGCCTTAGCTTTGGCATCCTACTCCTTAGTCTACATCTTGACTTGCTCCTTCTAGTTTTGTAACACTTCTTTAGTATTTTATTCTTCTTGAGGCTTTGAACCTACTTCTAATTCCTCTTTATTATGTTGTGTTACCTACTCTTCTTGATTCTCTTTTTCTTTCTGATTCCTTGTTACTTATTCTTATTCTTTCTTATTTGCCTCCACTTCTTCGGTGATTTTATTTTTAGCCTTAGCTTCTTTGGCCTTTTTCATTCATTATTTCTCTTCTATTGTTCCTCCTCTACGACAACCTTGCGCTTTGCCTCTTCCTTCTTATTCTTCTTCCTTTATACCTTTTTATCCTTCTTTATAGCCATATTTTTCACATTTTATTCTTATTGTTGCATCGTGGTAGCTTGTTCTTGTCTTGAATTTTTTGATTATTCAATGAGCTGTTCAGGATGTGGTGGAGTTGCCTCCTCTAGCTCCTTCATAGGAGTTGGTGAATGAAGTAGTTACTGCAAATCAAATGATGATGTCCATTCAACCACAATACCTCTTCATGTTGGAGTTGTCTATTTCAAATAGGGTGGAGGCATGAGGTGCTTCTTTACTCACTTGTATGCCCACATCTCTTAAGGTTATTACTCGAGTCTTTGGGCCTATTACGATTCTTCCTCCACCACTAAATTGACCAAATCAACCATCCATTCATGGATTGATGGAGAGACCCTAGATATAGAATGTGTCCTTGACCTATGCACTAGGGCTAGTGGTGGACTTTTTTGTAAAGGAGAGTGTGTTTCCTACATAGTAGAAGATCATGCAACTGGATCCATTTAAAAAAACTTTGCTTGAAATCATTGGTGTGTTATTTCTTGCCCCATAATGTCTACTATGATCAAAAGGGAGGTTGGGCAATCAACCAACAAATATGGTCGCACCTAGTTATGCCCTTGGTAGGTGTGTACTGCCTTCCAAAAGAAGAATTATTTCTCCTCCTATTAATCATAGACCTCATTACCTATGTCCATGAGCATTGATTACAAGACATCTTATTCATTTACACCTAACTCAATAAGGTCACACTCTGTAGAAATATTTGGAACATACTTGTTGTCTAGCCATGACTTGGTATTGTGTGTCCTCTTTTAGGTGGTGGTGGTGAAGCTCTCCATGTTCGTGCCTTCCTCTTGCCCTTATCAACCTATGATGCAGTTGATTTTTTTTGTGATGGTGCTTCTGCTTGAGCTTATGCCTATGTAGGCAAATGTTTTTATTCACCTAGAAGTATATATCATATAGGTTATATTGAACTTGTAGCTAGGGATCTATACTACAAAATTTATACCTTAACATCCAATATGGTGATGAAAAATGGCAGTGGAGTGGCTATTGCCTTAAGTAAATCGTGGACCCTAATATGGATGCCATCATGAGACTTTATGATAGATTGATTGTTATAGCCCAAATTTGCACCATAGGAATATTGTTTAAGCCTTCTAAATATGGGGTAACATGGAGACAATCTTAAACTATGGGTGACCTTTAGGTGGATAAAATATCTAGGTTATAGAAATAGATCCCCTTGATGTATCACTTAAGATTATTCACTAATCTATCAACTTGCAAGGAAAAGAGAGAGATAAACCTACTCTAATGGAGATGATGGACCAAAATTACTTGACCACTGCCAACCAGCTGCATGTGCACATCAACCATGAGACTAATTTGAACAAGCACTACTCCTAATCTGCCTTTCTACATCAACACTTCAATGTGGAGGTGGTGATAGATGTTTGGGCTAGGAGCACTAGTCAATAGGTCATAAAATGACACTAATGAATAAATTAATCACTCAACCTTCACACTTCACTTGGACACTTCACATGACCTGAAAAGAAGGTTTCAAACTGCATATGAATGCCAGAAAAGGACAACATGCCAAGGAAATCTAAGCAAAACACTTGACAAGATCAACTAGTCATGCACATATACTAAAACTAGTCAAAAGAGGAGGTAAAACCAATAGTTTCTCATTGATAAATGGCATGTAAATGGGTATGGCTTTGCCATACCCAAGTGGAGGATACATAACAAGATAAACAAGGTTGCTTAAATAGAGAAGTGAGAGAAAAGAAGAGATAAGGGCATAGGAAAAAGAAGTGACAAGTGTATATAGGGAGTTACAATCAATAAAGAGTTATGAAATAGTTTCAAAAGATCTCAAAGAACATGTGTTTGTCTTTTGAAGATGTTTTTTGGTGTAGGAGTTTGTCCACTTGCTTGACACCTCTTGCTTCTTTATCAAACTGCCCTTTCTCTTGGCTTTGAAAGTGATAAGTGGCCTTATTCATCATCAAGTTATGTTTAATTGATCTTGAAATGATATTTGACGCTTTGCACTTGTTTAGGAAACTCCTAAAATTGACATTGCAATGATGATTACACCTCTTAGGTGTCGTGAAGCCTATTTTATCCTACTACACCTATCCTTGGTTGCAAGTGTCAAATCTTGATTTTTTATTTATAAGTGCACTCTATCTTCATGGATAACATCTCTTAGTCATATAAGACCTAAATCAATCCATTTGGAAGCCTCATGTACTCTCTAAGACTTCATTTTTCACCTTAAGATCAAACATGGCTTCAATTCCTTGTAACCCTGAAAACACACAAAACTCCTTATGTGAAATAATGTACGAATGATGTTGGAAAAATAAGGGTAGTTTTGAGTACCCAATATTCCCTTACATATCCATGTCAAATTTCATGACCATACCCCAAGTAGAAGTACACATAATCACCTATTTTATCTCTCTAAATAGGCCTCTAGGCCTCACTCTCACACACATGAAACTCAAGAAAAATGTTTGATTCACTTTACCTATCCATTGACCATGCTCCATGTCAAATTTTTGCTTTTGAGATCCTATACAGATATGTGAACCATGAAATGACTAAAACCCTAGCCTAGGTGCTTGAACATGCTTGAGAGGTAGTTGGAGTGTTTTGCCAAGAAATTTTCAAGTTATAGTGCTTGGAAATGATCTGTTGAGGATTTAAACACCTTAATACAACTCAATCCACTGAAGATAGGTCTCTTAAAGTACTCAATAGTTTGGTATATAGGCTTCTTGGTTAACAAATAGAACATTTCTCACCTTTTGAACCCTCTTGATGACTTGAAAATCTCATATACCACCTTAATAGATCTAAAGAGGAGTGAATATTATCATGAAACTTTTATCCAATATTTATAGACCTCTATGTTTGATTTGGAAACCAATCCTTACCCTACACCTTCACAAACAAGCCTATAGCCATGCTTTTAGGCCAATTTCATAGAACATGTACCTTGCATGTGCCAACTAGTACCATGTTCAGGTTTTCATGAGACCTATGAAGGTCACCAGGGTGATTTAAAAATCAAATCAATCTATTAGAATCCATTAGAAGGTCTATTTCTCCCATCAAGTCACTATGATGGTTACAAGAGGGTTTAAGGTGTGTTAGGTTCTTAAAGTTGTTCATAGAGGACAAAGCCTCTTTACTTGAACCAATGACATAGGATTTAAGTGGATATACCTCTCCAACACCTCCAAATTTATTTTACCACCATGCATCTTGTCAAGGAATATCTAAGTAAAAGTTAGTGCTTGTCAGGTTAGGCGGGCTACAACTGTGAGGTCAGGAAAGAGATTAGGCTTGAAAATGCAATCTTGATACTTGGTTGAAAATAAAAATGACTTATTTGGGTCTGTGTCATCCATTATTACCATTTTAAATATTCATCTTCACCATCAAACCTTCTATAACCCCATTGATTCATGCTTAGTTTTTATAGCCAAGCATGCCAAAGTGACCCTAACAGGCTATTTGAGTCATTTCCCCTCAATTTTTTTGAGCTTGAAGCTTGTGTGGTCTTGTATAGGTTATATAAACATACTTATGGATATTTATATCCCAAAACTCCTCTTCTATATCTCAATAACTTGTAGGTCTCTATCCATACCTCCAACAAGCCTATGTGTTTGGTCTTACACTTACTAGGCCTAAATAAACCTATCAACCTTGGCACCATTTTGTTGAATGTGAGTACTATATGGAAGTCATACTATCATTAGAGGATCATTCCTAAGTAATTTTATTCTTTCCACATAACTTACTTTAGACCAATAAGGCACCCTTCATGTAGGCAGACAAGCCTGTAGGAACACTTGGCTATATGTGTGCAAGGTTCAAGTGCATTTTGTTTTGATCATCCTATTTGGATTTTATTTAGGTTTTATTTGACCTATATTGAATTTTTTCACCTTGTATATCTCTCTAAACCCAAATTCCATTGTTATATACTGTATCTTTTCCTCAAATTTTAAATCTAACTTGAATTACTAAGTAGTCCTATAGGTGATCATTTGGTGTTTTGACTACAATTTTGAAGTTTAGAAATTCAATACAAATCACTTGTCACAAAAAACATCAATGATCTTAATCAAAATATTGAGATTTAGTCATCTTATTTTGAACCTATGTAATCTCTCCAAGACCTCATGTCTTCACAAGTGTACATTTTCTCTTCTTGTATCTATTCATGACATGGCTATACGTGATAAAAAAGTTGATATGTTTTGGATCACAACCGAACTAGACTTCTTTATAATTCAATTATCTTGTCTCTAATATCTATATTTCACATGTACACTTTTAGATGTTATTCATGTTGACTTAATATCTCATCTTCTCAAACTTTGCTATTCTACCTGTAGGTGTCATTAGGGTGTCTTGACCATTAGATTTTTAGGTCACACCTCCATTGACCTTGATAATTATCCAAGGGCATGTAAATTAGATTGAATTCATTATTTATGCCTTCAAACCATACTATTAGTGCACATTTCAATACATTTATCATAAAATACAGACCTACAGGTCTGTAGACTTGTAGGTCTACATTTCTCATGTTTTATGCCTTCATATGATGCAAGCTTGATATATTTGAGTTTGAGATTATCTCCTCATTGTATCCTTAACTATATCATGAGGTCAAGACTCTCATACACCTTGGAAATGTAAGATAAGACCTTAACAAAGCACTTTTATGAAAGCAACCTTCTCACAGTGTCAAACTAAGACCGTTGCATGTTACTTGAAGAAGGTATTGTTGAAGTGAAGTAGTGGAGCCATTAATGGACCTATAATTGGATTGATAAGAGTGATAACATGGATATAGACCTTTATTACATAATTTAAACTATTGAAAACTCTAGAATAATCAAGAAACAATGACAGTCATCTTGTAAACCGTGTAAAAGAAGAGTTTTCTTATCAATCTAAGCTCACATATGCCAAGTGGGACTTAAAATAACATGTGATATGTATAAGTTGACCCTATACATCCTCTATGATTGCTACCATGCTTCCAACCAGATTGAAACTATCATTTCAAGGAGGGAAATTGAGACTGTGGGGTTTATAGGTAGTTTTAGACCACCTTGCCTTCTTAATGATAGTTCATAAAGGAGGGACCACCAACTAATTAATATGGACATGAATTTTAAGGTCATTAGGACCCAATACTTTAGAACAAATCTCAAACCATGACTCTCTCCCCTCTTTCCATATTTAGCATGTGAATTTGACCTTTATTAGCTTGCCAAGAGAGCGATGGAAGTTTTGAAGCAATTTTTGGATTATCTTGACCTATACCTACAATTCAAGCATGGATTTGATTTTTGGAATCTTAAAATACACCTATGAAATATTTTCACCTGGAAGTGAGTCTTCTTGGTCTGTACAAGTGCTTAAAACCACCTTTTTTGGAGGTTAAACCTATTAAACTAATGTAGTCTGACATCCTGACATACATGGTAGTTAGATAACTCCTACAAGAAATTTTTTAAGTGTATTATATGGATCATTCACTTTGAATTGCTTTTACATGCATTGGAGTTACTTAAAAATACATTTTTCCTCAATTTCACTTACCTTAAATTTTGCAAATTAAGCTTAATATTTCCAAACATGTGTGAAATGCTCATAAAAGTTGATTAAGGATAATATGACTTGAGGAAAAACTTATGAAACTATGACACCATTTTACCAAACTTATTCACACCATGACATGACTAGACTAGCATAAGACCAAGACAAATCATTACCTTAGTTTTGTCAAATTAACCTTAACTTTTGCTAACAAGACATTAGAAAGACTCTAATAAGACATCATAAGGCATGTAATGGTTATGAACAAGGTTGACAAGACATGAAAAACAAGATTTTTATTATAGGGGTTGAAGTTTTGACATTGGGGGTAAAAAATGGTCAACAAATTAACAATTCGTAGGGGTAACATGTCTGCAATTCTAACTAGACCAATAACCTTGTCCTTCTATTGGGAAATGGAGTCACTTTCACTCAAACTTAAACTTGATTAGACTTTGAACAAGACATGACAATTGACTTGAACTCCAAACACACATAAAAAAAGAAAAATACACACAAAGCAAAGGAAATAAGACACACAATGTGCTAGCTAAGCACTTAGGGAAAACAAGACACAACATAAGAAACTAATATATAAAACTAACCTAGACATAAATTCTTCCTCATAGATCAAAGGGTAAGTTTGTAAGATCTTTTTCTCCATGAGGTGGAAAATGGCATGAAGCAAGCTACCTCTTGGACTTTTATCTTGTTGGTTTCATCCACATACCAATTGCCAATACTTTTGGCATGCTTTCAAGTGAAGTAACAATAGTAAACTAGTCACCTATAAAGACAAACTCATCTTGTGATTCAAGATCCTTCTCATGATGCTTATTAATGTTTGAACCTACCTCAATCATGACCACCTCTTGTCTTATAGGAGAAAGACCACCCTTAGCTTCTAGAGGCTCTATGAAATGATGTATTTAACCTTGAATGGTCTTTTAGAAAGCCCCACATTATTTCTCAAGTAAGAGAACAACCTCAATAACATATTCAATATGTCTAATAGGAAGTATATGCCCTTGAAGAGCCTCAGATTCATTGTAAATCTTTAGGTATTACTACCACAAGTCTTCATCCTTCTCTTGACATTTCTCTTGAAGAGGTATACCCTGAAGCACATTCTCAATAAGTTCTTATTCCATTGGATCTCCGTTTGGTTCCATATTATCAAGATCATCTTCAAATTAAGTAGTCTCTTAGAGTGACAAGCTTGGATAGATACCTTCTTCTTGTTTGATGCCTCTTTGATCATGCTCATGGAACTCAATTTTTTTTTTGACACCTCTAATGAATCCTTAGAAGCTTTTTCTTCTACTGTAACAACTTGAACAGCTTGTACCCTTTCTTGAAACTCACATTCTTTCTCATTTCTAAAAATTGATCTTCCCCTTTTTTTCCCAAGTGGAGTACCAATGAAAATTTCTTCATCAAATTCACTCGAAGTATCTTCATTATCTGCAATTACAACTTGATCCTCTTCATTTGCTTCCCAAAGGATAGGTTCCTTATCAAAGAGGGAAATGGTGAGAGGGTGATGAATATGCTCATAAGTTTATTTGGGAATTAAGGGAGCGTCCTTGCAATTTGAGGTCTTGGGTATGGTGGAATATTCTAGGAACTCTTGGAGGAAGAGCAAATTTAGTTGTGATATGAGTGCTTCATTCTTCTCAATAACCACTTCATTCTTCTCTTGAATGCCTTCTTGAGATTCATTTATAGCTACAACTTGATTTTCAACCTTCTCAACTAGGAATTTCATCTTGTTTTGGATGTCTTATTGAATAGACCTCCAATATTGGAAAGCTTTAGGTTCTTGAGGAGGGGGAAATAGAGTTTGAAAAGGCACAAGGTCCTCTTTGGCTTAAATTTATAAATCTAAACTTGACTCAATCTCTATGATATTCAATTCCAAAGCTTCAATTTTCTTGTCTATACTCTCTTGGGATAGATCTTCTTAAGCATAGTCAATGACTTCATGAGGATAAGGAACATAAGAAGATTGATATGGGATACAAGAGGGTTATTGAGGAGGGATGGGAGGGGATTACATAGGTTCAAATTCTTCCTTAAATTCAAACTCCCCAATCTATTCTTGTCTCACTTTGATTACCCCATGATTTCACCACTTGATTCCAACTTGAAATCTTGAAGTAATTCTTAGGGGATTCTTGAGGAAGAGGAATAGAGTTTTGTGTCAAGATAGCTTCATTATCTTCCCTCTAAGTGACAATCAAGTTCTTCATTTTTTATTGTTTTGCTTCTCAGAAATAGGTTGCTCAATAACCTCCTCTTTCTTCTTTTGGATAATCTCTTGGATTGATTTCCAAGATGGGAAGTCTTGAGGGGTATGCAAAGGACTTGAATCACTTCGAAACTCACTTGAAATGGTCTCTTGGGGAAGAATGGGTGGCACATATGATGGCTAAGGTGGTATATATGAAGACACATGAGGCTGATAAAATTGAACCTCCTTTCCTTTATGAACTCTTAGCTTATCCTCTATGCCTTAAATTAGGCCACTTATATCCATCATGTTACTTGAGAGGATTTGCAAATTTTCTCTCTCAATAGGTGCCCATTCTCACTTTATTAACTACAATGAGTCTCTCACATTATGAATGAGATGACTAGGGACATTTTGACTAAACTCCTTTTGTGTGTTAAGCCCTATCACATACATTTCATATCCCAAGAGATTTTGATTAAGGCTTGAAATAGACTAATTTGAAATGTGGCTATGTTGACTAAGGGTAGCATTGTCTTGTAAAGGATGATCATAGGACTGATATGGTTCATGATAATGCTAATAAAGATCATGGTGAGGCTGATATAGATAATTATAAGATTGATAAGGCTCATCAGAAGGCTGATAGGGAGCACATAGGCTTGAGATACCTCATCAGCTTGCATGAAATTAAAATCTACTTCAAACTCAACCATAACAACTTCATCAAGATAATGAATTAAAAATACATCTTACTTTGAACAAGTGCTAGGGTTTCTAGAACCAAATGGTTGAGGTCAGAGTCACCGTTGATGTTTTGAATGCCTCCAAAGGCTAATATATAGAAGGACAACACCAACAATCCTTCAACTACTTTGGACCTTTGTCCCATCGAGCATGCCATAATTGTTATATCCCAAATTAACGCCCTTGGAATATTGTTTAAGCCTTCCAAATTTGGGTTAACATAGATACAATCTTAAGCTATGGGTGACGTTTAGGTGGATTGAATATCTAGGTTATAGGGCTAGCTACCCTTGATGTATACTTAGGCTCATTCACTAATATATCAACTTGAAAGGAAAAGAGAGAGAAAACTACTATAATAGAGGTAATGCACCAAAATTACTTGACCACTACCAACTAGCTGCATGTGCACATCAACCATGAGACTAACCTTAATAAATACTAATCCTAATCTACCTCTCTACATCAATACTTCATTGTGGAGGTGGTGATATATGTTTGGACTAGAAGGACTAGTCAAGAGGTCGTATAATGACACTAATGAATAGATAACTCACTCAACCTTCACACTTCACTTGGATACTTCACATGACCTGTAAAGAAGGTTTCAAACTACATATTAATGTTAAAAAAAGGACAACATGCCAAGAAAAGCTAAGCAAAACAGTTGACAAGATCAACTAGTAATGCACACATACTAAAAATAGTCAAAATAAGAGGTAAAAATATTATTTTATCATTGATTAAAGGCATGTAAATGGGTAGGGCTTCACCATACCCAGGTGAAGGATACATAACAATCCAAACAAGGCTACTTAAATAGAAAAGTGAGAAAGAATAAGGGATAAGGGCATAGGAAAGAGAGGTGACAAGTGTTTATAAGGAGTTACAATCAAGAAAGAGTTCTGAAATGGTTTTAAAATATCTCAAATAACATGTTTTTATCTCTTGAATATGTTTTCCTCTTCTAAATGGCATAGGATTTTGTCCACTTGCTTGACACCTCTTGCTTCTTCTTCAAAATGCCCTTTCTCTTGGATTTGAAAGTGACAAGTGACCTTATTCATCATTAAGTTATGTTTAAAATATATTGATCTACTCTTTGAAACTTTTCACTTGTTTAGGAAACTTCTAAAACTAACATTGCAATGATGATTACACCTCTTAGGTGTCTTGAAGTCTAATTTGTCTTACTACACCTATCCTTGCTTGCAAGTGTAAAATATTGATTTTTTATTTATGAATGCACTCTATCTTCATGGATGGCATCTATCAGTCATATCATACATAAATCAATCCCTTTGGAATCCTCAAGCACTCTCTAAGACTTCCATTTGCACCTTAAGCTCAAACTTGCCTTCAATTCCTTGTAGCCCTGAAAACACACAAAGTTCCTTGTATGGAAGAATGTATGGATGATATTGGAAAAATAGGGGTATTTTTGAGTACCTAATATGACTTTACAACTCCATGACAAATTTAATGACCAAAATCTAAGTGTAAGTATAATTAATTACCTATTTTCTCTCTCTAATTAGGCCTTAATTAGGCCTCTAGGCCTAGAAATTGAGTTTTGGCTCAAATTGAATCCCACACATGTGAAACTTAGTAAAAGTGTTTGATTTAATTTACACATCCCCTGACTATGTTCCATGTCAAATTTCATATTTTTATACCCTGTATGGATATATGAACCATGAAATGGCTAAAACTCTAGGTGCTTGAACATGCTTGAGAGGTAGTTGGAGTGTTTTGCCAAGAAGTTTTTAGGTTTTAGTGATTGAAAATGATTTTTTAAGGCCTAAAAGTCCTTAATACAAATCCATTCACTGAATATAGGTCTATTGAATTACTCAATAGGTTTGCATATAGACTTCTTGGTTAGTAAATAGTACATTTCTCACCTTTTGCCCCATCTTGATGACTTGAAAAGCTCATATACCACCTTAGGAGACATAAAAAGGAGTGTAGATGATCATAAAATGTTTATTATATCTTGATAGACCTCTGTGCTTGATTTTAAAACCAATCCTTACCCTGCACCTTCACAAACAAGCATACAACCATGTTTCTAGGCTAATTCAGCTAATGAAATAATCGCTCTAAAAAAATAAGTACCTCTGAAGACAATAGCTCCAATATATTATTAGGAGAAATTTTGTGCCACATCATAACCATCATAGTCTACAATAAGCACAAAATAGACTTTTCATTGAAGTTTCCCCGACTCAAAATGCTCGTGTAAATATAATACTTGAAGCATAAGAGGCATATGAGTATGAAAACAATGAAGTTGAAACAAAGAAAATGAGTTTTAAAAAGTTTAAAATAAAACAAACCAATGATGAAATTTAAAATGGAAATATTTAATATGAATCCAATGATTTTGATCATGATGGTGTTGTTGGTGATATGAATGGTTAATATTTTTCTATTTTTACCATGCTACAAACCATAAAAAAGAAGCCAAGAAAAATAAAGAGGCTAAGATATCTAATGGGAAAGAGAAAGCTAAGAAGAAAGAAACACCTGCTATAAATTCATCCTTTATTGTGGTGATAGAATGCCCAATAAAGTAAAATACAACAATTTTGAAACAAAGGTATGCACAATATCCAAAACTGATACCGTTGTTAATCTAAATACTAGTGCTCCATTTAAAAATGACACCTTCTGCTTGTTTACCTACTTTTGACATCATTACCATATGAATAAATATAGATGTCTCAACCAAAATATTTAAGGTTCAACCTCGATAAATTAGATAGGTTAATTAAATTTGTCAAAGGTAACAATCCTAATATTTCTAGACTTTTGTATAATGGAATCCTTGAATTGCCTAACAATTGAAATTATCATAAGTTCATGTCTACGTCCACCTCAAAGTTTGGAAAAATTGTACCCATATATATAAGGGTACAAGTCTTCTAATATATATATATATATATATATATATATATATATATATATATATATATATGTTAAAAGATACAAATTGAATAATTGTATTATTGATACCAGAGCTTCAGATAACGTGATTCTTGCAAAAGTTTCTCATGCACTATGTCTCACATGAACTAAAAATTTTAGTAAATTTTATTCAATGAATAAAAAATAGATACCTCTGGTAGGCCAAATTAAATATGCTCAGGTAGCTTTGACAACTTTCCCACAGAAAAGAATTAAAATGCACATTCTTGTTGTAAACATTCCCTTAACTTATGGCATATTGTTGGGAAATAATTTATGTAGAGAGTTGAGTGGATAAATCCATATGGACTTATCCCATGTCATGATTTTGGTCAGGGGAGTCACGTAGAGACTTGAACCTGAATTAAAAACTAGGTTCAAGGTACAAAAATTAGATGATCTACATGTCGATATATTATATGAGGATAGAGGGATAGGCAATTACATGGTGATGTCAGAAGATGATATAAATATCACATGAATATTTAAAACTATTCCTAATGATTTTTGGACTCTCAAATATAATGGAAATTATTATTCATTCAGTGTAGGATTTGGAGTAGTTCTTATCTCACCAAGTATTGAAGTATTTTATTTTTACTATAAATTGAAATTCAAATGCATGAATAATATTATAGAATATGAAGCTTTGCTTTTAGGTCTGCAAGTTGTAGAAGAAATGAGAATTAAGAATTCAAAAGATCAAGGTGATACAAAATTGATTGTGAAACAAGTAAGCAATAAATATCAGGGAATAGATGATTGTTTAAATCACTACCACAATAGAGTATGAGATTAAATTAAAATCTTTTAAGCATTATATATAATCAAAGATTTGATGCTTTCATAGTCCATATAATCAATAAATCTTTTTTGAAAAAAATCGTGTCTGAGTTTTCGATGCTTTCACAGTCCATATAATCAATAGAGATTTTTTGGAGCCTCACAAACTCAGATAGGGGTTTTTATAGAAAATTTCTATTGATTATCCATAATGACAATTCCTAGAGAAAATAATATAATATTTGATGCATTGGATGTATTTACATATATTTTAATTCCTCACTCATATATCGATAAAGATAAATAAACTATTGAATTGGTATATAGACATAGTGTTCCTAACAATTATGATCATTGGCAGGTGTTTAACAATGACAATAAAATTATTGCTTTCCTTGAAAAAGATGATAATTTTATAAATATGTATTTTAAAGGTAGTACCTTGTCTACAGAGGTTCACAATGCCAAATGATGAAAGAGATATTGATGATACATCTTTAGTTAAAGCTAAAAAAGGCATTGAAATATAGGATGAAAAAGATTGTGATAGAGTAATCCAATTGAAAGGGAATGGGATTTAAAAAGGATTGGTCTATTTAGAGGACTTGTTTGATAAATCTCACTCACACACACACACACACACAAAAGAAGAGTCATGAAGAATCAATTGGTTCTTTAGAATATGAAAAGGTTAATATAGGCACTTTTAAAGAACCTAGATATGTCAACGTTGGTAAATGATATTCAAAAGAAGAAAGAGGGTGGATGTAGGATAATGGGAGACAAAAGGTGGGGTATAAAGTGACATTTTTTATGAAAATAATAATAGTTGAACTTACAGAGTATGTTAGAGACACTTCAAAAAGTAATTTTACATTGAGATTTAAACATGAATTATGGTCTTTTGAATGTAGTTTCTAAATATATAATTTTTTTCATACCTAGATGATAAAAATATGCAAAATAGATGCATTTATGACAATAGGTTGGTCATTTTTTGTAAAAAGAGAAGGAGAGTGCATGTATATGAACACACATTTTTTGAGTAAATGATTGAATTTTTGTATGAAATTTCATATTTAGATAGGTGAAATGTTGAAGATTATTAATAATATTTTTTATTAAATATATAATTTTTAAATAATTTTACAAGTCAAAACAACTGAAAAATTAAAACTGCAAGTGCACGAACACAAAATTTTGATCTTAACTTCATGAAAATCACTTTTTTTTAAGCATAGTTGACAATGTGTAGATTGTTGAGATATAAATTTTATAAATGTTCGATTAATATTCAAAAATTTATAAGATAATTTGTGACAATATGTATATAGACTATAATGAGGTATGTTATGTAGAAATTAAATAATAATTATAAATTATATTCTAACATTAAAATTTTTTATATATTCGAAAACTATACTTTCCTCTCTATAAACCCATATAATTTATTTAAAAAAATAGTAAAATTTGCTTGATTAGACGTGTCAATAAAAAAACCCCTAAATTTCTTATAAATTCTATTAGCTGGTCCATAACAAAATTTGGCTAGGTTCGGGACCCCCAGTTCTAAAATTGAGGTAAAATTAAAGGGAAAGTAGATTTTTTTTTAATAAATATGAAAAGGGCGTACACCCTTTGCAAAACTACTATTATCTTAATAAATGCTTTTGCCCATTGGTCTATGGATCCCAAAGGGCGTGCGTGCTTTTGAAAGCACACACACCCTTTGTGATTCATGAATTCCCTTTGAATTTTCTATGAAAATGAGTCATTTATTTTGTTCTTTCCAAATTATAAACTAGTTTTTCTATTGCAACTATGCGAAGTTGGTGAATTGTATTTTGTTTGAATCACTAAGAATTTTTCAAGTTTAAATCTACAATTGTCTTATTTTAGCAAAGATAAATAATGGGGTCGAGAAGTCATTGTAAAAGACCAATCAAAGAGCTAAAAAATGAGAAAAATGAAGAGAAAAGAGAAAAAAAAAAGAAAAAGACAAACATATAGGAGAGTATCCATAAGGGCTTTTAGGCAAGGTGACAGTTATTCTACAGCAGGTAATACTTCTAATGAAAATAACATGTCCAATTCTATAGAATTTAGTTTACATATGTCTTCAAATGAGATAAGAGAATCGAGTTAATCTTTGTTGTAAGATGAAATTCAAAATGTAGAACATGTAAGTAATGAATTTGTAATGAACGATGAAACATATGAACAAACACAATATAATGAAACATCCATTCATAATAATTTTTTTTAGTATGATGATAATCAACATCAAATAATGACTTTGAATCATGTGTCTTCGAATGAAGAGGAATTTAATTCACCTATAGGGTCTAATTTAGATAGTCAACCCTCTACTGTCTCTACTATGGTTGAAATGCTAACACCACTCAATTTAATACAAAATATAGCTCTTGTACCCACACCTCCAAGGATAATAAGATGAACACCAAAGTATTTGGTTGAAATAGATGAAAAAATAATAGAACCTATGGAAGATAAAATGTTAAAAAGAATAATTCAACGTCATGCTCAACGTGCATAGAACTATGCATTTAAGAATAAAATCCATACAGAACGATGTCAACTATTTGTTTAATCAATAAAAATGCAAAAAAAGCACCTTGTGATACATAATTTTTGGTTAAGGACATTAAACATGGAGGGAAAAAAAGTACAATAGTAAATAATTTATTTAATGTATTTAAGGCAATAGGCAATAAAAGTGAAAATAAATATAGTAATGTGGTAAGATGAGTAGCAATGAAATTTATAGTGAGTAAGTCAACATCTAAAGCTCAAATTCTTAGTGATATAAGTAAATCCTTGAATTTAAATAGAAAATATTTAATAAATACCGTAAAAAGAAGAACAAGGCTTGATGACCCTTCACTCATAGATTGTTGGGCGTTTAGTGGTATACTCCCATGAAAAGATAAGGTATTAGTTAAAGGAGCAAAATTATTGATTGAATTTTTTTGGTACGACAACACAAGGGTCTCATCTAGTGTAAAAGATGTTGAAAGAAGAAAAGACTCAAAAAATAGTGAGCCACATGCAAATTTTTTTTTAATACATGATGCAAACAGAATTTTATAAAAAGTTTATTGAAAAATTTAATGGTCAATTGATAATTAGCCAAAGTTCATTTGAGATATGCAATCCTTTCTATGTTAAAATCAACCAAGCATGCACCATATGTTTTTTTAGGGTACATGTTGAATTTGATATGCATTTTGATGTTTTTCCATCATATACATTGTACTTTATATATTGATGAGATTTTATAGGAATGTATGGTGCCTTCCCCACCTAAAACATCAAGAGAATTAATCCAAGGTCTTTTTTGTCAAAGCCTTGAGGGACAATTTTTTTGCCAAACAATGTTTAGATGGAACATGTAACAATTGTGGTGGTTTGTTAAAATTGATGAGTTGTTTATATGAAGATATTTCACATGATTTTGGAAAGCAACTAGTTGATTATAAGTATAAACTTGTTAAGTATGTGTAAAAAGATAGAAAAGAGTCATCAAGATGTGAATTGGTTATGACCAAAATTTTCATATGTGATTTAATCTTTGAATTTAAAAAGAATATTATCTATCAATATGCAAGACACACACAAATCAAAATGGTTAGATAATCAATTCAAAACATGCAAGGACGACTTCCTAGTTGGCACCATTATTTTAGTTATTGATTTTGCTGAGAACTACACACTACAACCAAAAAATGAGGTTCAATCCCAATATTATAATTCAATTCAAGTTAGAATTTTTATTCATATTACATTCAGGTATATACCTGATAGCACAAATGACAACATAATGATTTTGAGGGAGTAACATTTTTATATGAGCGATGACATATCACATTCTCCAGAGTTTGTTTAGGGTTGTTTTGAGATATTTTATATGAATATGAATGCAAGAGAAATCATGTTTGATACACACTACATTTGGTTAGATAATTGTGCAGAGTAGTTTAAGAATTCTTGAATATTTTACTGGTTAAGAAAAATGCATAAAAATAATGGTGTTTAATATTTTTGGAGCTTCTTTAAGGCTAGGCATGGAAAAGGGGAACATGATGGTGCTAATGCATGTGTTAAAAGATCCCTAAAAAGAGAGTAGACAAAGCATAGAGATGGTGAAAATTTGATCGATGCAACGACTATTGTGACTTGATGCAATGAAAATATTTGTCATGGATCAGATAAATATTCTCTTGTACGAAGATTTTTTTAGTTAATAGAGGAACAACATAAGACAATGTCTGAAGATTGCATTACAGTACCTAGATTGAGTGTTTTTCACTCCACTCAAAGCTAATATTCAAGTTCATATACTATTTATACTAGGGATATGGCATTCCCCTCCCCCCCCACCTCATGTATAGAATTTAATTCAAATGAATGTAAGTCAAAATAATGGGTTAACAAATGGTATTGTAGACCCATATCACCTGTAGAGAGTAGCCATTCACTCCAACAATTGATATATCTTGAAATGGCATCATCAATTGACTTTGAACACATCTCAGATCTTGTGCAACTAGGTATAATTTACTCTTTAATTAAATATACAACCTTAGATATTAGTGATATTTTTATTTTTTCCTAGATGTGCCTATAATTTGATTATACTTTAAATGAAGGGCATGTTTTCACAATCATTTCACCTGAGAACAATTATGAGGGAACATACTACTGCTTGTGTCATTGTGTAAAAGCAAAAAAAAATTAATCACAAATGTTATGGATGGAGAAGAGCTAATTTATCCCACTATATCCGTAGTTTTTACTGAAACCTAGATTCATAGGTATGATCATATAAAAATAAAATAATTATTATTTGAAGACTTTAAAACACACATGATGGTGCTTCATTATCAAACCTTGTTATTGCTACAAATATTTAAATGATCAAATATCATGGAAAGCCTCACAATAGAACTTTGTGAAAATTGCATGAATCTAACCACAAAGTGATTCTTGAAACACTTGCAAACAGAGCTGATCCTAAAGGTACGTTAGATTGAATTAGTAAGTTTATATAGTGTTTCAAATTAATATAATAAAGTTATTTGATTTAATGTATTTTAATTTTCACCTATTTTATGATTATGTGTTTATTTTTGTTTAAAATTTTTACTAACAATTTAAATGTAGGTTAGTGGTACCAAATGAGCTTCCACCTTCATGTGGGTGGCGTTGTGAGTAGAGAAGATTATCTTCTTGAAATGAAGAGAAGCTAAAACAATTTATATTAATTCCATCTACCTTAAGTAAATATTTTTTCACCTTCTCTTTGTTTATCCTTTCAAGAAAACATGAAAATAATCTTATCTATGCTCTCTTATAAGACTCATCTTTGCACGTGTGGGACCTGACGGCTCATCTCTAGCTCTCATGGTTCTCCTAAAATGCATGATGGAAGTTCAATTATTTTTCACATTCGAGGATGAGTGAATTCTATTAAAGAATGCCTCTGATCAACTATAACTTTATCTCCCAAAGATCAACTGAGACTGGATAATGGTTGTTGTAGCCTAAAAATGCCTGTCCTAACATGTCAACACAGACGGTTCATCGGTTGGGTTGATGAGTCAGAATATATGACCCTTGGTAACCAAATTTTGGCATGTTATGAAATATTTGGCTACGAGAGAAACTTCATTATTGCATCTCATCCATCATGAGTTAGATAAAATCCTCCTAGGCTTTCTTAGATGACTCATCCTTGCATGTGTAGGAGCTAATGATTCATCTCTAGCCCTCACGGTTCTTATGCAATGTTTGATGTACGTTCACTTATTTTGCACATTCAAGGATGAGTGAATTATCTTAAGAGATGCCTCTAATCAACTAAAAATTTTAGTTCCAATGGTCAACCAAGACCAAACAAAGGTCTTGATAGCCTAAAAATGCCTATCCTGATGTGTCCATATAGACAGTTCATCGATTGGGTTGACAAGTCAGATTCTATGACTCCCATTGACCAACTTTTACCCCATTCTTAGAGATTTGGATATGAGAGAAAAATCATTGCCACATCTCATCCATCATGAGTTAGATAAAATCATTATGAAATTTATTATAGGACTCATCCTTGCATATGTAGGAGCTAATGGTTCTTCTCTAGCCCTCATGGTTCTCGTGTAATGCATGACCAAAGTTTGTTCATTTTGCACACTTGGGGATGAGTGGATTCTCTTTAGGGATGCCTATGATCAACTAAAATTTTCATTCCCAAAGGTCGATCGAGACTTAAAAAAGTTCATTATAGCTTAAAAATGCCTATCTTGTTGTGTTCACATAGATGGTTCATCAATTGGGCTGACAAGGCAGATTCTATGGCCCCAACTGACCAACTTTTATCCCATTTTGAGAGATTTGGCTAAAAAAAAACCTCATTTCCATGTCTCATCCATCTTAAGTTAGATAAAATTTTCTTAAGCTTTCTTAGAGGACTCATCCTTACACGTGTAAGAGTTGATGGTTCATCTCTATCCCTCATGGTTCTCGTGCAATGTGAGACCAAAGTTTGCTCATTTTGCACACTCAGAGATGAGTGAATTATCTTAAGGGATGCCTCTGATCAACTATGAATTTCATTCCAAGGACCTGATCAAGACTAAACAAAGGTAATTATAGCTTAAAAATATCTATCTAGATGTGTCCATGTAGATGGTTCATCTATTGGGATGACGAGTCAGATTCTATGGCCCTCGATAACCAATTTTTATGTTGTTCTAAGAGATTTAGCTGTGAGATAAATCTCATTGTTGTGTCTCATCTATATTAAGTTATATAAAATCCTCTCAGGTTTTCTTAGAAGAATTTTCCTTGCATGTTTAAGATTTGATAGTTAGTTTCTATCCCTCATGGTTCTCACACAATGCACAACCAAAGTTCGCTTATTTTGTACACTCAAGGACCATTAAATTCTCTTTAGGGATGCCTTCGATTAACTACAACTTTCACTCTCAAGGCCTGATCAAGACTAGACAAAGGTCATTTTAGGCTAAAACTTTCCATCTGGACGTGTCTGCATAGATGGTTTATCGATTAGGTTGATGAGTCAGATTTTACAACCCTCGATGACCAACTTTTATGCTATTATGAGAGATTTGGCTATGAGAGAAACATCATTTCCACATCTCGTCTGACACAAGTTAGATAAAATACTCTTGGGGTTTTTTAGAGGATTCATCCATACATTTGTAAGAGCTGATTTTTTATCTCTAGCCCTCATGGTTCTCATTCAATGCATGACCAAAGTTCACTCATTTTGCACACTTGGGGACCATTAAATTCTCTTTAAGGATGCCTTTGATCAACTGTAACTTTTGCTCATGGGGCCCAATCAAGACTGGACAAAGGTCATTATAGCTTAAAAATGCCCATCCAAATGTGTCCACATAGATGGTTTATCGATTGGGCTATTGAGTCAGATTTTATAGCCTTCAATGACTAACTTTTACCCCATTCTAAGAGATTTGGCTGTGAGAGAAACCTCATTGCCACATTTCATTTGTCATGAGATAGATAAAATTATCTTGATATTTCTTGGATGACTCATTACTTTACATGTAGGAACTGATGGTTTATCTCTATCCCTCATGGTTATTGTGAAACATGTGATCAAAGTTTGCTCATTTTGCACACTCAGAGACCACTAAATTCTCTTTAGGGATGCCTCTGATCAATTACAAATTTCACTCTTGAGGTCCAATCAAGATAAAAAAAAGGTCATTATAACCTAAAAAAGCCTCTATGAACGTGTTCACATAGATGGTTCATCAATTGGGTTGATGAGTCAGATTTTATGGCCCTCATTGACCAACTTTTACCCCATTTTAAGAGATTTAGCTGCGAGAGAAACCTCATTGTCATGTCTCGTATGTCTTGAGTTAGATAAAATACTCTAAGGCTTTGTTAGAATACTGATCCCTACATGTGTAGGAGCTAATGATTTATCTCTATCTCTCATGATTCTTGTGTAACATGTGATTAAAATTTGTTCATTTTTCACACTCAGGGACCACTAAATTTTCTTCAAGGATGCCTTTGACCAACTGTAACTTTCATTCTTAGGGCCAGACTGAGACTAGATAAAGGTTATTATAGCTTGAAAATTCCCATCTAAATGTGTCCATGTAGATGATTCATTGATTGGGCTTATGAGTCAGACTCTACGGCCCCCACTGACCAACTTTTACCCCATTCCGTGAGATTTGGATGTGAGAGAAACCTTGTTGCCGTGTCTCATCCATCTTAAGTTAGATAAAATCCTCTTAGGATTTCTTAGATGACTCATCCTTGCATGTGTAGGAGCTGATGGTTCTTCTCTAACCCTCATGGTTCTCATGCAATGTGCAACTAAAGTTTGCTTATTTTGCACATTTGGGGACCACTGAATTCTCTTCAAGGATGCCTCTGACCAACTAAAAATTTTGCTCCTAGGGCCTGACTGAAACTGGACAAAGGTCATTCTAGCCTAAAAACACCCATCTAGATGTGTCTGTGTAGATGATTTGTTGATTGGACTGACGAGTCAAATTTTATAGCACCCATTAACCAACTTTTACCCCATTCTAAGAGATTTGGCTACGAGAGAAACCTCATTACCGTGTCTCATCCATCTCAAGTTAGATAAAATCCTCTCAAACTTTATTATAGGACTCATCCCTACACATATAGGAGTTAACAGTTATTCTCTATCCCTCACAGTTCTCATGCAATGTGTGACCAAAGTTCACTCATTTTGCATACTCAGGGACCATTGAATTCTCTTTAGGGATGCCTCTAACCAACTGTAAATTTCACTCCCAAGGCCCAATCAAGACTAAACAAAGGTCATTATAGCCTAAAAATTCCCATCTATATATGTCTGCATAGATGGTTTACTGATTGGGTTGACGATTCAGATTCTATGACCCCCATTAACCAACTTTTACCCCATTCTAAGAGATTCAACTGTGAAAGAAACCTCATTTTCATGTCTCATCTATCTTGAGTTAAATAAAATCCTCCTAGACTTACTTAGAGGACTCATCACTGAATGTGTAAGAGATGATAGTTCTTTTCTAGTCCTCATGATTCTTGTGCAATGCACAAATAAAGTTTTCTCATTTTGCATACTCAAAGACCACTGAATTCTCTTTAGGGATGCCTCCGACCAACTACAAATTTCACTCCCAAGGCCTGAATAAGACTAGATAGAGGTAGTTATAGTCTAAAAATGCCCATTTAGACATGTACACATAAATAGTTCATTGATTAGGCTGACGAGTTAGATTTTATGGCCCCTACTGACCAACTTTTACCCTATTCTGAGAGATTTGGCTACAGGAAAAACCTCATTACTGCATCTCATCCATCTTGTGTTATATAAAACCCTCTTATTATTTTTTAGAGGACTCATCTCTACATGTGTAGGAGCTGATGATTCTTCTCTATCCCTCATGATTCTCATGCAATGCATGATCCAAGTTCACTAATTTTGCACACTCAGGGACCACTGAATTCTCTTCAGGGATGCCTTCAACCAACTGTTTCACTCTTGATGCCTAAACAAGACTAGACAAAGGTTGTTATAGACTAAAACACACATCTGAACATGTTCGTGTAGATGGTTCATCGATTGGGATGATGAGTCAGAATCTATGGCCCTCATTGACCAACTTTTACCCCATTTTGAGAGATTTGGTTGTGAAAAAACCTCATTGCCACATATTGTCTATCTCAATTTAGATAAAATCCTTCTAAGTTTTATTATAGGACTCATATTTACACATGTAAGAGCTGATGGTTCTTGTGCAATGCACGACTGAAGTTCACTCATTTTGCACACTTAGGGACTACTGAATTCTCTTTAGGGATGCCTCTGACCAACTACAAATTTCACTCCCAAGGCCTGACCAAGACCAAAAAAGGATTTATCTATCCTAAAAATTCCCATCTAGATGTGTTCGCATAGATGGTTCAATGATTGGGCTGATGAGTCAGATTTTATGGTCCCCATTGACCAACTTTTACCCCATTCAAAGAGATTTAGTTGCAAGAGAAACCTCATTTTTTCATCTCATCCATCTCAATTTAGATAAAATCCTCCTAAGATTTCTTAGAGGACTCATCCTTTCATGTGTATGAGGTGACGGTTAGTCTCTATCCCTCATGGTTCTCATGCAATGCATGACTGAAATTTGCTCATTTTGCACACTTGGAGATCACTGAATTCTCTTTAGGGATGCCTTCGACCAATTGTGACTTTCACTATTGGGTCCTGACCAAGACTAGACAAAGGTTATTCTATCCTAAAAATGACCATCTAGGTGTGTTTGCATAGATTGTTTATCGATTAGGTTGACGAGTTAGATTCTACGATCCCTACTAAACAACTTTTACATTGTTATGAGAGATTTAGCTGTGAGAGAAATTTTGTTTCCACATATCATCCATCTCAAGTTAGATTAAATAATCTTATAATTTCTTAGAGGACTCATTCCTACATGCGTAGGATCTGATGGTTCATCTTTAGCCCTCATGGTTCTCATTCAATGCATAACTAAAATTCACTCATTTTGCACATTCAGGGACCATTGAATTCTCTTCAGGGATGCCTCTGACCAACTTCAACTTTCACTCTTGGGGCCTGATCGAGACCAGACAAAGGTTTTTATAGCCTAAAAATTTCCATATGGATATGTTAGCATAAACAATTCATCAATTGGGATGATGAGTCAGATTCTACGACCCCCATTGACCAACTTTTACCCCATTTTGAGAGATTTAGTCATGAGAGAAACCTCATTTCTGCATCTCATCCATCTTGATTTAGATAAAATCCTCCTAGGATTTCTTAGAGGACTCATTCCTACACATGTAAAAGTTTATGGTTCTTCTCTAGCCCTCATGTTTCTCGTGCAACGTGTGACCAAAAGTTTGTTTGTTTTACACACTCGGGGACCACTTATTTCTCTTCAGGGATGCCTCCGATCATTTGTAACTTTCACTCCCAGGGCCTGATCAAGATTAGAAAAAAGTAATTCTAGCCTAAAAATTCCCATCTGGATGTGTTTGTGTAAGCGGTTCATCGATCGGGCTCCTTTGACCAATCGAATATGTGTAAGAGATACCCTATTTTTTGTGTTTCTTTGATAGCGAAGAGAGAGATTGGTTTATAAACTTCAAAATTGAGTCTAAAAAATCCAAATGAAGGTTGAAACATCTTTAATGAATTTGTATAGACCTCATAAAAGGATAATTTATTGTAAGAAAATTATATCTTGAGTTTTGACCTACTAGAGGGTAATTAGGCCTAATAGACAAAACATGATTTTATGAATTTTTGGATAAAATATTAAAATTGGAAAGCCAAACCTTTTATCTGAGAATTTATAATTCATAAAATACTTAAATACATATGTTTAAGGTGTCTTGAAGTGATAATTCAATACATAATGGGTTTTGGCATGTTAGAACAACATTAAGATTAGTAAGTCTATGAGAGGTTTTTGATAAAATTATTTGTATAAAACCTTCTAATGTGTTGCAAAAGTTGATTCAACTAAAAAATATTGTGATAAAATATTTTATATTTATCTATACCCCCATTTTCAAATATTTCTTGTTTTGATCCTTTTGAGGCATTTAGGCTTAATTAGGTTGTAGAGAGCTTTGAGTCTTTTGAGTTCAAATAGACAAAACCAATAGATGGATTAGTTTTCCATATTGAGATAAAGATTGAATATTTATTTAAGGACCATAATAATATAACCTCAAGTTTTATATACTAGTCAAGGAATATCGAAGTTGCTTAAGTCTCTTCATTTGTATCTATATTCTTACCTTGCCAAGATTGTAATTTTGTGGATAGTCTAGAGAGGGAAATCAATGTCGATATTAACCCATGTATAAGTAGGACATAGTGAATATATGGACACATATAATTGCCTTTGTTTGTTGTATGGACAAGGAAGAGTTGAAGAC
The DNA here is from genome assembly GCA_037957365.1 of Torreya grandis. Lineage (NCBI taxonomy): Eukaryota > Viridiplantae > Streptophyta > Pinopsida > Cupressales > Taxaceae > Torreya > Torreya grandis. Next base: position 887,668 of record JARHVA010003779.1, read on the forward strand.
ATACACAAGTGCATCACTAGACCTCTTAACATTTATGATCAAATACAATTTATAATATTTACATGTCCATGAAATTGATCCCAAGTCTACTTAAACATCATAATTGCAAATTGATATGTAATTAAATATAAATGAAACAAGTAAATAAAAAATATCACATGTAAATGTAAAATATACATAATGATTCAAAGCACCTAATTTAGAGAATAATGTGAATTTTTTAAACCCCATATGAAGTTATAATTCAATCATTAACCAATAATATGTGTAAACACTAAATGATAAAAATAGAAAATACACATAAGTAAAGGAATCATATTATTGAATACTATATATGTGATATATGCAAAGTTCTATGTCATAATTTAACATAAATAATATAACATATATCAAGAAAAAGTGTAGACCATAACATGCCCATAGACAAAATACATCATATAGGCATACAATATGGGCCATATCGGCATACAAAATTGATTGTGCCTACAAATATGTACATAGACAAAATGCACCATATAGGCATACAATGTGGGCCATATCTATATACAAAATAGATTGTGCCTACAACTAGATCCCTAACACAACAACTAGCTCTCCTTCTCTTTATTGCCTCTAAATAAATTTCACTTTGTTGCCACAGATGTAGAGCCGGGGGTGTTAGATGCCTCAATATGAGGAGATACTCTCCTCTCAACATGTGAGTCATCCATTATTTCATTGACAATCGATGAAATTTTTTGTCTCTACATAACATATAAAATATAAAAAGTTAATTCATCAAAATTGTGAATTGAAAGTTTCATTATTTTTTCAAGAATGTAAAATTTTGTAAAATGATTCTACACTAACCATATTCCATCTAAATGGTTATCTACGGATACGAGACCGCATATACACCTATGATGGGGAATCCTATGGAGCATACATATATCGTTAGATCTAGAGTTGTATAAAATTATGTAAATATGACATAAAATATCATTGCTTAAAGATAAAAATAATTAAACTATGTGTTTTCACCAATCTCCATCCCTGAATCATAACTTGCTACAGAGATAGTGGATTCTCTGATGTAGCAACAAAATCATCTAAACTTTTTTGTCATCCATGAGGGGTGCCTATAACATCCCTCATCATCTATAAAACCAATAAATGAATAATATGTGAATCTAATGAACATGATAAAAATCTATGACTATAATATATATTAAAATAGAGATTTTTGTTCAAAAGACAATAAACATGTAAATGAATAAATATGTAATTTAAGAAATTTATAAACCTATGTGTAAGGTACACTTGTGCTAATTATAGCCTCTACAATAGAGTCAAGGCCTGCTGAGGTACCCAAAATAACACCAATCAACTAGATACAAATAACAAGTTTAATCAAATAAATTAGTCAATTAAGTAAACACATGTACTAGAAAATAAACTTAATATTATTTATAGACAAAAAAAATATAATTGAAATTAAACCTGTGTATCAAATATAGATGGTGAAGTATCCTTTACAAGACCCTGACATATCCTGATAGGAGTCACTGAAGCTACTAAATATTACATAATGTCTAAAATGCTAGTGTCATGCATTGCTGAAGCATCTACATGTGGCATATGCTTTGGCATGTTACTATCTGGCATGATAGTGTTTGTGATGCTAGTGTTTGACACTGTTGAAACATATAAATATGGCATATGCTCTAACATTCTAGTTTCCATAAATGTACTCTGATATCTCGTGCCTGAACAAGAAGTCCCATACACTTCTGCATGATGTGCAATGATGCACATGAATTGTAACATGAGTAAAAGGAGGGACACTAACACATATACCAACACCAGAAACACCACTACCGCTACTACCATTGCCATCAATACCACTACCACCAACACCACCACTACTACTAGCACCACCTGTAGGCTAAGTAGAAGTATTCAAATTATGCATACCATGATCAATCATAACTTGTGTCAAACTAGTAACTGCCTCAAGGGTGTCCATTTTTATGTTATGATGCAAAATTTTAGGAATACTAGCATGTAATATTATTTTTCTATTTCTCAAAGTTTAGTTATGATGGTTTTGACCTCGCCTAGCACCATGTATATCAAATGAACCTCCCCTACCTTGGGACGCCTTCATGTCAAAATAATTTGGAATTGCTTGTAATATAAACTCACAATACAATTTTCTCAAAAAATATAATGGAACCTCATTATTGTTTCATAGAGGCTCATCAAACACCATCCACCACCTATCCCAAAAGTTATTTTTAATCTCCTTATGAACACACCAATCAATACTAATGTGTTTTCAATTTGTTGGTGGAGGTTGACACAAATATTCTTTTGTTATTTTTTTTCACATCTTCATATGATAATGTATCAGATTAAAATTGTTTTAGATCCTCTCTTTGATGGAACATTGCATCCAGTTGTGAAGTCACATTTCTCACTTCATTAAAAATAGACTCTAATGTATTGACAAGTAAAATTTATGCACTACCAGATGAAGAGTGATGCAAACCATTGATAATTATTTGTAATTGTTGATGTTTGGAATTATATTTTTCATACAATTCAACTTCTTGTGAAAAATCAAAATCTTTGGGGTTTTGTCTAATATTTTCTTCAGGAAATGGATCAATCAAACTTGTGTATCTAAAAATTAAAAAAATATAGGTTTTTAAACCAATGTAAAAAATCCAATGCAAATTTAAAGTCAAAACCCTAGTTCAATAAATAAATATACATAGAAATAAACAAATAAAAATGCAAAAATAACATACCTTATTTGAATCAATCCAATGCCAAATCCCATTAGTGAAATGAAACTCCAAAACATGTGCATCAATCTGTAAATTTATCAAAATAAAAATCTTCTCAATCTCTTGGCCCTAGGTTTTTCTTATTCAACTGTGTTAAAAATGAAATTAGAGGAAGGGTGTACACTCTTTATTCTTTATAAAGGGTATACACCATTTACAAAGGGCGTATGCCCTTTGTAATATAGAGGACATACACCCTTTATCAAGTACAAAGGGTGTATGCCATTTGTAAAGGGCGAACACCCTTTAGAATGGGCATACACCCTTTGGGAAGGATGTATGCCTTTTGAAAAGACATATACCCTTAAGGCTCAAGCAAAATCTGGAGCCTCGAATTTAAAAAAAAAAGGCACATGTCCTCTGTAAATAAAATTGCAAAGTTGGGGGACTATCATGTTTTTTGTCTCCCAACTTTGTGCATCGATCCAAGACACATATTTATCAACTTTTTTAAATCATATAAATACATATTTTCCTAGTGTTATGCCAATCTTAAGTCATTCAAACCAAAATAATTGAAGCACAATAGTTCTCTAAAATTTGAAGCCAATCCATATAGATAGAAGTAGAGACATTGTAATATCGATATTGTTGGAACTATTCTTGATAAAATTCACAAAATACTTGATGCACGTATCATCTTCCCTATTCATCATTCTACTTAGATTTCCAATATTGTGCCTATTTAGAAGAAAAGTGGAGTAATAATGGTTTGTGTTGATTTTCAAAATCTAAACCAAGCATCTTTGATAGACAACTATTCCCTACCCATTATGGATCAGACACTGCAAGCGATCATGGGTTCTAAAATTTTGTCTATGCTAGATGGTTTACATGATATAATTAGGTTGAAGTTTCTAAATAGGATCAACATAAAATAACATTTATAACTCCATGAGGAACTTTTACACTTTGAATAATGCTTTCTAGTCTTATTAATATCGGTACAACCATTCAAAGGATGATGGATTTGGAAATTCATGATTTAAACAATAAGATGATAGTGGTTTATTTTAATGATCTAACCATTTTCTCAAAAAATCAAGATCATCATTTATAAAAGTGTTTCAAATATGCATAACTCATAGAATATTGTTGAATCCCAAAAAGTTTGTTTTCAGTGTAAATGATGGGAAACTTCTTGGTCACATTGTATCTAAATAAGGAATAAAAATTGATTTAGAAATAGTAGAGAAATCCTAGTTTCACTCATTCTTCATAAAGGTGATTTTTTTGAGGAGATTTATACCAGAATTTATTGAATTAACAAGACATATTGCTGATATGATAAAAGACAAAACTACATTCAAGTGAAATAAATAAGTCAAGAATGCTTTTGAAGAAATAAAGAACACCATTGGTTAGACACCTACTCTTGTATGTACAATTTTAGGAAAGATTTCATTATTTACAACTAATCATCTAAACATACTCTCTTGACCATTCTAGTTCATATAAATGATTAAGAAATCGAATCTCCTATTGCTTTCATGCACTATGGTTTGAAGAATCACAACATCAGAAATTATTCCATTGAAAAACATGCTTATGCTATTGTCAAATCAGTAAAGTAATTCAAATATTACATTTTAAAGTCTCATTCCATTATAATGATTGTTGAGACAACCGTTAACTTTGTTCTAACACAAAAAGAAATTGACCCTAAAAGAAGAGGTTGGATTGCTTAAGTACAAGAATGACTTAAAAATTAAGCTTACTATGTTGGTTCAAGGTAGAGGACTATTTAAACTCATTAGAAAGCGAACTAATGATCAAAAAAATATTTGTAAGTGAAGAAATAAATCATTTTGAAACTTGAGACTTATCACTGGATATATTTTTTAGCTTAGCTGATGAATAATATTCAGACATTGCCTATTTATTAACTTATGGGGAATGGCCTCATAAATTGAATACAAAAAAATAATAGTGAATTTGAGAGCAACTAAACATGTCATATAGGACAATATTCTCTTTAAGAAAAGTATTGATGGATTTTTCTTATGGTGTGTAGACAAAGAACAATAAAAAAACATTTTAAAGATTTTTATATCCGAACATGTGGTGGTCAGTTCTCAAGACGTATTATAGCTCATATACTTCCAAGAGCACATTATTATTGGCCTACATTGTTCGAATATGCTCAATAATGGGTTATGAAATGTGAAGCACGCCAATAATTTGTAGACAGACTAAAACTCTTGGATTTTCCACTCAGACATGTGGTGATTGAAGAACCATTCATACAGTGGAGATTATACTTCATTGACATATTAAGTACACATTAAAGCACATGCCATATACAAATTATAATAACTACATTATACTTCATAAAGTGGGTTGAAGCTATGCTGGCTAGACAAACTACTTTGAAGTAGTATGTAATTTTAACAAAGAAAAAATTCTAATGAGTTATGGCATATCATGAAAAATTGTAATTGATAATGTTCCAAAAATTTATATTTCTAAACTAAGAGGTTTTTTTTTATGTAAATGAGATTTATTTATCACACCCATCGGACTATTACTTATAAGGAAATGGTCAAGCTGATTCAGGTATATATATTTTTGTTATAATCATATGTAAACTAGTAGATGAAAATAGAAGAACCGACATAAAAAATTACATGATGTAGTGTGGGTTGATTGCATCACAGTAAAAAGAGATATTGGGATGTGTCCTTTTTAGTTGTTATATGGGAAAAATATTGATATGCTTATTTCCTTGGAACTTCTTGCATTACAATTAGCTACATCAATTGAAAAATAAAAAGTTAGAAGTTCTCTTTACAAAAGATCATGTATTTGAGAAAATTGGAAGAAGGAATAGTTATGGTTGTTGAAAATATTGTTGAAAATCAAAATAAAATTGAAATTTTTTTTGATAAGAAATCCAGACAAAGATACTTTCATGTTGGATATCTAGTTCTACTATGGTATAAACTAATATTACTGAAAGGAAGTCATGAAATGTTTGATTCCTTGCGGAGAGTTCCTCTCAATATTGGACACTTTTGAGGAGTCAACGCTTAGTACTTAGCTTATCAAGATGGTACACATATTCCATTGCCCTGAAATGAGCAATACATAAAACATTATTTTAATTAAAAACATGTTGTCCTATGCAATGTACATATGTGAGTTAGGATTTTGGTTGTGTTTCCTTTCTTGTATTTTCATGTCTTTTCCTTTCCTTTTATTATATTTTTTATTAATTTATTGTGTCTACATTTAATATTTGTAGTGTTATATTGTTAATCTCTTGAAATAATTATTTAAATTTGTATCTCAATGGATACAACACATCTCTTGAAACTGTGAAATTATGAGGTCCTCTATTATACTTTATAGTCCAAGTATTTAGTCAAATGCAATTATTGTCTCAAAAAATTGAACTTCCAAAAACTTCCCAAATTTTGCATCATTACATAGACCAAGTTTAAAAGATAAGTTTTCATTAAAAACCCTTTGCAAAATTTTGAAAATTTTAATATCCATTAGGCGTATCATAAGTAAAATTTTGAAAATTTCAAGACCTATCAGACATATCAAAAATTTTTAACATTGAAAAAACTCGCTGAGTTCTTGATATACCTGATTTGTCTAATTGAGTCTAAGTTAAATTTATATATGTTCCTAAGATATTGATATGATCAATATTATCGATGAAGTATTGCTAATTTGTTAAAATTATATTTAAATTAAATTTTATCAGATGTTTCAAGTTCATAAGGAACTTGTGGAGGGTGTTGTTTATTCCATCGATTATTGATACTTCCAATTGTTCTAATATGTTTGATGATCAAAGGGTTTACTTTAAATAAAAATTTAAAAGAGGTTCCGTCAGTCTCACAAACACTTGACTAACACCGGAGGTGCATTTTTTATTTCTATAAATTAAAGTTGAAGGTTCCTATTTTCACCAAAACCTCAAATCCACATTTTCATAGAATTAGACATCATCAAACTCCTCTAATTTTATCATGTTTAATTGTTAGTTCCTATATTTGAGTGATTTCTTCCCTCTGAGGTTGTATTGATTTGCATTCTCCTATTTCAATTCATTTTACCCTTTTTCATTATTTTCTATCAAATTTGAGAGGTGTTGTGAACCCTAAAAACTTCAATTTATCCATATAAATATGAGAAAAAATATTAAGGAGAATTTTTGATATTGTTATGTCCAATGTAGTACACCCCATTTGCCCAAATAAACTTTTTCTAGTTCCTAATTTTTCCTTAAATAATTTGAAATTAATTACCAAAGTTGCTTCCGTATAACCACATCTTCAAAAATGAAATTAAATTATGTAGGCCATGATCCTGTTTATACTCTTGATGCAAACATTTCATAGGTCACTAATAGTTATATGGGTCATATAGATATTGAGGAATTTTGGAAAAGAATGGAGGATGGGAAGAAAATGTTAGGATAGCACCTTCTAGATAGTATACATGTACATGAGATTGCTTTCTCTACATTTGTCCAATGTGTAGATTTAGTAATTGCATGCACAACGTATTATGATCCAAAAAAAAGATAAATCAGGTTTGTGGATGATGTTTTAATAGCTAAGCTTGATGATACTATATATGGCATGACTTTTGTGATTACACCCCATGATGAAACACTAGAAATAAAAAAGGATATTAGTTAGGAATTCTGGTTCAGAATATGAAACATGGTTTGAACATGATAGATCAATCTTGGTTAAGGAACAAGAGGAAGGGACCTTGTAAGATTTCTAAAAACTTATATAGTTTTGATTTTTAAGAAGAGATGTGAGACATGATAACATTGATAAATAGAGTCATGGACCATGTTGATACACACTTGTTAAATAATTGGACATGCATGTACATAAATATCATATATGTTGGAGAAAAATTCATTTATTATGGGGAAATCATTAGTGATAACCTTCATGAATAGTTAACTAAAATAGAATCAACATAACTTTTTTACATGACATCATAGTTTATTGTATTTTATACTTGAAACCAAGGCCAAGCTTGAATAAAGTAGGAAAAAATATTCCTATAAAGTTGGTAGATGATAGATTTACTCAACTCACTCATGAAAAAGGGAAGAAACATTTTAGGACAATAAATGGTGCATTTACTATGTTGGTAGTAAGGATTCCTTAAGGCAACACTTCAACCCAAATATCAAATGAAGTTATCACTTTAATCAATAAATTTGGGAGCCATTTAATTTAGTTTCCAAGGTTCACATACCACAGGGTTGGTGGATTTATGGGCACTATATATGGGCTATCCAGATATGCAAATGATAAGATGATTCTTAATGGACTTTGTAGATAGTTGAGTGAAGTTCATAAGAAATGCAATCAGAGACATGTAGGGGGAATATAATTTCCCATTGGATTGAGTTGCTTTATTTTAAAAAAAACCCGAGATACTTTGAATATTAATAAATCAAAAATAGATTTTACATTGCAACCTCATACCAAAATAGTTGATTTTGATGGCTAAAAATTTGTAAAAGATAATCCTAGGCTAGGTGTGGTTATTCACATGTACCCAAAATTAAGGATTACTTGGAAGACTATGAAGATGAATTTGAGGTGAGAAAAATGGATAATTCAAGGATGAATTTGGATTAGATGAAATCCTTTAGGGTTGAATGGGTGAAAAGATGAATAGTTGATGATGAAACTGATATAATTGACCCAATGTTTACTAATAAAGTACATTTTGTATCTTTGCCCATGATTGATTGGTCAATGAAAGGATTGATAAATTTGAAAAAGTGCATAATTTTTTTTTGTTATAATCAAAAGTTTGGTTTAAAAATAAATTGATTGAATATACCACTAGAGGATCTTGAAAAGATGTAGGGAATTCAAAGAACCAACAACATACTTAATCAACAGGTGTATCTCAATACACACATATAAAAATACTCTTAAAAATCCAAAGGTTTGGCCCAACAAAAAGTGTTGGAGGAGATGATGAAGATCCAAACAATAAGAATATTCTTGAACAAATTTAAAAAGATGATTCTTCATTGAGAAACAAACTTCCTATCATAAAAACTACAACCTCTTTTGTTTTGCTAAATGAATCTTAGTACATTGATCCTTATTTATTTATTTATTGATAATACTACATAACAATTTTGTCTTCTGACCAAGGCCCCAATCATATTTATCTTGTTATTTATCTCACACATATGAATCTTACCTCACAAACACCTCATATTTCATCATCTCTTTATATTCCTTCTAAACCACATTCACATCAAGTTCCACCTCCATGTCCACCTCATTCCTCTTCCATTCAACAAACTCATACTTGAATGAGTTTTCTTGGTATTTTTAAACTACTCAATGCTTTAATGGATCTTATAATTGATCCTAATACATAAATAACTACTTATTTAGGTGACACATCATTCAAATAGGTATAAGAAATAGTGAGAAAAAATAAAACTTCAACTAAAGTTTCAATTCTTTATTTTGATGCACTTTCCATTTTATTATAAGTCCCCCACAAAAAAAAAAAAAACCTAAAATCACCTCAAGGTTGGTAATTTATCCCATTGGTGAACATTTTTTAGAGGTTGCTCAACCTATGGTTGACAAATATCAAGAGAAAATGACTGTGGTTGACTATAATCTCAAAAAATACCAATTGGAGAATTAACTCATGAAGCATAATTTCTAAGTGACTACAACAAAGTTGATTAAGATAATAGAAGAAGGGAAATAAACATAATAATGGTTGGAATAATATGCACATATACACACATTGTGCATATGATTTATGCATACAAAAAATCAATTTTGAATCCAAGTGAAACTCGATTGAGGTAATGTCTAAATCAACATCAATTAAGGAGATTGACAAAGAAGCCATTGATAAAATTTGTAAATATAGTAATCATAGGAAAGTTATGGAAACCTAGGTAGAACAAATTGTCATCAACAGTTTGAATTTTTCAGATGAAAACAAGAAAGCATATGAACTTTTGATAATTGAACATGAAAAAGTGGCTTAAAAAATCAAGTCTATAAAGAAAGAGTTTGTAATTTGGAAAGGTTTAATCAGATACTTGAAAGATATGTCACACATATATGAGATGTTACTAATATCTGAAGGTATCTTTAGAAAGTATGATGAAAATAATTCTTGTCTTTGGTATCACTATGTTGAGTGGAAAATTCATGCTTTAGAAGATGCATTGGAAGATTTGTGCATACAAATTAAGAAATATGATGATATGAAATCAAAAATTTGTGAATATGTTTGGCTTTACATTTTGATTTGTTGAAAGGAGATGAATTACAACCATACACATCTATTGATTTAATGGAATAATTTCAGAAGATCGTGAATTAAGAACTTTTTAGAACATACAATTTTAATATGGAATCCATGAATAAGCTAATTGATATTCATTGTGTTCTTAACGAGCTTAGTAAAAACATTCCAAATTTATTTAAGGGGATTGATAAATCAACCAATAAAATGAATACTTCTCTTGTTAGATTGACTCATAATATTATTTCGAAGCAAGATAGAATTGTCCTTGCTATGCATAAATTTTGAATATATAGGTTGAAGTCTTCAGAGGATGAAAAGCAAGATCAAATTACGACAATTACCTAGATAATTTCTCAGCCTGACAATTTTTTATTTCTAGACAAACTTATTAAAATATTTATCTCTCTAAATTTTATATTTATTCATTGTACTTTTTATATAAAAATATAATGACTTCTAAGTTGTTATGTTTCATTTTTTGTAAAATAAATAATGAAAGTTTAAATAGAAACTTGCCTCAAAAAAATGTAGTAATGAAGTAGTTATGCACACTCTTATTATAAATAAGATTTTCTTCTATTGTAAGAGGCATTTTTGATTTTTTTTTGGTAGCAAGAAAAAAGAGGAAGAGATTGTGTGTTTTTCTCAAGGATAAATACAAGGAGAATACAAAACTTTGTGTCTTTTCATTTTCTTGATAAATGATAATTTTTATTGTGTCTATTGATTTATTCAATCCTTGTTCTTTCTTTGTATCAAATATTTATCGTTGAAATATCATCATTTAAAGTGTTTTTATAGCATATTAAAATGATTAAAATATGTTTTTTTATTGTTGCACACTTTCTTCTCTTTTTTTCCTTTATTTATTCTTCTTTATTTTTTTTTTCACCATCCTCATTCCAAATATGATTCTCTTTCATTTGTAAGCAAAACATATCAAGAACAATTTTGAATATATATACTATAAATATTATTTTTATACATCTTTATAGTTTCAATAAATGGAGCCTCCTCTACTAATAGAGGATGGACTTCTTGTTTCTTACATTGTTGATTGAAATGAAATATTTTGTATCCCATACAAACTATTCCACCAACAGTTCATATCCTCTCTTTTCAAATTCAAATTTTCAAAATTCAAAATTAAAAATATGTATCATGAGCATTAAATACCTGTAATAATTGACATTTTTTTTAGGTACATAAAAAATGAGTGTGAATGTAATATTATATTGAGTATGCATTAAAAATACTCAAGTCTTCCATAGATAAATGAAGTTATGCATTTAAAATTATTTATGTTTATACTTTGACACAAGATTACATTCACTCAACTCACATACCCATGTCAAAGTTTGGGAATTATGTAGACATATAAATTTGATATAAGACCCTTTTATATGGTGTTTTATTCCAAATTTATCATATGTGACATACTTGTATATATTTGCATATTTTAAAGACTTTTCTGACCCCACATTGGTCCCTATTTAGCCCTTGATCCTTAAAAGAACATCTAAAACTTATTAGAATTTATTATTTATAATACTTAAAATAAATATAATTTATTATCATGTTCCTCATAAATTTATAAGCCTCTGTTCATTCCAATTTAGACTCATACCCCATATGAGTCTGCCTTGGGTAGACTTTTAACTTGCACGAATCTATCCCATTTGCCTTTGTGGGTCTTTTTTATCATTTCCATTGATCTTGTGCCTTCAATTTTGTTCATTACCATTTTAAATGTTGGATAATGTGCCCAAATTAATTTAGAGTACCTTATATATACAAGTCATTTTAAACCATTTAGCAAATGAAAGGGGTTTATCGAAAAAAATAAAAAAATAGATTATCAAAGATCAAGAGCTAGAGATAAGTACCATCTTTATTATTCCTCCTAAATCAAGTTGATAGTCATTGTATCATATTTTACACCTTTGTGATGGAGTTGTTTACCTTGGTATCTTATCATTCCTTGTACCAAATGAAGGTTTTAGCTTGTATGTAGCTACATCATCACTTCCAAGGAAGAGGAGGTTCAAAATCCTTACTTGAATTATTCCATTTACACACATTTAGAATAATGTGGAGGTATAATTCCAATATGTAAGATATATATTTTAAAACATCGCTTCAGTGGTTTCCTGACTCCATAACCCATTTTTTGTTTTGAGTGCCAATTTAGGTCAAAAAGGAAGAATCAACAATTCAACACGTTATGCCCAAAAAATTAGGAAATAAAAGGTACATGAAAATAAAAAAGAGGTGAAAAAGTTATATAAAAATCAAGTTTCATAACCATACACATGAAAAACTCAGTGGGACAAAGACAACTTCAATGGCATAAATGTATCCAACATGGATTTGATCAAGACGGACCCTTGTCGAGTGTGATTATGTTTAATAGGATCTAAAGGTCAAATTAGATTTTAGGAGTCATATATAGTCATATTCAAAATTTATACTCTCTATTGGTAGTAGACTTAGGATTGTAAAATCTCAGTGCAAATACACAAGTGTGTGATGTATATCATTGTGTGTAACATATATCTTTTTGTATGTATTCAACCTATGTTTGTATATCAAAAGACACTAAAATGCAAAAAATAATCATTCAAAGGAGAAAATGTAAGGGTAAAATGTGAAGTGACAAGGCATTGTAAGTCTTTAAATAGTGATATGATGTAAAGTAAAATGGTTTCAAATGATTTAAGATTAATATAGAGATCAATTCATGGTTATAAAAAATGTATTTTGTACTTATTTTATATGTAGTTGAAATCTATTTTGTGCAAATATGTTTACTTATATAATAATAATTAATGCTCTTGTATCCTTAAGTTTGTGTTTTAATAGATAATCCATACCTCTATTCAAAATGAATATGCAACATGTTCCTTTATTCTATTTGCATTTATGAACTATAGTCTACTTATAAAAAAATAAATATTATCATGTTCTAATGGGTTTATAGGAACCTCTGCTAATGATGGTTCAACGAATATATAAATTTAAAACATGTTGCGATGGTTAGTAGGATAAAGATATTTGGAACGATGGTTGGATGAGATAATTTTCAACTTCATAGAAGAGAAGGCAAAAAGAAAATGAAACTCTATGAGAGAGATTATAATTAAATACAACATATACAAAATATTTTGATGTGAATTTCCTAGGTTCTTAGCAACATGGTTTTCAATAATTGATTACTATTGATTCAAGTTGAGATAGATAAAAACTTTTTTTGGATCGAGGAATAGATATAAATCTAGACACTAATTGGATGCACATAATAGATCATTGGTTAAAGAATACCATTGTTAGATATATCATTGATTTTTACATGTAAGGTTAAATCATGTTCAAAATTATGCAATATTTATTTTATAAAAGGTATTATAGGAAAATTTATACAACGAGTACCTATTCTACTTGAAATGTTGGTTGTGAAAAAGGGCAAGGTACCTATCCCAAATAACATATAGGAATCATTTCAGGTGTTATGGGGATTTGTGTGATGATGAAGAACTGAGAGAATAAGGTTGATCCTAAACCCAAAAGATGGAAGACACAAAGAAACATAATGAGGAGAGAATTATGGGGCTAAAACGAGGCCTATGATAACAAAGGAGATGAAATAAATAGAATAAAACTAATGTAACTAAAAGTAGGAGTAGAGTAGATAATTTAGAAGATAAAGAAGGAATGAGAGCGCAAAGAGGAACTAGATATTATGAAAATGAGGAAAAAAGGGTTTGAGAGAAGAGAAGGTACAAATGAGAGTGCAAAGATGGATATAAATTGGAAAAAATATTTAGAGAGATGGAAAAAAGTGGAAAGAGAACATAAGAATAGTTAGATTAGCTAGAAGATAGTTTTAGATCATAGTTACAAGGGAGAATATTATTTAGAGAGGAAAATGAACAAATTTTTAAGGATGTTAAGTAGCAGGATTAATGCATGTTTAAGTTCAAATGAGGAAAAATTATAGAGAAGGATCATTCATTTCAAGGGCACACATCCTATATGCCTAATTTATCAATAAAAAATAGACGAAAAAGTGCAAAAGTTAGTGAATATAGTATGCAGTTTTACTGTTTTACAAATAAATTTGGAAAATATAGTGAAGACACTAAGAAAGTGTTGGATAATAAGAAATTGATCAAAGCTGAGTATTAGGTCATATCAAGATTTTAGACTTTGATAAAGTCTAGTTCATAATAATAAGTAGTTGTAGGTAAAAGCGCATGAAGCATGGATCTCACCATGGGATTTTTTGTCATAGTATAGTTCACAAAGCCATATCCTTCCACCACAAACCCAATTCCCTCAGACCCAAGGCCATATACCGAATCCAAACCAGAATATCTATCAATAATGTATGTAATTTTAATAGTCACATCCCAATCTATAAATGCATATTCCTGGTCAACTCACCCATTAAAAAATCATTCAAAATAAACCATTCCTCCATTGTAACCTGGTCAAATTAATCCACCTTTGACCACACAGCCTCAACCAAATGTGACATCAAGTTTCTTGCCCCAAGAACTACAACAAATGAAGGATGTAATTCCCACCATTCAAAAAAGGAAGGAGACCAAGAAATTCAAACTAGATGATGTGTGTTCATATATTTTTGACATGGAGTATCTTCAGATACACTATGTAGTCATGAGCAAATTATGAGTTATCGATGTATGATCCTAAAATGGTAATCATTGGTTGATATTACACTTGGTTGTGGTCACAAATCAAGGAAGGATCACTAGCATATGTAGATTGATTGGTATTATTAGGCAATAGTCTTGGCCTATTGGTACTTGGTATATGATTTATGATAATGGTAGAAACATGCCTACCCAAAATATGACCTACAAATTTATTGTTGTCATGTGTAATTGTGGTAAGTCTACTAGTTATTGGGATTATTTTGGCCTTGTTTTCTCCTAGTCAGTTGAAGTTGTTATTGTTACTATTAATATTATTGTTATTGTCATTACTGTAGTGGCCTTTATTGTTACTGTTGTTGATTGACATTATTATGTTGTGGAAAAGGATTTTTGTAGTTAACCATATTTTGATTGGAAGTAAATGCTCTATTATCCAACTGGATTTCCCCATTTTCCAACATATTTTGAATAAGGTGCTTCAACTACACACAAAAACATATATAATGTCCATAGACATGGTGGTATTCATATAACTCATGTTCTCTATACCAGTCTAGATATAATATACCCTCATGATAGTGTTTTGGAATCGGCCAACTAATTATATTGGGCACAACTAGTTTGTGAAACACTGCTTCAGTGAGTTCACCAAGGTCACTGAAGACTCTAGGAGTGGGTTTTATTCTTGGAAGATGGGTTTTCAAAGGTGGTGGTTTCTATATTTGAGGAGATGGTCTAGGTTACTATGTATGTTGGATATGTTGCTGATGGGGAATAAGTTGTATTTGTAGCATAGGTTGAGTAGACAATGTTTACACTATTTAGACATGATGTGATTCATTTACTCCATTACCAACAAAATTATTGTTGTGGATGTATGGTTTGGATTTTTCATAGTTATTAACTTGATATGGAACTGATGTCTATTCCTAGATTGGATTAGGGTTCTGACTTGGGCTGGTGCTTTGGTTTTGGCTATGATTTTGATTTAAGGAGGTCAACTTGGTAATCCCTTTGTTGGTAAGGGCACTTTTAATCTATAAACCTTTATCAATAATCTCTTTGGAGGTATGCACACATTGAAGCTATAGATGATAAAATATATCTCTATAAATTTTTAGTAAACATAGTGGCTAATTATTTATTTGGTAAGTTTTGGGTGAAGCAAATAGTAAGTGCTCTCCATCTCTATAAGTAGCTTACAAAGCTCTCACCAACTTTCTGTTTGGCTTGAGTCAAATATACTAGTGAAATCTCATGCTCAAGATTATAGGAGAAATGTTGCATGAACTTGTCTGAGAGATTGTTAAAATTAGATACTAAATTTTTTGGTAACTTGAAAAACCACTTCAAACCCTGTCTAGATAGACTTTGAGGAAATAAAAGGAGTAGGTAAATGTCACTATAAGCCATTGATTGGCAAGCGATAAATAACTATATTAGATGCACCTTAGGGTTTCCTTTACTTTTGTACTTGTAAAATTTATATGGTTTACACCCTGGAGGAAATAGTATCTAAAGATACTCCATGTTAAAAGGCTATGAACACACGTCATCTAGTTTGAATTTCTTGGTCTACTTCCCTATTTAAATGGAGATAATCACATCCTTCATTTGTTGTAGTTCTTGGGCCAAGAAACTTGATGTCACATTTGGTTGAGATGGGTGGTCAAAGGTGGATTAATTTGACCCGGGTATACTGGAGGAATGGTTTTCTATGGAATGTTGATTTTATAGATGAATCAACTAAGAATATGCATCCTCAAATTGGGATGTGACTGTTGAAATTGCACATAACATTGATAGATATTATAGTTTAGATTTAGTATATGGCCTTAGGTTTGAGGGAATTATGTTTGAGATAGAATGATATGGATTTTTGAACTATATTATGCCTGTTGTGGTTGAGTAGAGACTTATTATTGACTAGTCAAACCTGGATGAATAAAGGGAACTTGTTGTGGACCAAGGCCCTATCTTTGAATTTGTAGCACTTGATGAATAGAAGATAGTGGCTATTGAATTGGTACTTTTTGGACATTCATACCTCTTTGTTGTGCAAACACCTATTGTTGTGAACTAGATGTTTGTTAGGTGTTCAAAATTTATCTTTGAATAATCAAAATACATTGCTGATTAGACAATGTTTGCGATTATAGAGGTACATTGGTTTGCAATTATTGAGGTATATTTTGTCACTACTTAGTGAGGTGGAACATTTGTTTCCCACTATTGAGGTGGTGTAGTGTTAAGCCTTTGCTATGGTGGTAGATTGGATTAACCTGTTATCATGGAATATTAGTCACCACCTATTGAGGTGGGATAACATTCATCACTTGTTGAGGCAAAACATTGTTCAGTGCTTGGTTACTTACTCGTTGTTGTTTGCTTGAAGAAGTAACTAGTTGAGGATTGGGCATAATTTTTTGTGGTTGGGAAGTAGGCATGGTTTCCCCTACTATTGTGAACCACTTGTGGTATTAACTAAAGACACTTGTTGTAGACTATTTGTTGGTGCATTTAAACCACTTTGGCTTGGATCTGAAGACACTTTCATGTTTTCCACGATACTTGGCATATTATCCTAAGTGGAGGCCATAGTTACTCAATGAATGAGACATTGAACATGTCCCCTAATAAAGTAATTTTGGAAAATGGGTCTATAAAAAGATTGGCTTGACCTACCAAATCGATTAGCACTCCTATTTAAGGAGTTAGCTCTATGATAAGAGCATTTGATATGGCCATGGCATTGAAATTTTGTGCTAGGTTTAGATATGTATAATATGATTGTTACATTTGCACAAAATGGTCCTTCATGGGTCCCTTTCCCCTTGTAATCATATTTGGATCTTGGTATGACATTAACACAAGTGCTTGAGGATAACTAGTAGAGGCTTGTTTAATGATTTGGGTGTAAAGTATATTTCTCACCATTCTAACTAGACTAGGTAGGTTTTCATAGGGGAAGTATACTAGAAACTTGGCCCATACCTCCACGGCTCTAGCTAAAACCTCATCCTTGGTTTCAATCAAGTAAGGATCAAACAAGTATGGGTCATATGTCAATAGCATCATAACATAGTACTGTTGGACTTGGAATTGTTCCACAACTGATGGCACACTAGCGAGATATTGTATTGTTTGTTCTTATTATTATTCTAAATATGGAGGTGTGTTAACCAAGTAGTATGATAATGGATGCTAACTTTATTCCACATATTGAGTAGTGTAAGGAGGATATCGATCTGTCTCAAAAAATACATCATCTCCATATGGGTCTTGAACAAAGTTGTCATTCGTGACCACATTATCATAATTTGGATTGTACATGGTTTCACTATGAGTGTAATGAGGCATATCTAAATACATGACTAATATTTAGCGAAGAAATGGTCTAGAGTTATATAAACTCTTAAAATGTGGTCTAAATGGCAAATTGGTCCAAACTTGGAATGTCTAGAAAATTGGTCTAAAGTTAAAATTGATCTAAACTTGGCCTAGGAATGGAACTATTCTCTAGAATTGATCAATGATAAACTCATTCTAAAATGTCCTTAAGGTCTAACATCAAATGTCTCACATAAATATTAAAGTAAAGTGCAAATCCAAATGCTAATTTTGGTAAAATTATTTCAAACAACTCTAATCTAAGTCTAAAAATAGAAAATGGTGATAGGTCTTTGGAAACAAGGTACAAAGCCAGGCTTAAAATAACTAGGTCTAAAACAAGAGGTAAAATGCTAGGTCTTTTGTGAATGCAACACAAAAGTTAGACTTGAAACACACTAGGTCTAAGAACGAAAGGCAAAATGCTAGGTATTTTGGAAACATGACACAAAAGCTAGACTTGAAAAAAATAATGTCTAAGGATGAAAGGCAAAATGGGTCTTTTGGAAAAATGACACAAAATCCAGACTTGAAACAACTAGGTCTAAGGTAAAAACTTGCAAGGTGATTGATCTAACAATTTTTGAAATAATTGGACTCAAACTAGGCATACAAATTTAAACACAAACTTGACCATTGGTAAAAGATGTTGGTCTTTAGACATATACATAAAAATAATTAGGAAAATTAATTCCAAGTAGGCAAAAATAAGGATGAGGAGTAAAACATTCAAGCCCAAGTGATGAGTAATACTCAAATGTAAAATGATTGCACTTAAGGTTGTACTTGGAGAGAGAGTTTCAACCTTAGTTATAAGCAATAAAAGAGACACGAGACACATGAAAAAGACCACCTACAAAATATAGGCACAAAATATCCTCAAATCAAGAAAATAATTAGTCCTAGTTGCATAATCCAAAAGTGATAGGTAAACATTTAAGCCAAAATTAAGTGAGGCATAGGCATAAACCAATCAATGTTTTGAATCTGAACTTCACAAAACCAATTTTGAACTTGGTTTAGAAGACTTGGTTTCTTAAGAAAATAATATTCTAGGCTAAAATGGGTAGCATAAAGATACCAAACATAGACCAAAAGACATATGGGGTTTCAAACTCAATTGGACAGAAGGAAAAAGGTTTTGAAATAATACGAGCAACATAACAATGTTATCTCACTCAAAAGGTATGATAATGGTTTTATTTCAAAACTCTAATTCAAATATTTGGAATGAAATGGGTAGCATAACGATGCCCAATTTAAACAAGTGACATACACATAAAAATTTAAAAAAATGACTAAGGCAAAGTGTGGAGTCAAATAAACAACATAACACCTTTTTAGGCTAAAAAGGGTGTATAAACATGACTTGATTTGGACATGGTTTTGACAATTTTTTTTTTTTGACTCAAAATGATTCAAGTAAAATGGAAAAGACACAAAAACACCTAAGTGTATCATCCTATTCCTAAAAATTAACAAGGTGGCTTCATATCATCAAATTTTGTTTATATACTCCTTGAGAAGAATTAATTTTGTTAATCCAAAAATTTAGATGTGCATGAAAAGTATGATTTTTAGGCCTCCTCTTCTCTCAAGAGTTCATATGATGACATGTAACTTTGGGATACTCACCCTGCATTGACAATATTTCTATAACAAGTGGGGTTTATCTAAAACTATAAGTTTTGCATGTTCTAGATGGTCCCAAGTTTTGTTAACATTAGAGATGCGATCACATCAATTGAGTTCATACTGAATAACTTAATATAGAAATGTTTATTATTTTTCATAGTGACTCCATCTATGTACTTTTTAATGGAGTCCCCTGGTTAACCATACCTAACTTTAGTTTTTTTGTGACCAAAGAGGCTAGTTGCTCAACATCCTAGCAATCATGGTATCCCATGCCATGATTTATATACTCTACCATGGATCGGGGTTGAAATGATTTTAGGAGATAAAATATTGGGTCAACACTTCCCTAAAGAACTTGTGGGGAGGTGATTAAATAGCCCACAAGCTAAGATACAAAAAGGTAAAACTAGAAGGACTTTAAGGTCATTTTTAGGATCACCCAAGTCACTCAAATCTTGGGGAGTGCATTTAAAAACATTCCTTCTATGCTTAGACTATGTGACAAAATCAAGGGATAAAGTGATTTTGGTCACTTGAGTTCCCTAAAGGGGATGGGGGGAGAGCATACATGCTAAGTTTATTTTTAAAAAACACACAACAAATAAACAAAATGATAAATAAAGCAAGCTCTTAAGATCACTTAGTCTAAGTTTGTGTCCATTTTAAGAGCCCTAAGTGAAATGTGATGTGAAATTTAGCTCCTTGGATTTGTTGATTTATGAACTTTTGATAAACAAAATAAAATGACTAAGATGATTTTTAAACACCAAATATAAATGTGATTTAGAGACTTAAAGTGCTAAAAATGTCTTTCCTTGGCCTTTGGGTCATGAAAAAAGTGTTAGGGGGTTATTTTTCTTAGAATATAAAAATTAAATGAGAAAATAATAATGAAATTTTATCTCTCAAGTTTTTAAAAAAATAAAAACATAGAAAATAGATGTCGATCTGTAGGGATCATGATCGATTCCTAAGATCGATGCTGATTCCTATAACCATAGAAAATATAAATGTGTTTTGACATAAAATGGTTAAAAATCAATGCCTTAAGACTAAAAAACCTACAAGAAAAAAGCCAAAAATATAATAAACACCTTGTTAAGCACTAAAAAATAAGGAGAACAAATAAAAATTGAATTTTTACACCATTTCTAGCTTCTGATTCAACTGGGTTTTTGACATAGAAATTGTGGCCAATTCTTGTTGATTGATGCCAATCCCTACAATTGATACCAATTTTCTCTAATCATCACTGATCCCTATGGCTTGGACTAAAGTCAATCTCCTTCACTTTTTAGGCTATTTATTCAAAAATTTTGACATGATAATGGTTAGTAAAAGGTAGATAAAAGAGTTTTGTGGGGTGTAGGTCCCACTAGACATGCCATTATGTAACCTAAGATTACAAAGAGGATCGTTAGTCTCTTGTTAGTGAATAAAATTCAAACCAATCAACTTCAATGCAAACTAAAAATTCTTGCCTAAGTACTTGGGTGAACATAAATAACATGAACACATTAAGACACAACTAAAAACACAAAAGAGAAACTCCCTTTGAACTTCCTTGTAGCTCCAAATCCACTTGATGAGGTAGTTAGCTTGTTTGTCTATGTGCTCAAGAAATCTTTGTCAATGAAGCTCCATTTCTCCACTTCTCCTTAGCACCTTGGTAATGTTAGTTGGCTTTGGGTTAGCTTGGCATATGGGCATGGTAACACTACAATAATGAATCTTTTTAGAGGCATTTTAGGATAATAACATTATGTTTAAGTAGGTTTTCATTTTATTTTAAATTAAAATGTGACTTAATAAAAATTTGAAATAAAATAGGGTTTATGTGGATATCTATGGATTGGAAGATGTTGCGCATCGCTTTGAGTCCAGTGATAGTGAGAGCTCCTTTTTGGCTGGGAAGCCTAACCTACACACATGTGAATACTTGGTAAAAATGGATTAATAGATATTTAGGTGGATTATTTGATCCAAGATCAGTTCCAGGAAGTGGTACACTTATTTACAAGGATGTTAGTCCACTATTTATGCAATTAAGTGGATAAAACTGATAAAGATTACAAGATACATATGATTGATAAAAGAGATTACAAAGTGATATTTAAAAGATGCAGATCATATGAAAGATAAATTTATAAGATAACTGATATAAATAGATGCAAATGATTAAGATAAATAGATATATATTCTTTGATTAAGATTAATTCATGTTGTTAAAACCAGCTCAGGTTCTAAAATAGAATAATAAAAATGCAGACCCTGATTGGTGATGATTCTGTATGAATTGATGCCAATTCAAATGAATCGGTGATGATTCTACTAAAATATGAGGATCAAAGCTTAAAGTATTATTTTGGATAAAATTAGGATTTCATAAATCTTGCTAAGTGAAGATAAATACAAATAATAAAAATAAAATGAATTTATATTAAGATAATAAGCAGAATAAACTTACCTGGATTGTGCTACAATATTCCAATGGATATTCTAAATTCTAGGCTCTTTATGGGATGAATGATATCTTTGATTGCAACATTGGGATTCAAAAAGGATATCAAGATCTTTGATTATAATGTAGATTGTCATGCATCATCAACAACACAGGAAAACTTCTAGGAGTATTCCTTCAACATTTTTGTAGTAAAAAATCACATCCTTCGTAAAGAGCATTGCACAAGTTTATATGGATCGATGCCGATCGGAGAATTAGTGCCAATCATGGATGGATCATTGCCGATTTACCTTTTTTAGGCTTAGGTGATATTTGACTACTTTTAACAATGAAATAAACAAGCCAAATAGTGAGCTATATTATTTATATGGGTTTTAGATGGGAACAAGTTTGTTAAGTATGTTATTTCCTTGGTTAAAAAAGATTTTGTTTAGATATTTTAGGATTATTTGTGGTTAAGAGAATTACCATGGTAATTAGTAATTACCATAGGTGAAATAGGTAGTATATACATAAAATAAACATTCAAGTATAAGAAAGTAAATGTCCATATATAATGTAAACTTATACTTTAAGTTATATTTTATGTATATACTTTAAAGAGATTTGAGAGGGGTTTCGAACCTATAGGAGTTACAATGCAAATTATAGATTTTGGAATGTTCTACCATATTTCAGACTTAACCTATTTTAGAATTTTAAGATATCAGACTTAACCTATTTTAGGATTTTAAGATACCAGACTCAACCACGGTGCATAATTCTAGTGTCTACACATTAAACTAGAAAAGCTTATAGAGCAATGGGTGAGGCCTTGTATTTATAGCCTCCAAAGTTAACTCTCACCCAAGTGTAGTTAGGTTAGAATTAACTACAGTTGAGTTCAAACTAACCTTAGGTGAGTTAAGGCTAACTCTAGTTGAGTTAAGTACGGGACACATAATTAATATTTGGGATAGAGATCCCATTTATTAACCATGGCTCTCCATTTTTGAATTTATTGCATTTAGGGAGATATTTTAATTCCTTGACTTTGAGGATGATGATGTCATCATGACCTCATATTTATTGAAATTTTATTTTTGCAATTTTTTTTTTCACTAATTTCACATAGAAAATTTAGTTAATCATTTAATTTTATTTAATTAGTTGATTCATTCTACTTAACATTTTAACACTTTAGGAATTATTTAAGTGCTCTACTTAATGTGTCCAAAGGCCAAATTTCTAATTGTTAGGTTGTAAGGTGACTGGAGATGAATCCATGAGAGATTACTATTGTGTATAGGATAATACTCCTTATAGAGATACCTTAACATGATTCTAAACACTAATATCTGATATGCAAATGAAATTGAGATGTTCAGTTATTTCTAGGCTTAATTTGCACCATTTGGTAAAAATTAATCTAAAATATGATTGGAATCTAGTTATGGCCAGAATGGGGTGTCAATAGTTTGACCATTTTATAGATAAATTTGGAAAATATAGTGAAGACACTAAGAATAATAAATTGATCAAGGTTGAGTATTAGGTCATAACAAGTTTTGAGACTTCAGTAAAGTCTAGTTCATAAAAATAAGTAGTTATAGGTACAAGCACATGAATCATGGCTCTCACCATGGGAGTTTTTATCACCCTAACACCATTTTATTGGTATTATAACCCATTTTAATAATTTTCAACTTTCAATATAAAATGATAGGTTAAGGGTGTAACTATGGAGGACACAAAGAAGTGTGAGCTCTAATAAGTAGGGAAATATAGTTCATGTATAAAAAGGATGCTTACAAATTGATACTTCAAGATGTCAAGGATGAAATAATTTTTAATTTAAAATTAAGTAATGTATAAGTTATACAATCCAATATCTAAAATAAATTATGTAAAAATCACGTGAATCAGTATGGGACCATGTTCGCAGGTTCTTTGATGTAACAAACATAGTGGATTTTTCATTTTAGGATATAAATAAGGTTGTATGGTTTGTATAAGGTATGAAACCTTATATTAGGTTTTCCATATCTCAAAATTAGTTCACTTATAATTCAGATGCTTGAAAAGATACACTTTGAGTAGAGAAAATAAAGGATTATGGGGATAGTTCGTGACCTACTGTGACAATTGACACAAACATATATGTTTTTTTGCACAAGATGGATGAGCTATATGAAAGTAATAGGTCCAAACTAGGCTTGGGGTGTATGGAGTGTGTAAAAGAGGGTCACCACTAGAATGATTGCCCAAAAATAAAATAAAAAATTATGTGAGATCTTCCATATAAAAGGGCATGCAACTACAAAATGTCATCTCCTACAACAATACACATAGTAATATTATAGTCCATACTGTAATATTTTCTAGTCGCAAAATCATGATGATAAAAATTATATATCCCTCTAATAATTTAAGAATGACATCACCAACAATGTCTTCATAGTAATAATGCAATAGATCCCTATTACAAAACTTGGGGTTTGGAGCCCAAATGTAAAGATGACAACTGTGATTCAAACTTCTCCTGTATGGGTGCCAACCTCACCTTAGTATCAGCTTCAAACCATCATATGTTGGACACCAAAATATTTTCAATCTCCTTAGTATCAACATACATGGAACACTGTATCACCCCAACAACAATAGACATGGTGGGCCTTGTCTTCTCCCTAAGGACCATATGAAGGATATGATGGTCAACAACAATAAGGTTGGGATTTTTTAACAGAGACAAAGGAGATATAGAGGTGGGTGCTGATATAAATACCAAGGAGGTAATAATAGATCAAATGAGAGATAGGGATGGCAAATAATTATCAGTTATTTGTGTGGAGAATACAATCACTTCACACAAATTTTTCCAATAAATATACATATATAGGTCTACTATGCATATTGTAGAGTTATAGGGTAACATCACACAAAATATTACCATGTGTTAGAAAATAAAATATAATAAAAATTGGTGTGAAATATAAATATAGTTAATTCTCATCTAAGGGATCTTATGTTCATGCAAGAGGTCACCTGACATCAACACATAAAGCAAATATTTACACCCTTAGATATGCCATAAGCTCACCACATTAGAAAAGTGAAACATGACAAATATCTTGATCATATGAGAGAAAAAGGTCTGATGTATCAATTAATGTAGGTATTATAGAATATACAACATCATACTATGTTTGAAGGTGATGTTGTAGTTATTGATGCACAAATGTATGGTAAAATTATGTGTATTATGAGATAGGATGGCATAGTTACTACTTTAATAGATTTAATTAAATTGGTAAGTACTATATGAAATGAAGATATATCATAAGACATCACAAACCTTCTCCATAACTTACTAGACTACACATAAAGAGGCCAATAATATACTGATAAAGTGTTATTGTATGTAAATACCAAGAAGCCATAGGATGTTGATTCTTGATTGGATATCAAATTGGTACATATGAGATTCTAAATTTTATATTTAACTTTAGAAGTATAATAAATATGATCCCTCAGTTGACATGTGAAGCCATTGGATGACCTGTTCTTAGT
Source organism: Torreya grandis (assembly GCA_037957365.1). Classification (NCBI taxonomy): domain Eukaryota; kingdom Viridiplantae; phylum Streptophyta; class Pinopsida; order Cupressales; family Taxaceae; genus Torreya; species Torreya grandis. The sequence continues at coordinate 913,509 of JARHVA010003779.1, forward strand.
TATATCCCAATGACATTGAGTCTTGTAGAGAAAGGTAGAGCCTATTGGGTGACTGGAGGATGTAAAAATTATATTTTCTAATCTTAGCCTATGAGGTGACTTCAAATTCATAGATATGAAGATATATGAAACACACTACCATGAATTAATCAACAAAAAGTGGGCATATAATGGTCAGATGACCATCAACATAATACATAATTAGTTGGAAGTGCACTAAGGGGATAAGATTATCATCATACCCATGAATAAAGCTGAAAAAATGCCATATATTATTCCTAAAGATCTTGAATCACCTTATGACTAGGGGACAATAGCTGGTTTAAGGTTGGTACAGAGTCTAAGTAAAACACACTGAAGTAAGTCATCATAACTTTTTACATTCAAAGACAAAATCACTTTTGCAGATACAACAACTAGAGAAAGCTTCCTCTAGACAACTGATAACAAAGGAACAAGTTCCTAAGTTTCATATAGGGGAATGTAGGGCTCCATATGTGTGATCACCAACAAGGTCTCAAGTAGATTTGTTATATAAAATTGGTGTGATATACATAGATTACACTAAACCAACTCAAAAAGTTTTTCTACCTTGGGAATTTGTGTCTTCAGTAAGTGGTGATTTAGATACTTATATGCTGAATTGGGTAAGAGGAGACCATGTGGTGTGAGCAATGCGAAAGGTTTTTGATACAAAGATAAAATTGCCTCAATAATTTATAATTGAGGACTTGGGCCAATTTATATATAGATAAGAACATGATCCAAATATAGATCAATAAGTTAGTACACTAAATTATGCACTAAAGGGTGTTGTTACGACCTAATGGGCAATAAATAGGTAAATTTAGTTGCACTAGAATGATGATTTCAAATTTATATGAACTTGATTTAAAATAAAACCTATGATCATGATTCAATGGCCATTTTTCCTAAAAGTCAATGTCTTAAAATTCATATTCATATATGTGTCAATGTGTGGTAATAAAAAGGTGTGGAACCCAAGTAATGGGTACATGTATTAAAGTATACTTTAACACCTCTTCCAATAGCCTAGTACATGCACCAGGACAGTAGGAGGGAAACTAAGACTTAGGTATTTGAAGATGAGAAAACCATGGTGTAGCAAGCTTTGTAGAAGCTGAAGATATATTTATGTCATAGATGAGTAGAGGATCAAATCATTGTGTAGGGCTTCTCTTCGCAAGAAGAACAACTATAGACTTGAACACAACTATCAAAAATTACAAGGACAATAATTAAAATGAGTAATTTTTCATGAATCCCTAAAATAGGATCATGTAAAATAGTGAATAGATAGAATCCAGTGACAATGATGAAGATTTAGATTTGAATGGTTTCTTCAAACCTAAGTGAGAAATAAGGGAACCAAAATCCAAAATCCTAAAACAAATTGAAGATGTGCATTCAAAAAATTTACACATTTAGGAGCAAGAAGGGCAAAGGACACTACGAGACTCTATGCCAAATATTTCCAACAAGATATATCATGATTCAATAAGGTAGAGATCAATGGTACCGAGTCTACACAAAAACTTATGAATTTGGGTGACTATTAGACACAACAAGAGATATCATAAGGTTTAAAATTATTGCAAGATTATTAGGATGTGTTCCCAATAAAGTTATTATAAGTTAAGGGTGTAAATACTTTAATGGGATAAATTCACATCAAACTCAAAGAGTGTGCACGACGTATTAATAAGTGACCATATATACTAAATCCCAATATGAAGCTTAAAATTAATGCTAAAACTAATTACATGCATAAAGTAGGGATTATTTATCTAGTGGAAAAGATAGATTGGGTAAGTCCAATGGTGGTGAAATCCAAAAATTCAAGGGAGATTAGAGTCTATGGGGATTACAGGGCATTGAATGATTCATGTGTTAATGACCTATTTCTAATTCCATTCACAGACAAAGTTCTAGAGTTAGTCATAGGGCACAAAGTGTATTCCATCACAAATGGTTTGAATGGATACCATCAAATACTGATCACATCCAAAAATTAGGATAAAACCACATTTGAAATAAAATGGGGTTCCTTCATATACAAGGTAATGGATTTTGGCTTGAATAATGCTCCCACTATTTTCTCTATGGTTGTGGTCACTGCATTCAAAGATTCCATCCATGATTTGATGGAAGTATATCTTGATGATTGGGTCATATTATATTTATTCAAATACAAATTATCCAATATGAAACTCATGTTAGAATGATTTTGAGCTTTAGGCATCACTTATAATTTGAAAAATTATTTATTCTTTACATCATTTGGTGTTCTCCTAGATTACATAGTGTGCAGTGATGGTATTTTGTTTGACCAAGATAAAATCACAATCATTGTGAGTATGCCACCTCTTACAAGCTCTGGCGAAGTGAAATAATTCCTTGGACATACATAATATTAACACAAGCTCATCAAAGGGTACACAACCATATCTGACCCAATAGATAAATTAATGCATAAAGAGAATTTTTTAATGGATTACTGAGTGTTAGGTATCTTTTTTAGATTTGAAATAGAGGTTAATAATAACCCCAATATTAGTGTTTCTCGATTGGGGCAAGTCATTTCATGTGCATGTAGATGTTTTAGGAATTACAGTAGGAGAGGTATCGACTCAGCCAAGAGATGAAGGCTTGGATCACCCCATTCACTTTACAAGAAGGAAACTGTTAGCAGTAGATAAAAATTACACTATAATAGAGCAAGAGTCCCTAGTTATGGTGTTTGCACTTAAAAAATTCAATCATTAATTTTTAGAAACACAATTTGATTTTTTTATAGATCACCAAACTTTGTGATATCTAACGAATACGTTCATGCTAGGTGGAAGAATATCCATGTGGCTAATGTTATTACAATAATTTTAATTTAAGATCAATGTGAAATTAGGAAGAGAGAATGTGGGATGAGATCATATTATCTGAGTAAGAAATGGTGGTGTTTGCACTTAAAAAATTCAAGCATCACTTTTTACAAACGCCATTTGATTTATTTATAGATCACCAAACTTTGTGATAACTAGCGAATAAGTTCATGCTAGGTGGAAGAATATCCATGTGGCTAATGTTATTACAATAATTTTAATTTAAGATCAATGTGAAATCAGGAAGAGAGAATGTGGGATGAGATCATCTTATCTAAGTAATAAATGGTGATGATATGAAATAATTTCAAGATGAGTCACTAGGTGCACACTTATTCAAAGTCTTTTCTATTCCAAAGAATATGGAGGACATAGCCAATTTCCTAAAACAAGGAGTTTTTATACAACATTATGTTGAGAAAGATAAAATTCAACTGATCACACAAGCTATACAATTCAACACAATCAATGGGATTATGTATAAAATGGGTAAGGATGATATGCTATGCAAAGTAGCCCTAGATTATGAGCGACCAAATTTTTTTAGAAAAATCACATCAAAGAGTCACAGGAGGACACTTTACTGGAGAATCTACTATAAGGAAGATATTACAAAGTGGCCTATGGTGGCCTACTTTATTTCAACATGTGCACAAAGTTTCAAAGCACTGCGATGTTTGTCAAAGAATAGGAAGGCCAAATCAAAGGGATGAAATGCCTCTGAACCCAATGCTAGTAGTACAACCATTTGAGCAATGGGGAATTGAGTTTATATAACCTATCAATTTGTCTAACAAACTTAGTCATGCTAAATATATAATAATTACAACAAATTACTTCACGAAATGGGTAGAAGTTACTACAACACCTAACTGAAATGCTAGAGACACATCCAAGTTATTGTATGAGAACATTATAACTAGGTTTGGATGTTCAATGAAGTTGGGTAGTGATATAGGAACACACTTCCTAAATAATAATATCAAGACCTTGTTATAAGAATTTATGATATCACACCATAAGAGCACAACCTATCATCCTTGGGTCAATGTGCAAGAAAAATCATCCAACAAAAGATGCAGACAAAAATATGTAATGTGCATAGAGACGATTGGGAGGATCAAATTACTACGATCCTATGGGCATACATGACTAATTATAAATTTGTAAAAGGGTTCACCCATTTAGAGTGTGTTTATGAAATAGAGTTAATTATGCCTATTTAATATATAGTGCATAATTTGTGAATCATAATGATATTACAACTAGAAGACCAGGATTCACTTTAGGCAAGGTTGATAGATCTAACTTACATGGGGGAATGAGGTAGAGAACAATTTAGACACAAAAAAATAATAAATAGAGTTAAAAAACATGGCATGATCACAATATATGATCTAAAAAGTTTTATCAAGAGAAAATAGTATTATTGTATGGTATTAGATTTATCACATATCTAGGTAAACTGCACATTTAGTGTTAAAAACCATATATCATCCATGAAATATCACAACAAGGAAAAGTAATTCTAAGGGACCTTCAAGGAACCATCATCCCCAAGCATGTAAAAGGCTATATGATTAAGCCTTACCACTAATGATCTCTATTAATCTCATGCTAAAAATGGAGTGGGTGCTGAGTAACACCATGTAGTTAGGGTTTATGTTTTATTTATGATTTTATTATCTTTCTTTAGGTTTGTAGTGTAGTTGTGTGCAATGTTATCTCTATATTGTAGGAAATCAAAACATAGTATAAAATGCTAAAAGTTGTAGAGTATGAAAGGATATCAACAAATAAATGTAAAATTAATATGAAGAAGAGTCAATGCCACATAAACATGGGGTAAATCAATTCATTTTAGGAATGAAGTAGTGGAAAAAAGGGTACAGAGGACATGTAAGAAATAGTCACTAATAAAGTGGTTAATGAAAAATAAATTCAAGGATTGCATATTTCCTAAGGCATATTGGTATGCCAGAGTCAAGTAATGCATAATAAAGGAAAGTTTTAGAATAAGAAAGGTGACACATCACATCAAAGAATATCACCAACAAAAAAGAATCTATCCATCAAAGTGTGAAGGTCACATCACAAAAACTAATGGAATTTAACCCAATAACATAACAATGCAAAAAATAACTCAATATAATTCTCTATGAAATGTTAGATGAGTGCAGTGAAGTAATTATATATTGGCACATAGAAGACACTGCATATCAAACCCCCTTGAGCACAAATAGTCTTTTACAATGTGAGATTAAGATATTTACCTAAGCACCAAAATGTCCAAATTTTCACCATAACATAGTAAGAATGAGTGAATTAGAGATCCTTATACCATTGAATGACACACATAAAGAGTATATGGTAATAGGATTGACATTGAGGCAAATAAGGTACCATGACCCTGACCCATTTTATTTCATAGAAGCAACATAGAAAACTTTGTTCAGCTTAGATCAAACCACTCTTGTGTAATCAAGAGCCCTAGCCATTTAACATCAATTATGAGGATCAGATGCTAAAGGATTGATAAAGCCTCCAAATTTTGAATAAATTGACAAGGTGGTGATGATGTTGCTAAGTCTGTATAATGAGGGGAAATACATTTGTCCAAGGATGTTACCATATTCATCAACACAAAAACAAAGATGACGTTAATCAAACTTCCAACCCGAGGCAAATCCCTCTTTCCATACAAACCAAGAGCCATCTGATTCACTTGGACATTAGGGAAAACTACAATAGAGGTTTTATGGGAATCCCCCTTGATTCAGTACAAGATGCCACAATGCGAGTGTTTTTTCAATTGTATTTCATATAGATTTTGGCAAACCACTAAAATTGGACACCAAATAACAAATGGGGTCATAGATATTGCATATTGCATGATCCGATTAAATGCGAATTTTAATTGGCCAAAGTTCTTGGTGGCTAAGCTAATTTAAAACTTGGATAAGATTATTTTGGGCAATGATAAACTTACCAATACAAGTTCCTAGTATTATTTATTTGTTTTACTTAAAATAAGTCTCCCAACTATCCTGTCACAATAGATGGAGAGTTTTAGACTGTGAGTGATTTTCATAATTTAGATTAGACTAGAATAAGGTGGTAATATGCATAATTGGGCCACTTTAATAAATAGTGGATTAAAGTACATGCGCTCATTACATCTCACCCTAGGGTGCCCATTGATGTGATGTAATACCTTTATCCCCACACAGAAATCACCAAACTTCATGATGGAGTATAGGTGAGACTTCATGGGTTGGCCAAACCACCAAACATCTCATTTCCATTCTTCATCACCACGTTGGATTCATAAGTAAACATTTTAAGGAAACAAGCCTTATTGGAAAGAACAATGGCATGCAACACAACAACTATTAGTGCACCAAAAAGTATAAGTGCACACTTAATAGCAAGAACCACCATAAACATCTACGACCTTGACACAAAATTCTACATGCAAATGGAAGGTGCTAATCCAAGGGACAACACGACCTCCACCACCAAAGAGGAAGACTTTCAGTACTAACCTCTAGCTTAGTGACACAATTGTGGCTAATATTTTTGTAGAGTATGATATTACATGACTTACTATCATCTAGGAAGAAGTATATAAGTATATGTTAGAATACATAGGCACAAAACTATCTGAAGATGAGAAATAAAAATATTTTTTCTTCTAAAAATTAATACACACTTTCAAAGTGTGTAATAACATCCCAAAAATCCTAGTGGTTGACATTACCACACCTTTAACTTAAATAATAGTCGACATTATTACAGAGGAATAAGAAAGTAAATATAGAACAAAAACCATCTTTTAAGGCATAATGGGAGCATGATCCTCAGAAATGTAAGCTTCACAATGATAACTAGAGGAAACATAAGGCACAAAGTAACAAACAAGTCCTCAAATATGCTAATACGTAGACCTAATATGCACACAACACTAAGAATCTTTTATTTTTGAAAAATGCATTATCTCCTTTGTCACACCACAAATGGTGGAGGAGATCAAATCTAAATAAGATAAAGTAACATAATAATATCTTACTAAGATGGTCTGTGCCTATAAGTGTGTGAAAAAGGTTTGAGTTCCATGTACTTATTCAAAAGAGTCAATTAGTAGGTGCACAATGATGACATATTCTCCTTGCCCCTCCCCTCAAACTTCACTAATTAATTTAACCCTTTCACCCCATGCATTTCCTATTTTCCCAACTCATTTGAAGTAGAGGACATTACAACACAACCAAAAGCTGTGGAATCCAAAGAAGAGTAGGAAAAAGTTCAAAAGGAAGTTGAGGAAAAGGCCAGAGTAGAGGAAAGGAAAATGAATAAAAAAAGAACCTAAGTATATGGATCAATAAAAAAATACCATATGTTGGGATAGTTTTCTATCTAGGCCTAAATTTCTTTAGGCATGCACTAAAATGATTAAAACCTAACATGTTGATGCACTAACATTTAATGTAAGACTTAGAGTTATCATGCACTCACTTGAAGCATGCAACAAGGGATCGATTCCCATTGGTTTTGTTATGTGAAGGTGTACTTAACATATATTATGTTTGAACATCCACTTTGCTCAATGATTAACTAGAAAAAGATATACACAATAGTTTTGGGCCTAAATTTAGTTAAATGAACAAACACAAATAAGATGATCAACACCATTATTTTCATAATCCACATGATAACATTCAAGTAACACATATTCTATTCATCATATTGAAAATAGATTCATAGGTTACATAAATAAATGCATGGTGCAACTCAATCATACAACTTTGATATCTACTAGAGTACCATACCAATATCACAATGGTATCCTTGATCACACCAATGGGATAATAATCAACAATAATCAATAACAATAAACAATAATCAACAACATTACAAATCTCTAAAAAGGGGTATTTATGCTTGGTTTTCCCTGAGCAAGTAGTTACAATAATCACACTCATAGTAACTTGCCAATGATCTTCAATGGACTAAGAGTCATGGTAGCCAATTAAATTATTTACCTAAGGACCCTAGATTTTGTGCCCCTATATTCCCACTTCAGTGCTAGATCCTCATCTCCAAGCACCTATCTTCTCATAGGTCAGTGCTAGATTCATGCATGACTTAGTCTGTTTCATCCTTAAGAATCACTCCCTAATTGTCTCACACTTATCATGTGCTCCCAAAGTCTTCTACTAGTGTTCTGATCCCTTCATTCTCATGTTGTCCATTTACTATGCATATTATTTAACTGGGTCTTCCTATGCCATGAAATCCCAAACCATGTTCTTCTATGTCATGAATCTTATGTACCTTGATATTTTGCACATGATTCTTCTGTGTTGTGTGTATTTACCAAAGGACTTAGCCAAAAATTAGGGTCCAACATCACCCCACACTATGCCATTAGTTTATCCTAGACTAATCATTAGTTTCAGACTCTACTTAAAACTCAGGGCCAACTTGGTCTATCTTCTTATTAACAACTTCCCAATGTGACAAGGTGTTGAGTAGCTTTGCCATTATTTATTCAATTGTCACTTTCAACTTCTTAGTTTCCTCAGGTTGGTTGGGACACTCGCTTACTTTATTGACCAAATGTTCAAGGGATGTTGAAGCATCCTTATGAACTCTCTCAAGTGTGATTACCTTGGCTACAAATTGTACTCAGAGTGCCATGAAGTTAGAGTTTATTTCTTACCGATGTACGCTTATTGTTTCCTACATGGCCTCTACATCCTTAAATGATTTTGCATGCCCTGAGTGATATTTTATTAACAACGTTGTATCAACCAACTACTATTGATGAAGCTCTTTTGAATGAAGCTGATCTTCCAAAAATTTTCTAGGCCCTACTAGATTTTCAAAAACGCCATATAAAATGGGAGTGATATCTCCAACTCTGTGGAAGGATCGCTTGCACACGTTCACAACTTTGACAAACTACTCTATTACCCATATTTTCTCATCATGAAGGCCAAGCTGCTCTTTGTATCATTTCAAAAGGAGGTCCAATAGAGTCTCCAATTTATCTATTACCCCATAAGATAGGGGGACTCCTTTTGTGAGAACTAGGTATTGGCTTAAAATTGTCTTAAGGATGTTTAATGTTTTTACCTTGGAAGCTGTTTCTACTTCTAACTGGTGATTTCACTCAACCAACTCTTCTTCTAGATTAGTTCTGATAGTGACCTATTTAATATATAACACCACCATCTGGGCATGTTTCTTTGCATCCCACCATGCATCAAACTCTGAAAAGACATTCTACCTTGCAGCCTCAAATGCCAATTTTAAGAGTGTCATGCTAGTATGTACATAGTTAAGCTGATGGGGATATTCCCAAAGAGTATTGGTTAGTATATCTACATGAAAATCTAGTATAAGACTATTGAAGGGCACTCACAGTGGTGTTATTCATTATACATGCCGAGTAGAATGACATTTTGTGCAGGTTTGGTCAGATGCATCCTCCTGAGCAAGATGAGAATACATATATAATAGCCTATCAGGGATGCATTTTTGGTATTGGATGCAAAGGTTGGTGGTTGCATCACGCTTATTTGTTTTGAAAATAAAGTCATCAAGTGGTTCTTTCCCCTTTAAGGGATCTCGCTCAATTATCTCAACCTCTATGTCTTGATATTGGGAATTAGTTATGTTGTCAAGGCCACTCAATCCTAATTATGCTTTAGAACCATCCCTCTCTTCACCAAGCAAATCTTCAATATCTATCTATGTCTCCTCAAGGGTGGTCTCTTCCTTCCACACTAGTGAGGGTGTCTTCTCAAATTTAGTATCTCCTTTTTTAATTTTGACTCTTTTCAGGGTCCCTTTTGATAGCTCTCTTAGATCTTCCATGTCACCATCTTTAGGTGCATTCATCTTCTATTCCAAGGAAATAGTTTGTGTGTTTGGCTCTGGGCCTTCAGGTCGACTTGCTAGTGGATCTTTCTTTGGTAGTGCTTGAGTAGTCATTTGATTTTTTAAGGTTTTGGCTAAGTACTTGTAATAGAATCATGCCCAGGGCACTTCTGCTTCTTTTCTTGTAGTGGTGCTGAAGGGAGTTTTTATCATTCGTGCTCCGTACTCCCTAAATATTTCTTCTTGGGATTCAACATGTAAAACAAAGAATGAATATAATTGCCTACCAATGTTTGTTACACTTTTACATTGGTTCTATCCAACTTAATCCTTTATCTATAGGCTTTCTTCCTATGGTATACATATAACTAGTGGAGGGTGTGAGTCTCCGAATCAATCTATTCAGTAGTAAGCATCACAAGCTACGTGTCATATATCTAGTTTATGATATTCAAGAAGTATTACATCATGAAATCATAAATAAACTTAAGCTAGGCAGATATTTCTATAGAGGGGGTATCTTGATGTGTGCAAGGGAGTAATGTTGATTTACAACAAACTTAGATTGGTCATTAACCTACATAAGCAAGTCCTTTGGACTGTGACACTCGTTACGAAATGTTTCCTTCATCCCATCTTACCATAATTTCATCTTGATTTTTTAAGATGGAGTGATCAGGCTAGGGAAGGTGAATTCCTTGTACCAGTATAAAAGGGATTTATGTTCGAGTAGGTACACCCATTTCGATTATCTAGAGGTGTATTTAGGTACACTAGTTTAATTCAACACCATTAATAACATAAACACACCCCATACAAACCTATGGTTGGGCACCTAATGGGTTTTATCTACATCCTCTATGATCTTATTAGCCAAGTATCATGCTCAGTTATACTTCAACCCCTCAATAACCTCTTGTGAAAAATATAGGTGGACCATACCACCTCTTTCCATTAGTATCTACCTCTAACCTTTTTCATAATGATTTGCATAGCCACTCAAAGGGCAGGATTATGAAGACTTGTAATGTGCATGACATGGCCTTATTTTTGGTACTCAAACACCATGGCCATATTATTTTTTTGTCTTGGCCTTGTAGATCATATGTAATGTCCACACTTGAACACTACAACCCTGATACCTTACTAATTCTTTCGGCTTTGATTTTCATTCGGTGCCTAGCAAAGTAGATGTAATCCTCATGCACTCGTGGGATCAAAAACTTCACCACTTCTACTAGCTTTCCAAAGTAAGGAAGCTTGAAGAGTTGGTAGAGGTTAGCCATATCTATAGTATTAAAAATATTCAAGTCATAGATCAACTCGCTCTTGGTATTACGATGCTCGACCCTATAATCATTCTGTAACTCTACTTCATTCTCAGGACATCAATGGTTATAGTAAAAAATAGTGTAGATTATAATGTTGGACACCCATTTTTAGCATGTAGTACCATCTCGAGGTACTGCATTTCCTCAATCATCAAAGGTAGTGGTGGACGCATAAATTTATTCTTTGCTTGGCATACCATCTCTATTTCTACATCTCTCTCACACATACACTAAGTTATTCAGGTGCTTCTTCTCTAATTAATACCATTTTACCACCAACACTCAACTCTCCTTTTGGAATTGTAGGAAATAGTTTACTTCATTGAGCCTTTTTCTTAGGCTGCATCACCCTTCATGGAGCCTAAAGGTTGAGGCACAAGCATACAATGTTCCCAAAATAATACGTGTTTGCTTTTATAATTGCCTTGAATCTCTTGCTTTAATACCCGTTAATGGCAGACATCAACCTCTGTGACCTACAACTCTAGAAATCCTACTAGTCTTTACAAGTTTCCTAGCCTTGTCTATTCATATCAATTAAAACACACTTCAAGATCTAAAAATAGTCATAATTTGTCACTCTACACTCATCTGGATGATTTGAAAATCATTTTGCAAAAGCTCAAATTTTCTCCTTCGGCTCTATAAGTTCACAAATGTAGCAATAGTAAAAATGAAATGACCCATTTATCCTTTTATAGCTTGAGGGAGGTAACTTGCATTTATTAACCCTCTTCCTTGACTATCACTTCACACAATAAATGCAACCAATGGTATTGCCATGATGGGATGTTGGCACACTTGCCATTACCATTATTCTCCTTGTATTAATTACATGTCCCTTACTATGATTTTCTCGAAGTGCATGGCAATAGTAAAGAAGTTTGTGGTTATGTGCCATCATACTCTTTCACTTGCATGCTTTTCCTCTTACACATATTCCTATAGACCATATCCTAGAACTTCATACATGTAACACCTCTACCCCACACTAAGAGTTTTTCATGGTCTTCTATAAGAATATAAGTATAAAAATGCAAATGTTGAATAATATACCACTTAAGGGGTACGTAACTAGTGTAGTGATTTATTAAAAATAAAATAAATCCTAAATTAATCAAATGTCATATCCCTTATAGGTACAAAAAGAAAAGACTTATTCATAAAAATGCAGTTATAACTGACTACCATTGTAATGACCAAGAAGAAATTGGCCATTTAAGCACTTCAATTTGCATGTGCTAATGGGATGGAGACTATGAATAATTAAAGTAACATCCCAATGAACATGAAGATTTTCATAATGGTACATGAACTTGGAGTCATATATTAAGACTTTTATGCTAAGAGTAAAAGTCTTGTTCTTGAGATGGCGATCATGCCATGACTTTTGTTTTTGTTTCTCAATGCCCTAACTCTAATGTGAAATAAAATGAGTTTCATCTAGTTGAAATAAAGAATCGAGGCATAGTTTCAATGAGGCCTCATCATCTAGTCACTTGTTATGAAAAATACGAAGAGAGGGAACAAGGAACTCTATAAGAATAACTACTTCATTACTGAACACAAGGTTGAATGGTATGCTCTTGTTTAATTGCTTGTAAGTGGTCTGATAAGCCCAGAGTATCATAGATAAATGATCATTCCAGTTAGTGCATCTAATATCACATATCTTGGTTAAGGTAGTGCCTAAGATCTTATTACATGCCTCAATTATACCATTGGCTTGGGGATGATATGGTGTTGTCTTATGGTGAGTAATCACGAATTAGGCCAACATGACATAAATAGTCTTATTGAGGAAGTGAGTACCAAAATCACTAGTGAAACTCAATAGAAAAATGAACATGGCAATGATATTATCCTAGATGAATCATGTAATAGTAACAACTATAAAATCTTGTGTTGGTGCAACTTTAGCACAATGAGTGAGATAGTCAATAACGGTGATAACATAGTGGGAGATAATACATTGTCTTGTTGGGTTGATGGGGCCAAAAAAATCAATGGCCCACTTTTAAAAATGTTCTTGAGATATAATAAAATCAAGGGGCATTATATCATGCCTATTTAGCTTTCTCATGCATTGGAAAATATCACATTGGTATGCACAAAGCTTAACATCCTTAAATGGAGTAGGCCACCACAAGCTATCTAAAAGAACCTTTCATGGGGTAGCTTCATTAGCATAATGTCCTCTAAAAACACCTTCATGGACCTCATAGAGCACCTAAATGTGCTCATGTTTCATGACACAATGTCATAGCACCTCATCCTAGCCAAGCTTATAAAGGTCACCCCCAATAATCTAGAATGGAGTGACACGATTGATGAGTTGCTTCTTGGTTGGAGTGCTGGAGTGAGTTGGTGTTGATCTAGTAGTAAAAAAGGTAGATATTTCCTATAATTCCTCAGGTATGTATGAGACATGGAATAATTGCATGTCAAATAAGTCATCTTCTATAGTGCACACTAGTTTCCTAGATTCAATGCATGAAATATAGTCTAGACCTATTGGAAAATTAACCTTATTTAGGTCTTTTATAGGTTTATAGGCTTATCTTAAGTCTTAGTTATGTGTCAATTTATTATATTTATAAATACATTTTATTCCTACCTTTATGAGGTGTTACTCACCTCTCTAATCCACTTGTTGGATTTAGATTTACTTGCATGTAACTATCTCTCCTCCACTTGGCACACACTTCACTACACTCACGAAGGGAATAGGCCACAAGTGGCACACACATATGAGGTTTGTAAGGTAATAATGAGATTCATTTTAACTCCCATTATCTTCCTTTAGATATATAAAAGAGCCTTTCATCTCTTCTTTTGCTCACTAAAACTTGATAGCTCTCTCTCTTCTTCTCTTGTGCTCTTGATTCAATCTTGTACCTGTGAAGATTTTGATTGCAAGATTTATAATAAGATCACGTGAGTTTTTCTCTGATACGTTTGATTTTTCACTTTAAAACCTTGTCTCAACTTGTGATTTTCATCTTGAGATGTAACTTAATTTATTTTTTGTTTTCATTTCTACACTTTTAACATTATTGATAAACGTTCTTAGCATAAATCCTGTCATGGTATTAGAGCTAATGGTTTCTAAATTTGATCTTTGAGTGATATTTTTATAGATTTAGAGATGGAAAATAAGTTTTTTTTGAATCCACTATTTTTTTGGTAAAGTTTTTGACGTCATTTTTTTTGGAATTAATATTGACATTTCAATGCTTTTAATCCATCATTAAATTATTTTCTGTTGTTTCATGTATATTAGCAGCATATAATTTGTCAACTTTTTTAGATCCTTTTATTTGGGAAATCTAACATTAATAAAGTCATCTTTGTAGTAATTTTTTTTTCTTTTTCTTTTTCTTTTTGGCAAGAGTTGGCTGATTCTAATTTTATGCCATTGATAGTTATCTTTTGCCCACTTTATCTTTGCACTTCTTTGCTCTTTCTCGAGTTTTTTTTCTAAATTTTCCAAGTTTGAAATTTTTTCAATCTTATTCTTATTCTTGTGATTTTTTTTTATAAATTTATTCTAAATTATTGTGATAAGGATTTCACTTTCTTCTTTCTTCTTGTTCAAGGTGTAACACCTTTACAATTTTTATTTTCTTCACTTTTTTGTTTGGTTCATTTTTATTTCCTTGAATAAAAAAAGATAAGAAAGAAAGATTTCTAATTTTATGACACTGTGTATTTAGATATTATTGTAGTTTCATTCTATATAATTCCCTGTCATAAAATAATTTGTCATTTATTTTTCTCTAGTTAACATGTTTAATGTTTTAAAATAAACTTTGAAATTCAAATAGGAAACTTTTCTATCTTTTCTTTCAAATCAAGAGATATTTCTTAAAATTCTCATAGCCTTAAACCTTTTTGGGGTAATGCACTCTTGAAGCCACGTAGCATTTTCCACATTTGCTCAACTTTTTAAATTTAAAAACATATTTTTGGATATATATATTCAAGTGTTTCTTTCTTCACAAGAAAACATAAGAGTTTTATCCTTTTTTTTGGCACTTGGCTCTTTTATTTAACAAAAAGTGAAGTTAAATCATGTTTTAATCATATGGTTCGTGCCTTAGTTTATAAGATTTTTTTTAAGTCTTTTTAAAATCAAAGTGAGGAAAGAATTTTTTATGATTCAAATCAACAAGCTTTTTTTTTTTCAAAAATAAGTATTTGTACTTCACAGCAAAACCTTTATTTCTTCTCACATGGATGAGAAGTTTCATATAATTTTTTTGAAAACTTAATAAAATGTTTTTTTTGAAAATAATTTTTAAACATATTTATTAAATTGGTTTTCAAACAGTTTTTTTTTTATAAACAAATTAATTAAAAAAAAATAAAACTCATCTTCATTTAAGTTTGGAGTTTTAGTGTAGACAAACATTTTATAAGTTAATTATTTTAACCATATTTATGATAAGTATTTTCAAATGTCTATTGAATCAATTAATTTTTATAATCATTGATTTTTTTTTTAATAATAACTACATTTATCTCTTGTGCTCTTACGATTCTAAAATTAATCATTTATTCAATTTTTAAGAACACTATGCAAACTACTTAAAATGATAAAATAGTTACTCTTAAAGAATAAATAACATGTCAAAATGATACTATTACTACTTTTCATAATTCTATTAATGCACTTCAAACTACTTTTCATAATAAAATGGTTAATATGCAATCTTCTCTTGACCCTTTCAATACTAAATTTATGTCTTTTGCATGTGACACTAATTCTAAACATAGTGTACCTTGTACTTTTGAAACACCTAAAACTTATTTAAACACTTATATTACAAACCCTAGTTTAAACATATAAAAAATATAGGTTATTCAGGTGGTGCACTTGGTAAGTATGAAGATAGTATTCTTGAATCAATTTTAACTACTTCTAATGTAAATTATAAAGGTCTAGTTTTATTGATTTTCCTGATTCTAATGTAAATTCAAAATCTTATTGTCTTTCACATAGGACTTATAATGCAACTTATTTTGATTATACTACTTCTAATACTCATACTTTGGTTAAATCTATTAAACCTTATGCATATTGTGGAAAACATGGACATCATATACTTAAATGTTAGGAATTACATCCATATAAATTTTATGATTAATTCATACATAATACATTATATTATTATAAAATGACTAAATCTCTTACCTCTAAGGGTAAAATTATTTGAATTTTTAAAAATTATGGATCTTCTACAGACTTTGATATGTCTTATTACGATAGTTCTTCTAATGCTTAACGTGGAATATCTTTTGCATGTGACACATCTTCTTTGTCTCCATTTTAATTAACTCAAATCTTGTAAGCATTCCTTGTTTTTTGTTGCAAAGAATACATGCTTTATTTAGAGATTTTGTGACTCTCTTATTTTTGTGGAGGTTTATGCACTTTATGATAGAAGTTATCTTTGCTCAAATTTGCTTATTTGTACATATACTTTTATTACATTATGTATGTAGATCGTCTTTTGACATATTAGTTACTTAAATTGAAAGATTAATATTAGCTTATTTGTCTTTTAAGTTTATGGATCATTCCTTTTTTTTGTTAATCTTTATTCCATTGTGAATTGACCACATTGTCCTAAAATTATTCTTGAAGATTTTTAGTGATCACACTTTCTTTCTTATGACTTTTGATGGCACCTTCTCTTCTCTCTTTCTAAATATTTTGTAATTTCTCTTGATTTTTTTTTATTAAGGGGGAGTATTATATAATTTTAACTCTTCTTTTTTTCTAAAAGGTTTTCTCCATGTTTGTAACCCTAAATTAAACTTAAAGGGGAGTGTTGAAGAATTAACTTTATTTGAATCCTTTTTAGGTTTATAAGCTTATCTTAAGTCTAAGTTATATGTGCATTTATTATATTTGTAAGTGCATCTTATTCCTATATTTATGAGGTTTTACTCATCTCTCTAATCAACTTATTATATTTAGTGTTACTTGAATGTAACTCTCCCTCCCCCATTTGGCACACACTTACCTATACCCATTAAGGGAATATATCACAAGTGACACATATATAGGAGGATTGTAAGGTAATAATGAGATTATTTATAACTACTATTCTCATCCTCTAACTCTATAAAAGAGTCTTTCCTTTCCTCTTTTTCTCACTACAATTTTATATCTCTCTCTTCTTATCTTATGATGTTGATTCAATCTTGTATTTATAGAGATTTTAGTTACAAGTCTTCTAATAAGATCATATTGATTTTTATCTGATACATTCAGTTTTTCACTTTAAAATTTTGTCTCAACTTATGGTTTGCACCTTGAGAGGTAACTTAGTTTCTTTTTTGTTTTTGTTTCTACACTTTCAATGTTATTGATAAACATTCTTGGCATAAATCTTGTCAAGACCAAAATTGGCCTTACCATGCTTGACCATAACTAAGAACTAAAATTATTGAAATAACACTATCCATCGACAAATATGACCATGAAAAAATGTTTTATTGACCAAATACTTCAATGATTCATGGCTTATAAAAAAAATAGGGTTGTTAACAGATACTATCAAAATTTTTAAAGAATATAGACCATAGATAATGCATGGTGCTTTGTAGTGGTATAATTTCATTCAGTCAGAGTAAGCTACCAAATTCTAAAGTATATAGGGGGATCAAAATTACCCTCATGAGGGTGAGCAAATATAACACCGATTTCCATGCCAAAATCATTGACATGAACGTGGAAAGGTTTAGTCCAGTCTGGGAACTAGAGAATTAGTGCAGTGATAAGCTTATCTTTTAAGGCAATAAAGGCTTCTTGGTGAGTACAGGTCCAAATAAAGTGATAATTATATTTTATTAACTCCTTTAAAGGCATTTAAATCCTTGCATAACCTAAATAAACTTTCTATAATAGCTAGTGTGCCCACATAAGGTGTAAAACTCTTATTGGGTGGTCAATGCTAGTAGGTAGAAGATGATGACAATCTTGGTAGGGTCCACTAAAAGTCCATCTCAAAAAATAGTATGATCAAGGAGAACACCAAATGGAGTAAAAAAGAGACATTTATTCAAATTGAGAGAAATATGAAGAGTCTTGTAATGCCCAAGCATGAGCCATAGATTAGAACAATGGTATTTCACTAGGCTATAAACCATCTAGTCATCCAGATAGACCTAAAAGAACTTATGGATAAAGTCCTTGAAATATTCAATGATGATCCTAAAGAACATATTAGGGGCATTATTTAATCCAAATGACATGACATTATAAGTAAAATACCCCCACTCGATGGCAAATGTAGTCTTAGGTTTATCTTCTTCTGTAATATGAACTTGATGGTACCAAAAGAAACCATTTGTAAAGGTATAAATTTCACATCCAATGATGCCTTAGAGGATATCTTTAATAAAAGGTGTCAGGAAAGGATCAATAGTGTAAGCATTATTAAGTAATAAGTAATCCACACAAATCCATATGTGCATATCCATTTTAATAATTATTACCATAGGATTTACCCACTCAGACTCATTGATAAGAGTAAAACATACTATCAATCTCTTATTTGACATGAGCACACAAATTAGGATTCATTTGATAAGGCCTTTTCTAACTAGGTGAGTGCCTTCTATCAATTTGACATGTATTTTACCCAAAGAAGAATGGACATCCTTCATTTCACTATAGTTTTATTGGAAAACATCCTGATACTCTTTCAATAGCTTAAAACTTTTGTGATTTTGGTATCAGACTAGTAATTCCCCATGGTAGCCATCTTGGGTACTTTTTCCATGTCAATATTGCATTAAATGGTTTGAAGTGACTCCAAGTAAGGGTGTTGTGTATCTAAAATGGTGTCATTTTTTTTTTGAGCACCATACTTTGTGTGGATAGCCAAATTATCAGTCAATAGGTTAGGTAAATCAGATCTTTCACCTTCATCAACTTGGAATACAAAGTTTTGCTTACCCTTTTAGATATCCTCTCTAATTGCATGATTCAGTATAGGTTTAGGAACATAAGAAGATCCATTCTCAATAAACTCATTAAAAATGGTCAATATTTCCTTTGGCATGCCTTGCATGCATCAAATTTGGTCTTTAATAGGGTTTGTGTCACTGATGATATCTTGATGCATAAATTTTAGTGTAAGGTATAAATCCATCTATGGGGATGAATAAGATAATGCAAAAATTATATTAATCTTAATAAGATGCCAAGATCTCGTATCGAGATGGTGTTATTTATGGATATACCATGCTCTACCCCAAGTGTGTAAAGTGCCATAAAATGTGTGAACCCAAAGTTATTCTAGCAAGAAAGTTTCATCAAGCATCCACATTGTCTCGCAAGCCTCAAGGTGAGGTTTCAGAACGTGAATCTTACTATAATTGATAGCACCTCGTATATCATTATCATAATGAAATATATGATGCAACATAGAATGTATGTGATCCCAAGTAAGTAAATGATCTTGATGAGCTCACCACCACCTAGCAATTATACCATAAAAAATATGAATGATTGATCACACATGATCAATTTCAGAATCATAAAAGGCTTCTAACTACTAGAAAAATTCTCAGACCTCTATTGACTATGGAACCTTGGAGCTTCATCCATAAATTTGGGTGGTGTAGTCATGATTTGTCCATGTAGGAGATGAACAAAGTAGAAGTAAAATAAATAAGAAGATACTATGCAAAAGAAGAAAGAGGAAGAAGAAGAAGCTACATAGAAAAAGAAGCAAGATGAAGTAAAGAAGTGGGAGAAGAAAAAATAAGAAGAAGCTATGATAAATAAAAAATAATAATAAATGAGGCAATGCATGAGGTGCAGATGAAAAAAGTTGAGGTTGACATAATAACCAAGGTAGATGAGGATAAAAAGATAGAAGCCCTATGAAAGTAAGAAGAAGAGAATATGAAAATGGCCAAGGAACAAACTACTAAGGATGCTGTACAACAATTAGAAGTGGTAGAAAAGGCACAGGGAAAACAAGAGCTAGAAATAAATCATAAGTTTTAAGTTCAAGTTGATACTCAAAAGGTTAAGCAATCAAACCAACTTGTGAATCTAATAAATTAACTTAAACAACCACTGATTCCTAATGCTCCATAGCTTTCTAGCAGATCATAAGGCTCAAGATCAACACATAATAATAGTTTTCATAATAAATACCTTAATTAAATAGCTAATGTCTATGGAATGCATAAGTCCCACCCCTACAACAAACAAATTTCACACTCCTAATTGTAAAAATATAGCACTACACAATCCCAATCACAACTATTATGACTTGTTTTTATTTGACCACAATAAGTCAAAACATCAATTGATGTGACCCAATTAACACTTGAAAATCAAGTTGAGGGAGAAAACACATTTCAATAATCCTCAACATAAAATTCCCTCAAGATGGAACCTCTAGCTAAGGGAGGAAAACACATACCTACATGATCGGTTGGCCAAGGCCCACATGATCATAGATGATACTTGTGTGGAATTGGTGGTCCAAGTCTTGGGGGATCTGGTGATGTTTAAAGAGAAAAACACCATTACATTATTTTATCAACTCGCCAAAGGTTGGGTGGTTGTGCAAAAAATTTAGCAATTTTGAGTGCAAGGACAACACATAAAAGCATAAATAAAAATCCTCTTCCATATCCTTGAAGAGCATGAGTAGGTGATGGACACTACTCCACAACAAGTCACTCAAATTAATTTTAGTATCTTATAATAGAAACAACAACTATAAGATTCAACGGTTGAGGTGTAGTCAATTTTATTAAATGTGGATAAGGACAAGACCATCATGGAAGATAAATCATCCATGTCAAACCTCATGGATGTTGTGCTTAAGGAGTCTTGTAACTTAAGAGACAAGGTTATGGAAAATATTATTCCATGGTAGAGTAAGATGCTTCACAACACATTTATTGATATCCAGACCCAATGATAAATAGACATACTAGAGGAAATGTCATAAGACATTGAATTTAAGCTCTCACATAATATGGCTATCATTTCCATCATAGAGGATGAAGAGATTTTAGAAATCATGCAACACCAAACTCTGATGTGCACTTTGATAAACAAGGTTTGGGATGCATTAATTGATTGAAAATAAATTTAGAAAGATATTTCACACCTAGACAATTTGATTATTATGATTTTTGATGAGACATAATTCATCTTTCCACCCTAGCTCACATAAGAATTGTAAAATAGGAAGGTGGCAAAAATAATGCAAACACAACCTCCAATACCTGACTCTACAGTTTCATTATATTTAGTCATAGTTTATACAATGCTATCTTCTTCATTAACAACATATGTAAGCACAAAACTCATCACACCTTCATCGTAACTTCCTCTAGTTCTAACAATGCATTCCATGCCTCCTCCATCTATCTAGGTATTGCACAATTTTTCATTTTTGAAAATTTGAAGAGTTTTAAAATAGGGAAGGCCATCAACATTAGGCATGGGTCCAAGATGGTTGAAAACCCACAAATTTTAGATAATTAGTGCACAAGAGGTGAAAATTGGTAAAATACACCTTCAAAGACTACCACAAGTAGTGTTTCTAGACCAATCCCTCAGCACAAAGAATTCCACCAGCTCTAACACTAGTCACACTTCTTATGACTTTGTCTCATGATGAGATAACAATTTAAATTTGGTAAAGTGTTAATAGTAGACTTAGGACTATAAAATCACAGTGTAATCACATGATAAGTGTGTGATGTAGATCATTTTGTGTAACATAAATCATTTTGTATGTATTCAACCTATGTTTGTATATCAAAATATAGTAGAATATAAAAAGACTCCTTCAAAAGAGTAAATGTAATGGCAAAATGTGAAGTGACAAAGCATTGGAAATATTTAAATAGTGATATGATATAAAGTAAAACAATTCTAAATGATTTGAGATTAATATAAAGATCAATTCATGGTTTTGCAAATATCTTTTGTACTTGTTTAGTCTGTAGTTGAATTTTATTTTATGCAAATATATTTAATTAAATAATAATAATGAATTATCTTATATCCTTAAGTCTATGTTTTAGTGGATAATCCATAACTCTATTAAGAATGAATATGTAATCTGTTCTTTTGTTCTAAATGTGTTTTTGCACTATAGTTTGCTTAGCACACAAATCAATATTAGCATGTTCTAATGGGGTTTTAGGAACCTCTGCTAGGTTTTTAGTTCAATAAAAATGTGTGATCATTTATTATCCTTTGTACATACTTTTCATAGCCTAGTTCATTTATCTATTTGTCTTATTGCTTTTATTATCTATTTTGGTAGATCCGAATAATGCACTTTCATAGTTATATCTGTTTAATGCAATCATTTATTATTTATTTTGTATAAAACTAAAACTAGGATAAACAATTTATTAATATTTTATGAAAATAATTAGAAAACTTTGATTTGATGAGTACATTCAAATATAATTTGTTTCAAGTACATTTTTATCATTACTAATATTTTTTTGGATTGATCATCACTTTTGACTAGAGTTATGAAAAGGATCTTGTTCCAAATCAGGGGCCTAGTCTCTAGGAACTACTAAACCAACACAAACAATCATCATCGACCACCAAAACCATGAAATAAACTCAAATAACCACATCCAACTTATAATCACCCAATGAGATTTGAATGTGGGTGGGGCTTGACACAACCAACCCATCTACATCTTTTTGACCAAAAAATTGGGGTAAATTTTAGACAATTTTTGAAGTGTACATGAGGGTGGGATTGGGTTCATAATGTCCAAGAGTGTGTTTCATTTGGTTTACTTGGATCAATTTGACCCCTACCTTTAGGTGTTCCCATGGTGACTTTTTTGAAGTATCCAAGGATCCCATGGGATTGACCCTAGGTCAATGATGTGAAACTTCTTATTTCCCACCAATAGCCCCACATTAGTTAGACATCATTACTACTCAATTATATAAGAATATTGATTTTGATTATTATTAGAATCAAATTTCAATTATTAGTCTACTAAAATAATATAATTAATTATAATAATTTCACAAAATTTTATTTTATTAAATAATTATAATTCTAACCCAAATAATGTTAGAAACAAATAATGGTATTCCCACCATAACTATGGTATAAAATTTATATAATTTTCAATTAAAAGTTTAAATTAAAAATTAAAAAATAGTTTGATGCAAAAAAAGTGTCACTTTACATCTTTTAGTGATTTTTTCTCTTAAAAAGATTCAAAATTCAAAATTCAAGTTTAATAAAATACAAATTTGACATGAAAAATATGACATAAATTTGCATCACCCAAAGAATTTGCCAAATCTTACACTAACTTGCTGGCAGTGAAAAATGACATTTAGTGTCATTGACTTTGACACAAATAATGTCATACAGTTTTTGTGTCATGATGTAGAAAAATAATTTAGGTAAAAAATTCCATAATATTAATGTTAATAGTGATTTGAAAATGTCAAAATGTAGTAGTGAGTATATGGGACCAAAAGGAGTAACAAAGTGATTCATGAGAGGATAATTGCTTGAAAAAAGGGTCACCCCAATAGGTTTGAAAAATGTCCATTATATTTTTGATGTTGGATCTTTTACTATGAATGTTGATAATTATTTTTGTTGTTTTATCTAGTCTAGCCTTGCCTCTTCAAACAAGGTAGTGAGATTGTCAACTTTCAAGTTGTCAACACATTTTATTTGAATGTGATTATAAGACATACACTCTATGATGTATTTCCAATCTATCTCCTCCACCCTCATAATACAAAATATGTATGTTCTCTTTTCCTACTCTTCTTTAAGCACTATTTGTATACATAATATTTTTCATTTTATCATTTATTAACATTTTATCTTGTTGGGACTTGTAAATGCATCACTCTTCCTGAGTGCACATCAAGGGTACATCAATAATGGATTAAGAAATACTCATGGTGATTTCTAAGAGATGTTTATATACTATCTGAATTACAACATTACTACTATTAGTTTGACCTCCTCTAAGTGTCTATCCATCTACCTCTCCCAATCTCTTGTTCATATTTGCTAGCTTCCCGATATCATCTAATATCGACTTAGTTGATACTATTTGCTTTGTACCTTCATCCTTATTGTAATGTATTAGCCAATGTGATATAATTATGAACACATTTTTTGGCATTTTTACTATATGGGCTAGGGCAATACCATCAACTTAGTGTTTAGTTGGTTTTGGGTAGTGGAATATTATAATAGGGGTCATATTTTATTCATATCATATCATATACCATTCATTCACTTTGATTTCACTTTCAATTTTTACCCAAGTACATTTGGAAGAGTTAGTGGTTTAGAACCTTACCTTGAGTAATTTTGGCTTGTGGTGTCATTAAATCTCAATAAGAGTCATTGGGAGTTACTAGTTTAGGATATCATAGGTATTCATCCAACCATTTGAGGTCTTTAACTTACAAAATATCTTTCATATCTCCACTTGAGTGAAGGGGAAGATTGAAACATCAAAGGCTCCACCTAGAGGTAAGTATATTCTATCTATACACTCTTTCATTTATTTACTTAGTAGATTAGTTGTTACTTGTCGATTTATGAATATATGTGTGTGTGTGTGTGCGTGTATGTGTGTGTATCCTTATTTAGGCCTTCTCCATAGAAAATAAGTTGATATGGCTATAATATTGTTTATATTTTACATAAATCACCTCGAGTTGAATAGATCCCCATTTATATGACCATTTCACTTTACCCATTTAAAATCATTCTAACCCATCATTTAGTTTAGTGAATACCTTGTACAACCATTTACTTTTTAATCATAATACATATTTATTAAGGTCTAGTGAGAGCTACATCCTTGTGCCATATGCTGATGATTTGGAACCTTTTTCAATTGACATTTGCATTATAGGTATCCCTATGATATATCTACAAAATTCACTTGGTCTTTATTCAATCATCTAAGTATTGTAGGCTCTTTTTGATTGACCTTATTTGAGTCCTAGTCTATTAAGACAAAAAAGATAGTTGTAGGTCATCCTATTCCATGCATAAATTTTGGTAATCCTAATGTGAATCTTATCCCACTTGTGGTTGGATTAGTTTCATGTTTTTCTTTCTAGCTTCTTAG
This sequence comes from Torreya grandis, assembly GCA_037957365.1. NCBI lineage: Eukaryota > Viridiplantae > Streptophyta > Pinopsida > Cupressales > Taxaceae > Torreya > Torreya grandis. The sequence continues at coordinate 938,779 of JARHVA010003779.1, forward strand.
TAAAATCTTCCAAACCATTAGCATAACTATATTGGCTAGCCTGCTATAGTTTTTTTTCATGTTTATGAATGGTATCGATCAATGATCTACCATTATATATTTTTATAAATTATATTGGCCAGTCTGATATATTTCTTTGTGTGTTTATAAATGTATATGTCAACCCAATATAGTTTTATGATTAATTTATTTTATTAGTTTATAATTATATCAACTAACCTGATATTATTCTATTTGCCTATTTAATTTCACTACATGCTATAAATTTAGTTTTTGATCTTTTTTTAAAACCTACAAATGATGTTTCAATAGTTTTAAAACTATATAGGATATGCCCTTCTAGGTCAAACAATGATTTATATTACCAACACTATGGTTTCAGGGGTATTTTCTTAATACTAAATCCATTAGACAAAACTTTAATTTCCACGTACCTCATGGTATACCATAAATGCCTTGACATTTCATATTTTTATTGAGATATATGAAACCAACCATCTATTTTATTTTTTAGTGCAAGGGTAAGTGGTTAGCCCAAAAAAATTACTCTCAATATACCTTAGAGACAAGGTAGTGTAACCATGGATATGGTGTAATACTCCATGGTGTGTTCACTATTTTATGACTGGGATCAATATATCTGAGAGCCTACAAATAAATCAAAAACTTTTTAGTATACCTATCTATCTTTATTTTTGTAAAATAGCTAGCTAAATTTTAGTTTGCTTGTTTTATAGACTGTATCAATCAACCTAATATTGATATGTGTTGTGCTTTGTAAATTGTGGCTAGCCTGATATAGTCTTGTTTGTAAACTATACTAGTTAATCTTATACAATTTTGTGTGTCCTCCTTACTATATCAACCAACTCGATACATTATTTAACCTAAATCAAACTATATCATCTAGTTTACCTAGTCCTTTTCTTATTTTATCGGCCAAATTGATATAGTTATTTTACCCAACCATCATTAGTGCCACATTTTTACAAGAATTGTTTTGGCCAACCCATAATCTTATGTTAGTTATAAAAACCTATTGTATTGCTTTCCCAATACCATTAGTTTTATGTGACCAAACTTTTTTTCTCCAAGATAGATTTACATCTTATTAATCATCATGATGTCACATCTTAGAATTTTCCTAGTAAGCCTCAAACCATTTAGGTTGTACATGGGTTGTTAATAAGTAACTCTAATTATAGTGGTAAGATAGATTTTGAGTCATAAACTAAAGATAATGGAGTTACCCCGATGGTACTATGAATGCTAGTATGATAAGCTTAAAGTATAAGGTATAGATTGAGATGCCAATCCGAATGAGAAGCCCTAGTAGTCTTTTGTAAGATATTATTAAGGATTTTATTGGATGTTTTTACTTGGACATTACATTGAGGGTGATAGGGTGTTTATAACTTATACAAAACTTTAAATTTTGTGCACAACTACTTCATGTCTTTATTTTTGAAATTCCCACCATTGTCAAATATGATGGTATGAAGAATCTCAAAATGACATATGATTTGATTAAGGATGAATTTAGATATATTATGCCAGTATCATTAACAAGGGGCATAACTTCTATGCAATTGATAAATTAATTTTTTATAGTAATGGTGAGCACATGGACATATTATGACCAAGGTAATTTGCTAATGAGATATAATCCTTTCATAGATAAAGGCCAATGAAATTAAATTATTTGAAGCTCAGCTACATGAGAGTGGATTAGATCATCATGAAGTTAGCAAGGACTACACTCGTTATCAAATGTGATGGTGTATTTTTGAAGAGTAGTGCAGAAGTATCCCATCCTTAGGTATTTGTGAGTTGTAGCATGTCTACTAAAATTACTACCATAAATGTGCCAATGTGATTTCTAAAGAAGAGAAGGTAATTATTATTAAGTAACACAATAGATTATAGTACCTTTAGTGTTACGATAATAGAGGATGTTATATCTAAGGACATACTTGCAGGCTTGCTTGTAGAATCTCATATTTTCTTGAGTTTCTATCTTAAGAGGATAAGTAAAATGCTTGATGAATTAGATGATATATTTGTACCATGAGATTTGTCAAGTAGTGATAGCTTCAATGTGTCAAATAAGAGAATCATCCTTAGTCATTAGAGTAGATGGATATTTATTTAGGTGGACAAGGAATTTTGAATCACGTAGTGCTTGATGATGATGGAAAAGAGATGATGAGGAAGAAAGTGAATCTAATATAACATTTTTTTCTCATAGGATTGCTTAGATGGTGAAAGATGAAAAATCTTTAGCAATAATAGAAGTAATATTATGATATGTAATATGATTTTCAATTTTGCATTGATTTGTGCCACTAATTTGAAAACATGTGAGTATGAAATGTCTAGATCTATGGTTGCTTGTATCCAAAATATGAGAGCTTTGAATTCATGCATGTTATTAGTGACTTCAATGTTCAATCAAAAAGAGAAAGACATGATTTTATCATAAGGATCGTCTAAGACATAACCTGCCCTAGATCTTTGAAGGCACTTGGCTCCATTAAAGTGAAGTGTCTAAGTTTCCTCATGCAAATATATGGTAACATTGGGTAATTATTCTATGATGAATTTGGTATATGATTTTAGTTTAGAGACTACTGGCTCAGGATCTTCAATGGCTTATGCCTCAAGATCAACCATAAAGTTTTAGAAGTAATATTTGAGTATAACAACTTGGTATATACCTTCAATTAGGATTACATCTTCATCAAGAAGAGTATATTAAAGGTGAAAAATAGTAGGGATGGGAGATGCAAAAAGTTGATAAAAAATTACTTGGCCTTTAACTAATTTTTGGGTAATAATTCTTAATTCAAAGTCCATTAAAAGTACCATTCATTTTCCAATTCATTATCTAGGTAATAAATCCTTAGGTAATAAATGATGAAGGGGATTATAATAGATAATGACATAAGTGTTATGATAAAACATATAATTCCAAAGGTTTTTGGCTATAAAGTAGATTTCAAGACAATCACATTCCACTTTCATGTAGCAGGTCTCAACATCTATCAAAGTATGTCTAATATAGTAGATTACATATTATTTTCATGACTCATCTTGTTGTGAAATCATTTCCCCAATTGATATGGGGGTAGTTGGTGTATACAAGATGAGAGGAAGATCATTAGAAGTTGGTCATAGAGTATGGAGGATGAAGCATTGATTTCTTCATGTTATAAAAAGATGTGTGACATGCATCGATCTATTCAAGGGTAACATATTTATTAGGAGGGAGTTTACTTAATAGATGTATCAATCCATCTCGGGGATAAATCTTTGGTGTCGGTTACCCCATTTGTCATAGTGAATGAAGGAATTTTATTAAGGCCACCAATTTTTTGGGGAGTGTAGATAGTGTTGTCATTAATGTTCTTAATTAACTAGTCATGGTCTTCTAGATTATTGAATTCATTGATATCAACCATGTTACATTTAATAGATTTAGAGTGACACTGAGAGAAATTGCACCATGAATATTTGCCTTCAATGGTGGAAAATATATTTAAGAATGGATTGGGTTTAATACTAATGGATTATTTAATTTTCCACATGGATTCCATCAATACCATTATATATTCACATGTTGATATAGCCAACAATAAAACTTGAATGTAGGAAATGACCAAGCCATCATACACATCAATAGTTGAACATGCAAAGGGAGAAAAAATTTAAACTAGTGCTTTTGCTAACATTGAAAGCATGCATGCCTTACTACTCTTAATTTGGTAGCTTATTAAAATGTATATGGCGGAGAAATTTCTCAATTCCTTAATTCTACTGAATAATATTTAACACCTTTCATTATAAAATTTAAATTTCTTACTTTGAGCCATGCATTTTATAATAAAATTGGGTATGTACAAGAAGTTCTTATTTTAGTAGAAATTTGAAGTTAGATTTTTAGTACACAGGTAGTTTAGGTATGTGTTTAAAGCTTCTTGATGAGTTAGGTTTTATTTCTACTTACTATCTTTTTATTTAAAATATTTTCTAGGCTTAGTTTAAAATCATTTTTTTCTTGTAACTCAAATATGGGATCAAATTTACCTTATTTTTTATTGAGCCTATTTAAATTTCTTCCTCTAGTGTGAGAAAATAATAATAATGTTGTCTCAGAGTAGGAGGTAGTTGAATAGCTGTTTAAACTACCTTGATCATGACATGTCTTGGTTGTACTATTCTGGCTGAAAGTGTTGTAGCTCTTTGGGTGAGGTCAACATGATATTATTCTTATTCTAACATATTTATAACTCTCTAAAATTGAACAAGGATATTTATGTTATTCCAAGGGCATGTTCAAAGGTTATAATAATATCCTCTTGTGTTGCTTGTATCCATCAAGACTTGATTGGAGATTAAGAAATCAAAATTTATGGATTATCATGTGAGCAAAACTGAAATATTTTGTCAATTGCATAGAAAACACAAAAATTTGCCCCATGATGGGTGTCAAAACCTATAGGCAAAATATTTTATATGGGGTAAAAATGTGGGTTTTGAGTTGATAGTGTAAGAGAAAATAGGTCCCTCCTTTATTAGCAAGGGAGGCTCCCTTTATTTAAACTTGGACATTATATAAAATTGAATATTCATAAATATACACACTCAAAATTATTTCTAGAATTAATCTTATGAATATAAAATAACGTATATGGAAGAAGATTAAGTGGGAGAGATAGAAAAGAAAGGAAAATAGGGAAGAAAGAAGATATGCAATAATTGAATAAAAAAATTTAAATTATTTCAATGCATTGGAATAAATTTATAATGGTGACATTTTAACTATAAACATATTTTTGTATAAATAATGAAGGGCTCAATAAAAACAAGGTGTGTTGTACACACCATGTTATGCATTTCTTTTCTTTAAACTAGTAATTTCATCCTTATGCATTACTAAATTAAAAAGGGGAAAATGTAGATTCTTAAATCTTGATTTATATGTTAAACTAGTCTTCTACACTTGAAAAATATCATTCAAGGCTATACTCTTTATTTATTTACCTTCCTGGTAGTTGATAGGCTTGCATTCACCATCTCAATGTACCAAAATGCTGACCTTGTAATCCAACCTTATTATTTTGATTATCCAGATTCCCTATATCCACAATACATTTAAATTCTAGTATATATATCTTTCACTATCAGTTATAGAGCTATAAAAATATTCCATGTTCATAGAAAGTTATGTTCAAACTTAGATAATTGCATCGACACTACTGTCTATTCTTTAACACAAGTGTTTATGCCTTCTAAACACTCAAAAATTGCAAATATTTCAATATCTATGTGTTAACCTATTATATTTCATTAATCCTTATGTGAGTAACTTTTAAAAAGAGGTGGTATAAATAGAAGTTAAATCCAATTCATTATTCATGTAGTAAATACCAAGTAAGTGCCTATTCAAGTTCATTTAATTATTTATCCAACTAAGTTCTACTTCCCTATTCTTTCCTATTTCTATATTAGCATAAGAGTAGTCATATTACAAGTCTAGAACATTCAAAGAACAACCCATGAGTAGTATTTGTCAAGTTACAAGCTATATCACTACATGCACTTACATATATCCATCCATATCATTGTTCACAAAGAACCTGACACATAAGGGAGAACTACATATGTCTGAGGCCCTCTTTGGAGTATTGGATATGTAGGTAACACTCATTGATAGAGGGGTCCTTAAGGTCAACTTAACTTTGTAATCCCACTAACCCATTTTTGTCAAGGTGACAAAACCTAAGAGGAGGATATAGAGTTTTGACTTATATTCTGATATCAAAAACTTGTGCATGTAATTTGAACACATATTATGAAAGGCTACAAAAAACCTAGAAAGACCTAGTGGAAGTTTTAATCAATAGTCAATACTCTTTATAGGATAGATGCATTGAAACACAAATAATAACATTGATGCAAGTGTCCACAAGGTGATGAAAGTGTCTATGCTTAAAATAGCTAATTTTGAAAATATAACAACTGGATCAAAATCATCATATAATTTGTTTTTACATATGCATTACTCAAATTTGCATGTGCATTAGTGTATAAGCTAAGTAAATTTCTCTTTCATATTAATATCATCATAATACTGAATGTTATACTTTATATATTTATCATATGCTTAGATTGAATATTTTTTATTAGAATACTAGTAGAATGTAAATTCATTAATTGGCCTATTTTTTAGAGTAACTTACTCCTTGTTTGATTAATCTACTCTTCCATTATTAATCCTTATTTACAAAAAGTGTTAAACAACCCTAAGTGATGTGGAAATAGGGATATGGATGAAAATAAAAGATGAGTGGTTAGGATGATCCCCCTCGAGAAGACATGTGAGGATGAAATCAAGAAAAATACATCATCTCACTCAGAAGGATGTGTAAAAGATGACCTAAATTCTAACAATGACATTGAATCTAGATCAGTGTGAGCTTTAAGAAATGACATTATTTGGATGTTAAAGGAAAGAAAGGGAGATTGTAAGAATGAAGGCAAGGATCCTTTGTTTGAAATTTGTTAAGTTACAGGGCATTTAGTCAATGGTTTTTTGTATAATTATAAAATAAAAGTGGTCAAGTAATATTCACACAAGGAGAGCCATCAACACCACCCAACCCATCACTAAGTAACTATCAATGAAAGAATAATAATGATGGTGGAAGTTAGATTCAATATGACACACAAGGATGCAAAATTATATAGTGTTGGAAGTGTAATGAGTGGGGTAATTTCAAAAGATATTGTTTTAACCAAAATGACATTGGAATTATCTATACATGGTATGGGTGTGAGATCATAGTGATGGTAGTTATCCAAAGCAAGCCAACATCAATATGATTTATGTAGCCAAGGGAAATGAAGTTATGGAAATTACAAGTGAATAAATTCAATTCATTTAACCCATGTACAAAGAAAGAAAGGTTGGCTGAAGCAAGGGTGGAAGTTGAGAGGGACACAATGGAAGAACAATGTGATTTGCATGAACATACAAGCACAATGACAAGTATATTAGAGTTCTACAAATCTATTGCACATCTTGTAGACCACAACACAAATATAGATGGCCAAATTATGGTAAAGCATTTTAGAACTCAAGAATGTTCTAATGACTACCATACATTACATTATCCCAAACATGGAGCATATAATGATACACCTAATGTCATGTGATGGGGTGAGAAAAAACTAGAATAATGAACTCGTACTTGATACCCCCTTGTTAGTTGACCAATAAAATATTTTATGATCCTAACTATGAACCTAGCATGATAATCAATAATTGTGCATATGGAAATTATGGGCATAAATTTGACAAACACTAATGTTGATAGTGGTTTTAGTGTGGATGTTCTTCTATAAGAGACTTAGAAGAAATTGGGAAGCCAAATATACTATCTCCAATAATACAATTAGTAGGATCAAATGAACATGGTATGAAGATATTGGGTATACTAAAGTGACAAAAGGTAATTATTGGGACCCAACTCTTTTTATTGAATTTTATGGTCATCTCAAAGAAAAAGGAGTCATATGATGCACTATTGGGTTGGATTTGGTTGATAATAGCCAAAGTAGCTCTTAATTGGAAAAGGAATTTACAAAAATAATGAAAGTATGTCATATATTTGAAGAATTAGATAGTCATTGAGGAAGTATCTTCATCAGACTCATTAGGTTTTGACTTAGAATATAATGCTTGGTTGAAAGGAATTTAATGATGAAGGGGTCTTGGATTTAAATTTGTTCTCCAAAGATGAGACAAATGAAGATAATTTGCCTAATAAATTAATACAATGGAAATAATACTAACAAAATACGAAAGCTAAAAATAGAATGGGAGAAATGGCACACACATTATTACACAATACATAAGATTTCACTTGGGAAACCTTTAAGGGAAAAACCCAACACAGTAACCTCCTTCACTATTATATTACTCAACATTTTTTCAATACAATAATATACTTCTTAATTCTGCTTTACCCTACTACATGTGCGAATGTTTGACGACACATTAATAGAAAATTGTCAAAGTGGTATTATAATACCATATATACCAAAACCATGGGCCATATAAAACATGAGCTAAAACCACTCAAAAACACACCTATCATATCCTCTAAAAACCAAACCATAAAAATTATGCAATACTAGATATCTAGGGTTTGCACTCAATTGTTTAGCAACCAAAAGTGTGTTCAATTGAATTATAATGTACTTTCACAACACTTTCACACTTATTTCATCTTGTTTTCATCATGCCTAAGGTTGCTTAGAATGCACCCTTGTTGTAGAGAAGTGGGTAAAAAATATAAAGGTCAACATGATAACATGGTTAAGCCTTATATTCAATCACTTATCAAAATGCCGAGCAATGATGGTATAGTTTTGGGGATGACCCAATGGGTTTAAGGACATGGCCATTAATAAGAGAAGTCATAGAAATCATGAAATTCCAAGATAAAAATTGAAATCTAGCGACTTGATTACAAACACAATAAATCCATTAAAAATTTCCCTAAAAATTTGTCTAGTCAATTTTTTTTCTCTATTTTAGGTTAAAAACCTATAAGTCATCATAAATTGGCCAATAAACATTAAAAAAATATTTATTATTATTATTTAAAATTGATTATTTTTAGGGATTCAGATTGCTATAAATCACGGTTAAATCCTTGCATATTATTCACAATTCAAAATTGCAAGGCCATCTTTTTGAAGAGACATGTGGGTTTGTAGGTGGTTCCCTATGTTTTGTTGAAGGTGAATAAGCTTGAGGTTGAAGGTGAATGGGTCTAGAGATGAAGGTGAATGGGCTTAGAAGCTGAAGGAGGAAGTGAAATGGGCAAAATACTAGAGTAAGTGAAATTATGGAAGAGAGTCCCACCCAACACCACCGATCCTAGTGGGTAGCAGTTAAACAAGCCTTATAAACTCATGTAAGTCTTCAAAAATCATAATATAATTAATTTTTTTGGAAAGATTTCATCTACCTAATATAAAATTTAAGTATATATATATATATATATATATATATATATATATATATATATATATATATATATATATATATATATATATATATATATATATATATATATATATATAAACTTCAAATTTATAATAGATAGTTTAATAATTAAGTTACTAAATTTAAAATTATATTAAATTAGCTTAATTAATATTTAGTATTAAGCTTTAGGTTTTGTCTTCTATTTTTTTGTTATTTTTTTTTAATAAGTTAACTTATATGATAAGTTGAAGGCTTTTACGGACAATTTAATTAGAGGGATATTCAGTTTTTATTAAATCTAAATGTGTTTTTATTTTTTAAATTAAATTTTATGAGTTCTTTTAGGGTTTTTATTTTTATCAATATTATTAATATTTTAAATTTCCATCCTTTATTTATCTTTAATACATACAGATTCAAAACATAATGGAAACTTCAAAATTGAATGCTAAGGGATATAAACACCCATTTGTTTAAAAATAAGAATAATCCAAAATATAGATTTATATAATTAGAACTTATTCATGATTTTTTTTTCAAATTTTTTTGGCTGGCATATTTGTTTTGAATTTATACTTACCAAACATAAACATGAACCATGTGACTTAGTTATTAAGTATATAACTTCCTCAACCTTAAATCATCTAGTGAGGTTTCATTCACTATGTTAGGAGATTAATTACAAAACCCTAGATAGGGTCTCTTGATCATTACCCATCTAGATAGGCTTCCAAAACCTATTTTTATTTCATAAGGCAAGTAATGAGGGCAACCATTGAAAACATGGTTTCCTTTTAACAATTTTCCATTTCTAGGCAAGTAGCCTTTAAAGTCGAAGATCATGAAACAAACTTAAACTAGTTCTTTAGTGCCAACTAAATAAAAGATTTTATGTAATGCATTCCAACCAATTTAATTGATTTAATGTTCAACATACAACTTTGCAATGAACATGAATAAAAGAAGCATGTTACCACACCATCAAGTGTTATATACAATTGAGTTAAGAGAATCAAATGCTTTTAAAGTTGTCAACATAATTTTAGCATGAAAGGTACAAAATTACCAAGATTCTCATGAAATGCATTTCAAAAAGACTATTAGCCTTTTTGGCCAGAGCGTCTCCACTAAACCCCAAGTCTTACTTGGAAACCACCTTCTTATTCTTCCAAGGTTTGATCTAGAAGTTAAGTTAATAGTCCAATGTTCTACACATTAATGCATTCACTTATTTGTTTAGGTATACTGTTCACATTATTAATTGTAAATAACATAATTATTAATATTATGTTATTAGAGTCTCATTAGTATATTATTGTTATACATAACAATAATATACGAGTTGATTTATTTTAGTTAATCTAATATATTGCTAATCACAATATATTCAAATATAGTGGGTTATTGGGAGTTTGGTTGTATGAAATTTTGGTGGAGATTTGATCTCTCCAAATATAGGAAATATTTTCCTTTATAATTTGTATCTCCTGTATGGTTTTTTATGAAACAAAATGCAACAAAAAAAATAATATTATAGATATATTATTGTGTGAGAATTATCTGTGTTCGGATCCAGTGTTTTTTGTATTTTATTGATGCATATCTGAATCATCTCTATCATTAGGTATTAGAGCGGGTGATTTCCATGGCCTTGTGAATAATGAGAGTCTATGAGGATTCATCTAACATGCTTTAAGTTTTTCCCAGGGACTAAATGTAGTTATGATTGGCATAAATTTTTGTACAATTTTCATGTGGTCTGTAACCACCTGAATAATTGCTTTACTTCTAAAAATAAATCAATGCATGTCTGGTCCAAAGAGTTAACAATGCAGACACCACTTTCAGTCTTAGTTCAAAGTTCTTAATGAAAGTGCATGATGCCCATAATTGGTTATAAAAAAGCATTAGCTATGTATTTAAGCTCGTTCATCTTTTGGTACTACATAATTATAGTTTTGGTGATTAAATATTAAATGTTGTTTATCATTTCCTTCATGATCCACTCATATCCATACACCAACAGATCTATAATATTCTTAGATTGACAAAGATCTCTCTTTGGCATCACTAAAAATACTTGCTGCATGTTTTTGCATTGATCTTCTCTCCATTGGCCTTTTTAGTGCATGAAGCATGTGGTGACATGCAATGTTATATATTTTTCACTTCCTCTGTAGATCTTGATCAACACTGAAGGACTTTTTTGACTGATTCAATTTGTGAAACCAAGGATACATTTATGTAATTCTGGTTGTTTTATTGTAATGTGTCACGATGCCTTTTGAATATACAACAACAAAATTTAATTACTATTTCAGGCCTATTATCTTCATGCGACCTACAGTTTTGAGTAGTTAGAATCCCTTAGTCATGCTGTAGATAGAATATATAACTTGTTGTTTATTGTTGATACCCCTATCAATACAACACACCAAGAGGATGAGAAATCATAACTGAGTTATCTCTCAGCCATGTGTTTCAAACTATGCCTATTCAGGGCCATACATGCCACTCTACCAAGTCTACGGTATTTAAGTATAAGTTATTACCAACTTAGTTTAATTTTATGTTTAAAGGCAATTCATTTTGTCATTTTGTTTATTTAATCTTGGTCATAGGATTTAGTCTTTATTTTATATTTAGTTTTTAAATAGTCATATGTTATTGTATATGTGTCAAATCATTAAATAATAATCACTTATATGAGTGCCTTTAGTTGATGACTTTATATAAAGGATTTAGTGTTTAATTCTATTTGGTATTAATTGTTTTTTTTAAAAGAGTCATTATTTCCAATCAATTCTTTTATGTTAAAAATAAAATTAGAGTCATTGAAATTAGTTGGGTCCATAGTCACATATATGTCATAAAGATGAGTTATATAGTTCTTTTATCAAAATTAAAATTTAGATTATAGTATTTTATTGTAAAAAAGAGTCAATTAAAAAAAAGTCAAAGTCATCAATGTCATTGTCAAAAATTGTAAAAATAAAAAAATTGTCTCACAGACATATTTTTGCTTGTACATGATGTTCAAATTGTCATCAACAATATGAGCTTCATTAAGATATCAGACGAGTAAGTAGCTTCATAAATTGGAGGAAGAAGAAAATAAAGACTAGAGTTTTCATAGCCTCTCGTTAACCACTAGCGATGGGGCCACTTTTTGATTTAGTAGTATTTTTCTTTTTAGTTGTGTTGTGTGTTTGTTTTCAGCATTGTGTGATTTGAAATAGTTGTATGCTTGTTCACATTTTTTATAAGTGAATTGAATACTCATATGTAACTTGTCTAAAATATGAGAATGATGAGAGAAACTATACTACACATTGTGATGTGGTTTATGGTAAGCCACTTGTAAAACCATTGCTTTGTGGTTTTTGGTTAACCACTTGTAAAACCATTGTTTTGTAGTTTCTGGTTAGCCACGTGTAAAACCAATATTTTTGGTTGTTGGTCAACCATTTTTAAAACCATCATGTAAGGTTTGTGACTATCCTCTGAAAATCACCAAGTCATGAGTATAGGTGTAGATATGGGAGAGTTATTTTCCCCATGTTCACACTAAGAGAGTGTAGATGGGATTAATAATGTTCACAAAAGGGTGAATGTTAAGGTATATTATTCACATTATTAATTGTAAATAACATAATTATTAATATTATATTATTAGAGTCTTGTTCGTATATTATTTTTATATATAACAATAATATACAAGTTGATTTGTTTTAGTTAATCGAATATATTGTTAGTCATAATATATTCAAATATAGTGAGTTATTGGAAGTTTGGTTGTATGAAATTATGGTGGAGATTTGATATCCCAAAATATATGAAATACTTTTCCTATATAATTTGTATCTCCCGTATGGTTTTATATGAAATAGAATATAATAGAAAAATAATATAGTCACCTATGGTTGGGTACTTGGTGGGTTTGATCTACATCCTCTATGATCTTATTAGCAAAGTATTGTGCCCAGTTATACTTCAACCCCTCAGTAACTTCTTGTGAAAAATATAGGTGGACCATATCGACCTCTTTCCTTTAGTCTTTACCTTTGACATTTTTCATAATAATTCACATAGCCACTCAAAGGGCAGGATCCTAAAGACTTGTAAAGTATATGACATGTCCTTGTTTTTGGTACTCAAACACCATGACCATCTTCTTTATTTTATCTTGGTCCTCTAGATCATATGTAAGGTCCACACTTGAATACTACAAACCTGATACTTTACTAATTATTTTGGCCTTGATTCTCATCTGGTGGCCAACAAAGTAGATGTAATCCTCATGCACTCGTGAGATCAAAAACTTCACCCCTTCCACTAACTTTCCAAAGTAAGGATGGTTGAAGAGTTGGAAAAGGCTAGCAGTATCTAGAGCATTGAAAATATTCAAGTCATAAACCAACTCGATCGTGGTATTTTGATGCTTGACCCTATAGGCATTCTACAACTCTAATTCATTCTCAAGCTATTGATGGTTATAGTAAAAAATAGTGTAGGTCAACATGTTGGACACCCATTTTTTAGAGTGTAGTACCATCTCAAGGTACTACATTTACTCAATCATCAAATGTGGTAGTGGAAGTACAACACATTTCTTCTTTTATTGGTGTACCATCTTTATTTCTACATCTCTCACATGTATGCCAAGTTATTCAGGTGCTTCTTATTTAATTAATACCATTTCCACACCAACACTAAACTCTCATTCTTTTGGAATTGTAGGCAATATTTTACTTCATTAAGCCTTTTTTTAGGTTACACCACCTTTCATGGAGCTTGAAGGTTGAGGCATGAGCATCCAATATTCCTAAAAAAATATGTGTTTGATTTTATAATTACCTCGACTCTCCTATTTCAATGCCTGTTAATGGAAAACATCAACCTCTATAACCTACAACTTTGGAAATCCTACTCATCTTAAATTTTTTTCTAGCCTTGTCTACTAAAACACACTTCAAGATCTAAAAATAGTTATAATTTATCACTCTACACTCATTTGGATGATTTTAAAATCATTTTACAAAATCTCAATTACGCTCCTTCAGCTTTGTAAGTTCATAAATGTAGCAATAGTAAAAAAATAAAATGACCCATTTATCCTTTTATAGCTCGAGGGGGGTAACTTGCATTTATTAACCCTCCTCCTCGACCATCACTTCATGTAATAAATGGAACCAATGGTATTGCAATGATGTGATGTTGGCACACTTGTCATTACCATTATTCTCCTTGTATTAATTACATGTCCCTTCCTATGCTTTTACCAAAGTGCATGACAATAGTAAATAAATTTGAATGTTTTTCACTCCAAAGGTGTGAATCGTTATTTACCCTAACTAGCTTGAGGTTATGCACCATCATACTCTTTCACTTGCATGCCTTTGCTCCCACATGTATTACTATAGACCATATCCTAACACTTCATACATGTAACACCTCTACCCCACACTAAGAGTTCTTCATGGTCTTCCACAAGAATAGAAGTATAAAAATGCAAATGTTGACTAGAACACCACTTAAGGGGAACGTAACTAGTGTAACACTTTATTGAAAATAAAACAAATCCTAAATTAAGAAAATGGCATATGCCTTATTGGTACAAAAATAAAAGACTTATTCATAAAAGTATAGTTGCAACTGACTACCATTGTAATGAACATGAAGAAATTGGCCATTTAAATGCTTCAACTTGTACATGCTGATGAGATTGATACTATGAATAATGAAAGGACGATCCCAGTGAACATGAATATTTCTAGAGTGGTACACAAACTTGGAGTCATATATTAAGACTTTCATGTTAAGAGTAAAAGTCTTGTTCTTGAGATGGCGATCATGCCATGCCTTTTATTTTTGTTTCTCGATGCCCTAACTCCAATGTGAAATAAAATGAGTTTTATCTAGTTGGAATAAAGCATCAAGGAATATTTTTAATGAGGCCTCATCATCTAGTTGCCTAACATGCAAAATGTGAAGAGAGGGAATAAGGAACTCTATAAGAAGAACTGCTTCAGTACTAAACACAAGGTTGAATGGCATGCTCTTGTTTAATTACTTGTAAGTGGTCTGATAAGCCCAAAGTACCATAGAAAAATGATCATTCCAGTCAATGTATCTAATATTACATATCTTGGTTAAGTTAGTGCCCAAGATCTTGTTGCATGTCTCAATTATACCATTAGCTTGGGGATGATATGGTGTTGTCTTATGGTGAGTAATCATGAATTAGGCGAACATGACACAAATAGTCTTATTGAGGAAGTGATTACCACAATCACTAGTGAAACTCAATGGATAAATGAACCTAGTAATGCTATTCTCCTACATGAATCATGCAATAGTAATAACTGTACAATCTTGTGTTGGTGCAGCTTTAGCACAGTGAGTGAGATAGTAAATAGCGGTGATAACATAATGGGAGATAATTCATTATCTTGTTGGGTTGATGGGGTAAATAAAATCAATGGCCCACTTTTCAAAAGGTTCTCGAGATACAATAAAATGAAGGGGAATTACATCATGCCTATTTGGCTTTCCCATGCATCATAAAATATCACATTGGTGCGCACAAAGCTTAGCATCCTTAAATAGAGTAGGCCACCACAAGCTATCTAAAAGAACCTTTCATGGGGTAGCTTCATCGGTGTAATGTCCTCCAATAACACCTTTATGGACCTCACAGAGTACCTCAATGCACTCATGTTTCATGACATAATGTCAAAGAACCTCATCCTAGCCAAGCTTATAAAGGTCGCCCCCAATAAGCTAGAATGGAGTGACACGAATGACGAGTTTCTTCTTGGTTGGAGCACTGAAGTGAGTTGGTGCTGATATAGTAGTAAAAAAGGTAGATATTTCCTCTTATTCCTCAGGTATGTACGAGACATGGAATAACTGCATGCCAAATAAGTCATCTTCTATAGTGCACACCAATTTATCAGAATCATCTTCTTTTCTATTGTTTCATGTATATTAGCAGCATATAATCTGTCAACTTTTTTAGATCCTTTTGTTTGGGAAATCTAACATTAATTAAGTCATCTTTGTAGTAACTTTTTTTGCTTTTTTTTTAGGGCAAGATTTAGCTGATTCTAGTTTTTATGCCATTGATAGTTATCTTTTGCCTACTTTATCTTTGCACTTCTCTGCTATTTCTCGAGTTTTTTTTCTAAATTTTCCAAGTTTTTCTATTTATTATGCCACGTTCTCTTCCCTAAAGTGTAACGCCTTTACAATTTTTATTTTCTTTGTATTTTTTTATTTGGTTCGTCTTTCTTTCCTTCAGTAAAAAAAAGGTAAGAAAGAAAGATTTCCAATTTTATATTCACATGTAGCACCATGCATTTGGATTCTATTACAGTTTCGTTCCATATAATGCATTTGAATAATTTTACTCATTTTTTTTTTCTAGTTAACATGCTATGTTTAATGTTTTTAGAATAAACTTTGAAATTCAAATAGGAAATTTTTCTATATTTTCTTTCAAATCATGAGATATTTCTTAAAATTCTCATAGCCTTGCACCTTTTTAGGTAATGCACTTTTGAAGCCACGTAGCACATTTGTTCAAGTTTTTAAATTTAATATATATATATATATATATATATATATATATATATATTTTTTTTTTTTCAAGTGTTTTTTTCTTCACAAGAAAACATAAGAGTTTTGTCTTTTCTTTGGCACTTGGCTCTTTTATTTAAGAAAAAGTGAAGTTAAATCATGTTATCCTCTTATGGTTCGTCCCTTATTTTATAAGATCTTTAAAAAAAAAAATAAAAAAAATCAAAGTGAGGAAATAATTTTTTATAATTCAAATTAAACAATATGTTTTTTTCAAAAACAAATATTTGTAACTCGCAACAAATTCTTTATTTCTTCTCACATGGATGAGAAGTTTCATATAAGTTTTTTGAAAACTTAGTAATTTTTTTTTTTGAAAATAGTTATTAAAGTGATTTTCAAACAAATGTTTTTTTAATACTCATCTTACTTAAGTTTGGAGTTTTGGTGTAGACATATATTTATAAGTTAATCATTTTAACCATTTTTATGATAAATATTTTCAAATATTTATTAAATCAATTAATGTTTATAGTCATTAATTTTTTTCAATAATAGTTATATTTGTCTTTTTTACTCTTACGACTCTAAAATTGATCATTTATTCAGTTTTTAAGCACACTATGCAAACTACTTATAATGATATAATAGTTACTCTTAAAGAAAAAATAACATGCCAAAATGATACTATTACTACTTTACATAATTCTATTAATGCACTTCAAACTGCTTTCCATAATAAAATGGATAATTTGCAATCTTCTCTTAACATTTTCAATGCTAAATTTGTGTCTTTTGCACATGACACTAGTTCTAATCATGGTGTACCTTCTTGTACTTTTGAAAAACTTAAAACGTCTTTGAACACTTATATTACAAACCCCAATTTAAAAATATAAAAAATATGGGTTATTCAGGTGTTGCACTTGATAAGTGTGAAGATGATATTCTTAAGCCAATTTTGATTACTTCTAATGTAAATTATAAAGGTCTTGGTTTTAATGATTCACCTGATTCTAATACAAATTCAGAATCTTATTGTCCTCCACATATAAGGATTTATAATGCAACTTCTTTTGATTATATTACTTCTAATGCTCATGTTTTGGTTAAATCTATTAAATCTTATGTGTATTATAAAAAATATGAAATATATAATTAAATGTTAGAAATTACACCCATATAAATATTATGGTAAATCCACACATAATACATTGCATTATTGAAAATGACTAAATCTCCTACCTATAAGGGTAAAACTATTTGGATTCCTAAAAAGTATGAATCTTCTAGAGACTTTGATATGTCTTCTTGCGATAGTTCTTCTAATACTTCACGTGAAATATCTTTTGAAAGTGACACATCTTCTGTCTCCATTTTGATTAACTCAAATCTTGTAAGCATTACTTGCTTTTTATTTCAAAGGATACATGCTTTATTTAGAGCTTTTATGACTCGCTTATCTTCATAGAGGTTTATGCAATTTATGATGGAAGTTGTCTTTGCTTAAATTTACTTACTTGTACATCTACTTTTATTACATTATATATGTAGATCATATTTTTGACATATTGGTTACTTAACTTGAAAGATTGGTGTTAGCTTATTTATCTTGCATGTTTGTGGATCATTCCCCCTTTTTAATCTTTGTTCTATTGCTTATTGATCACATTGTCCTAAAATAATTCTTGAAGATTCTTGGTGATCACATTTTATTTCTTACGACTTTTGATGGAACCTTCTCTTTTCTCTTTATAAATATTTTGTAATTCCTCTTGAAGAAAGTTTTTATTAAAGGGGAGGGTATGTGCACAAAGTTGGGGGACAATTTCATGGACATACCTTGCAATGCATATGCATTATAACATAACACATACGTGTTATGGCTCAAGATTACTGAGCCATAATGTGTACGTGTTATAAAAATAATGCATACATGCTATTGAAGTATATAAGAATGCATATGCATTGTTGTATGTTTAAATAATGCGTACACGTTATTAAATCTATAAAACAAAAAAAAACCCTCATTCCATATATTTTGCCATTCATGTTTTCCTAATTCCCATTGACATTTTGGCTACAAGATCACATTTTGGCCTACAAGATTCATGTTTTTCCCTCTATTCATTAGATCGATGATGCCACCACAAAGAAGAGGTATGTTTTTTGTAGATTAAATCAATTTTTTTGAATGTGAATTGTAAGTTTATTTTTTATTTTTCTACAATAGGTTAGCATGATCCATGTAACCCTCTACCTAATTCTCTATCTAACCTCTACCTAATTCTCTATCTAACCTTTCTCCCAACCCTCATAACCCTCTTAACCCTTCACCTAACCCTCATTTAGTTCCCCTAGATCCTCTAGGAAATCAAGAGGAATTAGTTGGTCACATAGTGGAGAACAAAATTGAAATTGAGAAAATAATTAGGATAATAAGGGAGCCCACTTCCAAAAACACCCACATACCTATTTGATTAATAACCTAGAGTTAGTATTAGGTAAAGTTGACTTGATAACGAGTCAAATTGATAGATGGAGGTCATATAAGGATACTTGTAGAGCTTACTATGCTGACAAATTGTCAGCATCTGAGGTGAAAAATAAAAATATAATAAAATATCAAATTTGTACCTTATTTATCGACCTGACCACCAATGTTCCATTTCCTATAACAACCAAATATTTTCCAATCTACCAATGCCAACATGATTGATTAAGGGCAATTTTTGGGAATGATGATGGATGGTGTTTGATTATCTCCTTGTAATAACCATGAGGTCCCTTTTTAATTTTTGAATAAACTCTAGTATGAGTTTATCTTCAATTAAATTCCAAACTACTTTGAATATGATGAATTTTAGGGCCGAGGGAAAGGCTTTGCACAAAATCAACTAGGTACACATCATACACCTGATTGACCTACAAGGATCCCTAACCAAAAGCCACTTCATCTAGAGATTCCCTCTATGGTGACAGAGGTTATGGAGATAGACACTTTTCATGCACTTAGTGAGCTTATTAATACACTCGTTCATCATACAAGTAGACTTTCAAAGATAGATACTCAAAATACTCCATCTAGTGGTCATCCCTAACCCCATCAATGCAGATGTTATGGTGCTATATACATTGGACTTTCAGATGATGATGGTGGTTCTTCAGGGGGCTTGGAGGATGTGGTCTTGATTGATGAGTTATTGGCACACACATTTGGTTTAGATACGTTGGGAGTCTTTACACACATGCAGGTTTTTTTCATATAAATTTAATGTTAAATTTTTAAGTTATATTTGAAATTTAAAAGGTAAAATATAATTTACACGTTTAAATTAAATAATATATATGTATTTTTTTGTGTTCTAGGAGGAGACGTTGCCTTCGACATCACAACTAGGTAGTGGGCCAACCCAGGCTACTACATTTATTCATGTCAGTATGACACCATATACATTTATAGAGGTAAAATTTCAAGTGAATCTTATATACTCTAAATGTATATTCATACACCTTAATTGCATCCTTGGTAGATTTTATTTAAGAATTTATATAAAATACCTAATATAATTTTTTTAGACTTTTTATTGTTTGATGTATTAACATGGATTGGTGTAACTTGTTAGAAACTCATCCTCAATCTCAACTATGTTTTCAAAAGCCAAAATAACAAGCTGAATATTTGCTTGATATCCCATTATATGTAGTTTCCATAGTGAGTCAATCCCAATTAGTAGGATTGGATGTACATATATATATATAAATCATTTGATAAAAGTTATTTGGTATAATATATTTTTATCAATTTACCAATTGAGCATAACATGTATTCATCAATATGCAACCACTCCTTTATTTTAAATACTAGCCTCATAGCCAGACACTTGATTCCTTGTTATCCTAATCACATATAGTGGTTCAATCTCTATGATCGATATCCAAAATGGTCATAGCTATCAATTCAATTCCCATCTTGATTCCATCCGAGCATAATAATTTTATCTCTATCTATGGAGTTATAGATTTAGATGGCATATCCTCTTGATCCCATTGTACCTAGTTAATTCCATTAGTTTTTTGGGATAGCACATCCATTTTATCCCATTGTTTTGTTGAGAAAGCGTTGAATATAAACTATAGCCTATATGTATATGGCATAGGCCTTATGACCATATACAAATAAGGGACCTCAACCCCATATAGATAGATGGGGTTGAGTAGTTTGTTACCACCACTTACTTAGGGGGCCCAAATACCTACTATATCTAGTTGGGGGAGAGGTTCTATCATATCTATTAAGGCAGAGCTATATCAACTTCTATACCAAACTCTACCTATATCCCTTCCTTTCAAGGTTCTCCTTCATCCATTCATAACTCATTCCCTTAGTCCTTTGGGTAATCAAACAATAATGATAATATTAGTCAAATCAATCCTTATATCTTCTTATAAATATCTCTTTATATCCTTGGTCATGTCACTAACTCAAACTATCTGTCTACTTACCCCTCACATACACCTTTCTAGCTTTACCTTCTACTAGCCCTATTTTTGAGTAAAGTTCCTTGTTGGGAGCATCTAATAGATATTCATGAAAAAATAATTACATATTTAAGGACCCATTTGGCCCATACAACTCCCACATTAATCTTCTGACACAACTCTCAAAGGAAAATTGTACTTCCTTCTTTAAGCCTCCACCAATTAGCCCTCAATTTATGCAAACCTACTTAGTATGAAACATGTACAGACTTTATCTATAATATATTGAACTTTCTATACTCCCATTTGGATCTTTAAATTGAACCAATCATTTGTTGACCCCCTTCTTTGGATAAATTCTCCTGTTTCTATATCACCATTTTTCCCTTAACCCTTCTCTAGGCTTAACACTAGATCATAGCCTCATTTACGTACTTTTCTATACTTGAAAAGCTTGAAACCATGTCCATTAGTGAGATGACATTAGATAATGTAAGATTAAAAGTTTTTGGAAAATTTCAATTGTCAAATATCATTTTATACACTAAACCCTAGAATTAGGGTTTTTAGGCCATTACCAAGGTTGAGAGCACACTAAAGGGGATAAATTTTGTCTTAGTGGGTTTCAAAACCCCAAACCTTTTTCATTGGGTCTATACTGACCCTATAAAACATTCTCATTTAGACAACAAGTTTTGAAAGCCCACAAGCAATTACAAACTCAAAACTCTCAGTTTACAACCCTGCCTATGCACACAAGAAAATAGGGTACAAGGTTACTTTACATTTCCTTCAACTCCCAATATCTTTAAAACCTAATATGGGATTATATACATTTACATTGAATATTTTATACACCTTACAATCTCAATGGAATCTCAAACTAGTTTCAACATAATATAACTCAGTCCTTTAATTGTATGTTGCCCTTTAGCAAATAAGGTACTCAAGGATTATTTCCTCTTTCAATGTCAAAGCACTATAAAACTATATAAATATGATCTCCACCTTTCTATGATCATTCAAAATCCTTCTTTAAACTCTTTAGAATCCATAACAAGTTACAAGACTAAACACAAGGCACATAATTTCTTAGTTTACAAAGTATATGTTTTCTAAGAATAAAGATCGTGGAAAAATAAGATTTTACCACTTCTTGATCAATTAGATTCCTAAAAAGATTATTCTCAACACTCTTATGCATGTTTATTATTTAATCTTCCATAGAAATTTATACCAAAAGAATAAAATGCTTGGACTATAGTTGAATCTTGGACTGCATGCAAGACTAAGTTTGTTAGTAATTTGTTTAATCAATGAATTGCCCAAGTTATTAAGTATTAGGTTGTTTATTCAACTCATGAATAGGGTGGACACTCCTCCATCATTACAAGTTGAGATAGACTTAGGAATTACTGTTGCAATGTCATCTGCATAGACACTCATTGAGGTATGTATATTCACTTATAATTTTGAATTATAATTTAGTACTTTTGTTTTAATAATTTTACTATATACTTTGGAAAATATAACTTATATGCACAAATGTATTGTGTATGCAGGGATGCCATATGACATTTAATAGTCTAATTAAGATGACTACTATGATATCTCCTCATGTTTCTTAATCATTTGACACACCTATTCATGTAGCTGAATGTGGCATTGACCCAATCGAGCATCAATGATAAATTGAGGAGGACCATAAGATTGCGATAAGTGCATGTTTAAATAATTTTTTTAATTATAGTTTAAAACATGAGTCTCTTAACTTGGTTTCATGTATACTTGTTAAATTTATAATAATTTTTATATCTGAATAGGTTTGGTTGCAAGTGAGCTATAAGCGTAGTACCCGTAGTTGAACCTTGGAGCAATCTAAGGCATTCAGGATATCTTAATCTACAAGCAGGGCATCTCAAGGAGAGTCTTATTCGAAGAAGGCAAAGAGAGGGATACTATTTGATGATTAAGATGTTGTATATGATGTACTTTTTTGTATTCCTATATGGCAATGTACACATTTTTGGGTATTGTACATGCTTATATGATGTATTCACCTGACATTAGATACTATGTTGTTAGACATGATGCAATTTTTTGTATGCCTATATGAAAATTTATGTATTATTGACATCGTATTCCTATATATGGCATTCTTACATGACATTCTTATTTTGTACATAAACATTTAATAAAACCAATGAAGTAAATCTTGTTTGAATCACTTGTGTTCAGATTATTATAAATGATTGGTTTTGAAGTATTCTTAAGGATTACAAATGTTATGAGATTGAGAATAACTTGTTAGGATAATTTTGCAAATCAGACCTTTATAAGAAATTAATACCCAATTTACATTCACTTGCTATGGTTTCCTATTCTATAATATGGCTTTCTATGCTATGGTTTGTTAGGATATTGTTGTAAATCAGAGATTCACTTACTATGGTTTGATTTGAATCTTCTTTCATAAGCTAGCTCCTCTTTTGACTCTTTGAACTTAATTTAGCTTCTTACACCTAGTACTTATTCCTTATACTCTTATTATCACCTCCTTGATGGCATTGATCTCTATCCATACATATTTTACCTCATTCCATTCATGTCTCATTCATAAATTTCCTCTCAATCTCTTTCTAGTTTCTTCCTAGGCACCTTCTTTGGGTCTCAAGGACCTAATCTTGGTCTATGTTTCAAGAGCTCAACTTTTTTTCACATATGGTTTTATATGATCATAACATACCTGGTATAACCCACTTCAAGTACTCAAACAATAACATGCTCTCATTCCACACCTTATGGACACAATGCTCTCTCAAGGCTTCTAGCCTTTTTTTTACTATATTTTGCCTTATACAAAAATGCTATGATTCTCAAGAGATTATAAGGGCATTTATAGGTACACTCTATTATTTTTCATACCTATGTCAAATTTCATAGCCCAACTCCACCTCTAACTATCATTTCTTTCATTGGCCTACCCTCATTTAGGCCTAATTAGCCCTATTCTAAACCCTTAGTCCTAGAGTCTGTACACATTCATAAAATCTTAGGTTAAAACCTTTTGATTCACCTTGTATATGTATAGGGGAGTAATATTATAAAGTTTCATTAAATTACCATGATTAAATCTTTTGAAAATGCCCAAAGCTCACTAATCTAGGGTTTTCCATGCCCTGTACATACTCTCCAAAGGACCAATTTGACCTTCCCATTGATCTTATTTTGTTGAAAACATACTCATGACATCTAAAACATACCAATTTGACCTTTTTATTGAAGGCCTCAAGTCTTCCTTGTACCTATTTTCCACTTTTTCCAAAGTAGGACTATAAAGCCTACTAGGCCTAATTCATGTTCTTAAAGATTATTTTTTCCCTATGACCTTATTGCTCACTCTTGACCCCACTCTCACATATAATATTGATGTTTGGCCATATCTCCTCCCATAGACTTACCCCAACCCCCAAACCACCTTCAACACTTGAAGTAGGGAAGCCATACATTTAGTTATCATAATTGTCATAACATTATGTTAAATTTATATGTTGTGTGAAAAGATGGTTTGTGGGTATAAGTTCATTGGATTAGCATAATTGATCCATCTTTCCACTCTTCACCAAAAGTTTTGTCATAATATCCTCTACCTCTAACTAGCAACTTTGCCTCTAGAATCGATAGGTGTAAATATACCACTTTGAGCATGTCTATATAGGTAAATTATACATGTTCTAAGAACCTTGACACCCACTTCCACCCACAAATGAATTTTCACTACTGTCCCATAGCATGGAAACACTGATACCAAATGTTGTCAAAGTTGAAGCTACAGTCTGAGAACTCAATTTTTGGTGCTTATTGGCTGAAAAATGACACTACCAACATGTATAAAGGGGTGAATAACATGTAGGACCAGGTTTTTGACCTCCCATCTGGCCCAGATGACAAACCCACCACCCATTCTAGGCTTAAGAACGCCCTTCCCTATACAAGAAAGACGCTGATTTTTAGCCTACCTTTAGGCATGCATAAAACCAAAATTGTAAGTCATATGAAAGAACCATAATATCTTTTGTGTTCATGGAAAATTCCTCTAATTTAATCTTGAATCTACTTTGAATCACCTCTAAGAACAATCTGTGCTAGAAGTTGTAGTAAATGGATTGAAATTGTAAATTTTTGGTAGTGAAGAGACAACTTCTTGACCTATAACTAGCAACTTTGCCTCTGAAATTGAAAAGTGAAAATCCACCACTTATAGAACATATATATAGGAAAATTACATGTGTTATAATAACCTTGACACCCACTTCCACCCGTAAATGAATTTTCACTACTGTTCTGGAGCACAGAAACACTAACAATAAATATTGTCAAAGTTAAAGCTACGGTATGAGAACTTAATTTTCGCTGATTTTTGGATAAAAATGGAACTATCAACACATCCAAATGGGATAACAACATCTAGTACCAGGTTATTGACCTCCCATCTATCCCGGATGACAAACCCACCTCCAATTTCAAGCTCAAGAATGCCCTTCCCAATACAAGAAAGAGGCTGATTTTTAGCCTAACTTCAGGCATACATAAAATCAAAATTGTAAGTCATATGGAGAAACCATAAGATCCATTTTTTGCATGGGAAAGTCCTCTAATTACACCCTAAATCTAGTCTGAATCATATCTAATATCAGTCTGTGTTAGAAGTTACAATAAAGTGTCCTAAAATATAAATTTTTGGTAGTGAAGAGACAACTTCTTGACTTACAACTATCAACTTTGCCTCTAGAACTAGCAGGTGAAAATACACCACTTTTAGTATTATATATAGGTAAATTACACATGTTTCAAGAACCTTGACACCCACTTCCACTTGCAAATGAATTTTTACTACTATTTTAGAGCATGGAAACACTGACAACAAATGTTGTCAAAGTTGAAGCTACAGTCCAAGAACTCAATTTTTGGTGCTTGTTGGATGAAAATTGTCACTTTAAAAACGTCTAAAGGGGTGAATAATGTCTAGTACCAGGTTCTTGACCTCCCATCTAGCCTGGATGACAAACACACCACCCGTTTTGGGTTCAAGAATGCCCTTCCCAATACAAGAAAGAAGCTGATTTTTAGCTTAAATTTAGGCATACATAAAACTAAAAATGTAAGTCATATGGAGGAACCATAATATCCATCGTGTGATTTGGAAATTCTTTTAATCATACCCTAAATCTAGTTTGAAGCACCTCTAAAAGCAGTATGTGCTAGAAGTTACAGTAAAGGGTCCTAAAATGCAAATTTTTGGTAATGAAGAGACAACTTCATGACCTCCAACTAGCAACTTTGCCTCCAGGATTAGTAGGTACAAATCCACCACTTTGAGCACATCTATATAAGAAAATTACATGTGTTTAAATAATATTGACACCCACTTCCACCCATAAGTGAATTTTCACTATTATTTTGGTGCACGAAAACATTAACAACAAATGTGTTTGGAAGGCTATATGGAGAAATAAACTTGTCATGAGCAATCGTTCAGGAGTGAAGAAGTGTCATGTACTTTTATTAAGATTCTCTTAGCTTCAAGAATATGAAATTATTTACTAACAGTGCCAACCATATGAAGGTGGAAGCTGATTTGGCACCACTAACCTACAAAAGAATGTTAATAAGTAATTAAAAATGAAATTTATGCACGTATTACCTACAAAATCAAAAATATTTGGTAAAATTGATTACATATACATTTTACAAGTTAACATAACTACACATTTCAATCCAATGAAACACTTAGATCTGATCTAATCTTGATAGTATCAAGAATAACTTCATGGTCTGCGTCATGAACTTTCCATAGATTCTTGTTTCTTGGCCTCCCATGATATTTTTACAATTGAATATTCATTGTAAGAACCAAATTTGAATAGTGTAGAATTTTCTTGTGAGTTTCAAATTCTTCAAACAACCATACATTTAAATTTTTTATAGGATATCATTGAAGCCAAGTTCCAGTGACTACCATAGACCTAGTGGGATAATCAATGTTTTCTCCATCTACAACTCGGGAAGTCAATTTTTTCTTTCCATTTACACACAAACATAAGTTGTAATATGTTCCCTCTTCATTGTCCTCATTTTCAATAATTGTAAAAACATGGACTGCATTGTAAAAAACAATTTTTAATGACATTATGAAGATATATTATGAGAATAAATAGTCCATAAAGATTAATCTTCTATTTGGCTGCACTAGATCAGATATATGGTCAAAGTCATGTGAGTAAGTTTTAATACTGGTGGAACCTGATATGTGTTGATTGGAATTAGAGGTTTGAAACTCTAGCCATCCACCCACTCTTGTGACTCACACTCATTCTAAACAAAGTCCATGCATGCATAACAAGAGCATGCCAAATGTTGCATATGAATAGTCCAAAAACCTGCATTTGAACTACGAAATGAGTGGAGCTCACTTGAGCCTATTAGAGTCATACAATTCTCATAGTTTTCCATGTCTTTTTCTTCCATTAACCAAAAATGTCTATGAATAGTAGAATTTGGTTGAGCACCATGACATATGTTCTCATTACACTAGTCAACCATAGTTTTTGCATCAATCAAATTAGCAACATTGTCATATTTTAACTTCATTAAAATGTCTCTTTTTATACTTGCTCCAGCACCATCATGCTCCCCTTTCCATGGCTAGCCTTAGTGAAACTCCAAATATGTTATACACCAGTGGTAATGTGCATCTTTCTCAGCCAACAAAATATCCATGCATTCTTAAATTGTGATGTGAAATTGTCTAACCAAATATAATGCCATTTCAAATTAATGTTCCTCTGAGTCAACTATCCATAGAACTTATCAAAACAACCTTGCACATACTCTATATAGTGTGCTCGGTCATCATTGATATAGAAATGGTACTCCATTAATATTTTTTGATCTTTCTCTATACTATCAGGTGCATGCATGAATGCTATATGCATGAATATGGCAATTTGTGTTGAGTTGTAGTACTGTGATTGAACTTCCATTTGTGGTTTGAATGTGTAATTTTATGTAAAATCAACTACTGAAATAATAGAATCAAGTGGGAATGTGTCCTTTCTTAGCTTGAATTGTTCATCCAACCATTTAGCCCTATGTGTGTGCCTTACATACTCATAAACAATTTTTTCCATGAATTCGACCATAAAACCTGAAATAGGTATCTCCTTCATAACAAACTCACATCTTTTAGATTCTCTTCCATATTTTACTTGATAAGTCACATATTTGTTTTTGCTCAAACTAGCTAATTCTTATCCAATTGCACTGATACACTCCTCATGGAAACATTTTTTCAATTTTGGCAATCCACCATAAATGTTGCAATTTCCATCCAAACATGATTTCTTAAAGAATTATCCATCTGGTCTTTCACAAAAAAGATTTGAAATAAATTTCTTGGCTGATTTTGGTGGAACTTCTATGCCACACTCCTGTAAAATGTTAGTAGTATGCAAAGTAAAATGAATACGGTGAAAAACATCATAATGCATTGAAAATTCAACATGTTGCCTAGAACAACAAGTGGTATGTGTGTGATTTATTTTTACATAAAAAAATTTGGCCATCTCAAAAAGTCTTTGACTAATAGTAATTTGTGGATGTTTTTATAAGTAAAATTGCGTTTGAGTCATATCCAAGAAATGTTTTGGATGCAGTTCATGATTATGAGAACCAACTCTTATTTTCACTACATATCTTGCATTGGGCAAAATTTTTGTATTATCTTTCCAAAATTGTGCAAGTAACTCTTTCAAAGCATCGGCTATAGCCTTGTTCTTTCATGGAAGTCTACTAGAGAATGACTAGAGTGATTTAATATTGGGTTCATTAAGTCTTTCACATCTTGCAATTTTTTTCATTAATGTTTTTATATTTATAATCAAGTTTTTGACTTGTTTTCACAATCAATCATTTTTTCCTTGTTTTACCACTTACTGCACAAGTTGTCATTATACGTTGGGCAATATTACAATCTTTGTTGCATGATTTTATGCCTATAATATGATATGCATCATGTAAATTTTCAACAATTTCATCATTTTCATTATCCATTTTAGACGTTTTTAGTCCTAATGTGCATATTATAGGTCTCATCTTATTGACATCTTTGACTATCATACTCTAATTTATGAAAGAAATTATGCCAAATTTATTGAGCCATTCTTCTTGAATGGTGGTAAGACATTTTGTTATGCATTGATTTCAAAAATATTTTCATCAACTTCAATTAAGTACTTATCTTTTCTATGCACAATTCTTGGAGGTGTTGTTATTGGTGGAATCCGTTCATAGGGTGTTTTAAAATCATTATATGTTTCCACAAAATTTTCTTCAAATGTGTTTATTTCTTCATTATGTGTTTCCATAAAATTTTATTCATTGTTAATTTTATCATTATTTGAGTCCATTAAATTTTCTTCATTGTTTGTGGGTAAAGTTTCATGCATAGGCTCTTCATCAACATAATAAAAAACTTTAAACTTTGAATGTGAATTTTCAACATTATCTAATTTTCTATTCTCAATTTCATCATAATTAAATTAATTATTGTGTATTTCATCATAATTAAATTCATTATTATAAATTTCATCATTATTTAATTGATTATTGTCAATTACCTCATTATCTAAGGCATTTGGCTCATCAGGGTTATTGTTTGTACCTTGTCTGAAATGAATTGCTTGCATTTGTACCTTGTTTTTTCTCTCAACTCTTCTAATTGCTCCGATGTTTTGTTCTTCAACTTCTTCCTCCTCACTAAATGTTAAATGGAGCCCATTTTGACAAAAACAACCAAGAAAGTACATCAAATGTGGGGTCAAAAAAAAATTTCAACCAAGAAAGTATGTAGAGTACGTAGGGAATGTTTGTGGGGAAAACAATCTCGATTAGGGATAAAAATAGACTTTGAAAAATGATTTTTTATTTTTATTTCAAAAAACACGTACGTGTTAAAAAAATTCATATGCGTTCCTTGAAGTATAGGCGTATACTAGATAAACAAGCAAAAAGGCTCATATTCAACTATTTTTTCCATTATAATACTATAATATGAATCAATAACACTCAATAAAACTATAATATGATGCATAAATCCCTAATATGATGCAATAATACTATTAGATGTTGTAATAATGCTATCATATCATGTAATAAGGCTCAATATAATGTAATAAGACTATCATATGATGTAATAAGACTATCATGCGATGTAATAAGACTATCATGCAATGTAATAAGACTATAATATATAATAAATCTCCAATATGATGCAATAAGTCTCAATATGATGTAATTAGGCTATCATATGATGCAATAAGGCTCAATATGATGTAATTAGGCTATCATATGATGCAATAAGGCTCAATATGATGCATAAATCCCCAATATGATGCATAAAGTTCCAATACATGATGCAATAAGACTCTTTATAAGACTATGAAGCAATAAGACCAATGAATTATTCAATAAGGCTAAATATTTAATATAAAATGTGCTAATTTTTCCCAAAATACCATCATAGGTACTTATAAAACTAGGTGAATGACAGATTCAAAAATTAGCACTAATCACATTCATGAATTTATGCATTTGTGATGAAATCAAGGAACTTAGGGGTTATGTTTGTTATAAAATTAGGATTTAGGGTTAGGGGTTTAGCGTAACAGGTTTGTACATGTGTATATGTCATAAAATTAGGGTTTGAGGGAACTACATACATATTCAAGTGATAAAATTAGGGTTTATGATCAGCATGTCATGAAATGTGACCTTATTTAGCCCTTTTAATCACTTTGTAGACTCTAATTTAGGTTAAATGGGTTGAAGTTGGCCACATTTGTATTTGAATATGTATTTATAATTAAATTAGGGTTAGTTAAGTCATATATGTTACATTTAGATTATATAATTAATTGGGACATAAATCTGGTTTAGGGGCTCAACTTTACCCAACTCACATCCCTAATTGAACCAATCAACTAATTGGTTCAATTCATGATAGATAGAATCATACTTAATTTTGACCCAAATCATATATATATTGATCTTATAGTTGTGTCAAGAAGGGGTTCAAATTGACCTCCCATGTCACCTCAATTGAATTGCCCCTATAATTGAACCTTGTTGTGCCACGTGTGTACCTCATAAACCCAAAATTGTGTTAAAGCTATCACAGATGCATCAAGTCCTAGAAGTTTTAGAGTTGACAATTCCTTGGGAGGCCAAATTCAATTACATATCACCATGTATACCTTGTATGTGCTCGAAAGTGTCAACATTATTAGAGGTATCAGGTCCTAGAAGCTTTAAAGAGCTAGATATCAGATCCCTATGAGGCTCGATCTAATTAGATATGTATGAACATAAGTATCTTATACACACATATATTTATGTTAGAGATCTAACTACCACTTGTCCTAGAAGCATCATATTTTTTAGAGCCTCAGGATGCCCAATCCAATCAAAGATTTTCACATACATGTGTAGGTTTAGTACACCTATAGAAGTTTTAGAGTTGTTAGATATGCACATTTTTGATACTTAGACATGTTCCATCACCGATCCAACCAATACAACTAAGGCCTATTCACAAATTTATCATACATACATAGAAGCCAATAATGTTTAAAGATTGACATCGATCCAATCAACTCATGTATAGTAAATAATTCACACATGTGGTGCGAGCCTTTGAATTGCCATTACTGTATGAAAATTATCATGTAGAGCCCTTTATGGTCCTATCCAAACTTCAAATAAGCATTGAATGTTATCAAATTTTTACATGTATAAATATTCAAATTATTTATATCCCTCTACCTTGAATTACCTCTAGAGATCCCAAAACTTACATTCATATTAAGTTTTACATGCAGGAGACAACACAATTCAATAATGGATGAGCCTCAACCTCAAATCCTAAGATAAAGTAATAATTATGAGACATGCACTACTTTATTATAACCCACATCATAAGGTTTAAGCTCATTATAATGAAATATGAACAAGATGATTGAAGATATATGTAATATATATATATATATATATATATATATATATATATATATATATATATATATAATCTTGAAACCTTCGATGAGGGGGTGAACACTGGTATTTAATTCTGAATAACCATCTATATGAGGTGAGTAATTCATCATCCACATGAATAATTATTGGGTGTCTCTGCTCAACATCATCCTTGAGGGGAAACAGGTCTCAGACTTAGGGGACATTGGACCATAGGATTAATATATCTTAAATAAGTTCAATAAAGTTTGAGCTAGGATAACTTATACATATGTTGTACTTGGTCAATGTTATGTCTACACCATCCCTTAATATTTTTGAACAAATTCCCTAATGCAAATAGATATTTTCTAAGCTATACATTCATCACTAGGCACATCATCTTAAAACAACATCTTAATAAATTACCACATAATCACTAATGGATACATATGACCATTTCAAGTTCATTGAGCTCAAAACCACATCTTATAAAAAATAAAATGCATACCCAACTTGATCAAAATATTTAATAATTTAACATGTAAATAAATTTTAGGTCCATCATCTTACTTTCGTATCTTACTATCCTAATTACATAGTAAGGTATAAAACTCTATAGTATTGATAAGCATCAAGTAATGTCTAGCTTGTTTTTGATCTTGCAATTATTGCATCCATGGTGCTCTTAGGACTAATCCCATGTCAAATACACACTCTTCAGATGACATGGGAATAGATGGAGTGGTTGATGGTTATCCCATGTGTGATGGAGGGATAGATGAAGGATGTGCATAGAATCAAGGATTAACCATATTTTCACAAGAGATATTAATTTTAGGCAAAATTTGAATAATGTATTTGAATACATTAGGGGAATCAAGTGAAATTTTTTAAAAATATAAGACTCTTTTTAGAAATTTAATTGGGACCTCAAAATGCACCTATTGAATTAGATGCACTAAGTGACCTTGGAGGAAACTTAAATGAATTTATTCAACACAATTTAGGAATGTTTTTTAGACAATCCAAGGCATGATTCACAAGTATTAGTCTCCATTAGATAAAATTCTTGAAATAGATATCAAAGAGATGCACTGTTACACCAAGGGCTCAATTCTTATTTCTACTTACACAAGATTATCTATACTACATAGTCCAATTCAACTAGTTTGCCACTTAAACAAATTAGTTCAAAATTTATAAATAAAGGGGTCTAGTCAAAGATATCAAAGAAATAACAAAAGGGTAAGATGGTATTTTAGGAAAGTAGGATAATATCAATAAGAAACACAAAATTTAAGGGCAAGTAGGATTTTAGGCAAGTAAGGTGGTAAGCTATATCCTTGCCCTACTAGGGGAAAGATCCCAATAGATGTGCATATTTCAATTATCAAACAAGGATTTTGTTAACATGTGTTTTATTGATGAAACATATTTGTGTATATATTTATATATTAAATTACACCAAAAGCTGAACATGTAATATCTAATAAATTTGTTCAACATTTATTCTATAAAATTAAAAGTAACCAGTCACATCTTGACAAGTAAGAGTCAAGTATTGATACTCTAATGCACAATGATTGGTACACTAAAGGTTAAGTTTTGACCATAGGTTTAAAAAATGCATTTTATGACCTCTTGTAATAAAATCAATTATGTTATCAAATGTATAATGTGTTAGACCTTGAAACCTTATTTATAAGTTGTTAAGATGATATATTGAAATGGGTAAATTTTTTGAAGTCTAATGTGATGTTATGGTACCTTAATTCACTGTCCAGAGCTAATGGGACATTTACCCTATAAGAAACATGAAATTTGACATTTCTCCTATAAGGATGCATAGCTAATGGGACCTTCCCGCATTACAAACACAAAATTTGTTCATTTCATTTTATGTCTAAGAAATGCATATGCATTATTTATTATGTTATATAACACGTACACGTTATGGAACACATACATGTTATTTTAATTTAAATTAAAACCATGTTTTTAGTCTAAAAAATGGCTTGGATTTCCAATCCAAAGGCTTGGGACTGTGCATCTATAGCTGAGACTAAGGGTTTTAGGAAAAACCAAAAAATTTGAACTTCAATCACCAAATATGCTATGGATTTCAACATCAAAATTCAAAAAATTATTACCGCTATGACGAGCACATTGTCTTCTTTCTAAATGTATGATTTTTATAATTTTTGGGCTATTTTAAGGGTTCTAACTATATTTATTTCCAAAAACACCTTTTTAAGGCCACTACATGCCTCACCCATACATGCCTATTCATGGATATATAATTTGGTTTTCATTTATCAAAATATAAAATAAATTATATGGTAACAAACTAGGCCTAATTCTACACACATTCAAAAAAACAAAATCAAATTTCATTTTTTTTGAGGTAGTTAGGGTGGGTTGCATGGATGGATATCCATTTTTTGTCAGTTTTCAAGATATACTAAATTGTAAAATTAATTAAAAAAATAATATTTATCAAAAAAATAAAATAAAAAATTCATAACACACTAAAATATCTAATCTAAAAATTCACCAAAGGGTTTCTAACAATGTTTAATGATGCTAAAAAAATGGTGGGTCACACAGAATGGTAAGATTTAATTTTTATTAAAAAAAAGAGGTCCTATTCAAATTTTAGATGTTTACCCTATTTATATTTAACTATTTTTTTTAAAAAATAGTTTTTTGGAAACTAGACTTGAAATATTACAATTCATGTTTTTATACCATCTTCAAATTTTGAGTGTAGCCATCTCTAATTATCTGTAGAAGTTCATATTTTTAAAATTTCAAAAAAATCATGTCCACGGGTAGGCCCTTTTTTATCCCCCAAGTTGGTGTACTTACCTTGGAGTATTACATAATTTCAACTCCCTTCTTTGTTTTTAAAAATTTTTCTCCATGTTTGTAACCCTAAACTAAGTTTAAGGGGAAGTGTTGGAGAATTAATTTTATTTGGGTCCTTTTAAGGTTTATAGGCTTATCCTAAGTCTTAGTTATGTGTGCATTTATTATATTTGTAAATTCATCTTATTTATATATTTATGAGGTGTCACCTCCCTAATATATTTTTTGGATTTAGTGTTACTTACATGTAACTCTCCTTGCCCCAACTGGCACACACTTACCTATACCCTTTAAGGGAGTAAGCCATAAGTGATACACATATATGAGGCTTGTAAGGTGATAATGGGATTTATTATAACTCCCATTCTCTTTCTCTAACTCTATAAAAGAGCCTTTCCTCTCCTCTTTTCCTCACTATAACTTGATAGCTTTCTCTCTTCTTCTCTTATGCTCTTAATTCAATCTTGTACTTGTGGAGATTTTAGTTACATGCCTTCTAATAAGATCACAATAATTTTTATCTGATACGTTTAGTTTCTCACTTTAAAACACTATCTCAAATTATAGTTTTCACCTTGAGAGGTAACTTAATTTAATTATTATTTTCATTTCTACACTTTCAACTTTATTGATAAATGTTCTTGGCATAAATCTTATCAAGATCAAAATTGGCCTTACCATGCTTGACCATAACTAAGAACTAAAATTCTTGAAATAGCACTATCCATCGATAAATATGACCAAGAAAAAATGGTTTGTTGACCAAATAATTCAATGCCTAATGGTTTGTGAAGAAAATAAATGGGGTTGCTAACATATACTATCAAAATTTTTAAAGAACATATACCATAGACAATGCTTCACACTCTGTGGTGGTATAATTCCATTCTGTCAGAGTAAGCTTTCAACTTTCAAAGTATATAGGGTAATCCAAATTACCCTTACCAGGGTAAGCAAGTATAACACCAAATACCATACCAAAAGCATTGACATGAATGTGGAAAGGTTTAGTCTAGTCTAGGAACTAGAGAATCAGTACGATGATAAACTTATCCTTTAAAGAAATAAAGGATTTTTGGGGAGTACGGGTCCAGATAAAGTGATAATTATGTTTTAGTAACTCCTTTAGAGGCATTACAATCCTTGCATAACCATAAATAAATTTTCTATAATAGCCATTGTTCCCAAAGAAGGTACAAACCTCTTATTGGGTGGTCAACGCTGACAGGC
Source organism: Torreya grandis (assembly GCA_037957365.1). Lineage (NCBI taxonomy): Eukaryota > Viridiplantae > Streptophyta > Pinopsida > Cupressales > Taxaceae > Torreya > Torreya grandis. Next base: position 975,074 of record JARHVA010003779.1, read on the forward strand.
AGAAGATGATGACAATCTTGGTAGGGTCCACTAAAAGTCCATCTCAAAAAATAATATGACCAAGGAGAATACCAAATGAAGTAGCAAAGATGCATTTATTCAAATTGAGAGAAATCTGAAGAGTCATACAATACTCAAGCATGAGATAGAGATTAGAACAATGGTCTTTCACGAAGCCATAAACCATCCAGTCATCCAGATAGACCTAAAGGGACTTATTGATAAAGTCCTTGAAAGCTTCAATGATGATCCTAGAGAACATAGTAGGGGAATTCTTTAATCCAAATGGCTTGACATTATAAGTAAAAGAGCCCCACTCGGTGGAAAATTTAGTCTTGGATTTATCTTCTTCTATAATATGAACTTGATGGTACCAAGAGAAATCATTTGTAAAGGTATAAATTTCACATCCAATGATGCCTTAGAGGATATCTTCAATAAAAGGTTTTGGGAAAGGATTAGTAATGCAAACATCATTAAGTGATTTGTAATCCATAAAATCCCATATGTGCCCATCCTTCTTAATAATTATTACCATAAGATTTACCCACTCAGACTCATCTATAGGATTATAATATACTATCAATATCTTATTTGACATGATCATAAAAATTAGGATTCATTCGATAAGGCCATTTTCTAAGTGGGTGAGTGCCTTATACCAATTTAACATGCATTTTACCCAAAGAAGAATGGACATCCTTCATTTCACTATAGTTTTATGGGAAAACATCCCAATACTCTTTCAATAGCTCAAATACTTTTGTGATTTTGGTATAAAACATGTAATTCCACATGGTAGCCATCTTAGGAACTTCATGTCAATATTATGTTAAATGGTCTAGAGTGGCTTCAAGCATGGGTGTTGTGTATCTAAAATGGTGTCATAAAAATTTTGAGCACCATACTCTGTGTGGATAGCCAAATTATTAGTCAATAGGTCAGATGAATTAGATCTTTCACCTTCATCAACTTGAATACAAAGTTTTACTTACCCTTTCAGATTTCTTCTCCAAGTGCATGATTCAATATAGGTCCAGGCACATAAGAAGATGCCTATTTGATTGACTCATTAAAAATGGTCAATCTTTCCTTTAGCATGCAATGTATGCTTCAAATTTGGTCTTAAATAGGGCTTGGGTCACCGATGATAGCTTGATGCATAACTTTTAATGTAAGGTGCAAATCCATCTATGGGGATGAATATGACAATTCCAAAATCATATTACTCTTAATAAGATGCTAAGATCTTGTATCGAGATGGCATTATTTTTGGATATTCCAAGCTCTAGCCCAAGTGTGTAGAGTGCCATAAAATGCATGAACCCAAATTTATTATGGCAAGAAAGTTTCATCAACCATACACATTGTCTCTCAACCCTCAAGGTGAGGTTTTGGAGCATGAATCCTACTATAACTAATATCACCTCTTACATGATTATCATAATGAAATACATGATGCAACATAGAATGTATGTGATCCCAAGTGAATGATCTTGATGAGCTCACCACCACCTAGCAGCTATACCATCAAAAATATGAATGATTGATCACACATGATCAATGTCAGAATCATAAAAGGCTTCTAACTACTAGACAAATTCTTAGACCTCCATTTGACTATAGAACCTTAGAGCTTCATCTAGCCTTTTGGGTTGTGCATCCATGATTTGTCCATGTAGGAGATGAACAAAGTAGAAGCAAAATAAATAAGAATATATTACACAAAAGAAGAAAGAGGAAGAAGAAGCTGCATATAAAAAGAAGAAGCAAGATGAAGAAGAGAAGTGGGAGAAGAAAAAATAAGATGAAGAAGCTATGAGAAATAAATGAGGCAATACGTGCGGTGTAGATGAAGAAGGCTGAGGCTGACATAATAACCAAGGCAGACGAGGATAAAATGATAGAAGCCCTATGAAAGTAAGAAGAAGAGAATAAGAAAAAGGCCAAGGAAAAAACTACCAAGGATGCTATTCAACAAGTAAAAGAGGTAATAAAAGCACATGGAAAACAAGAGCTAGAAATAAATCATAAGGTTGAAGTTCAAGTCGATACTCAAAAGGCTAAGCAATCAAACCAACCTGTGAAGCTAATAAATTAACTTAAATAACCACTGATTCCTAATGCTCCATAGATTTATAACACATCGTAAGGCTCAAAATAAACACATAAGAATAGGTGTCATAATAAAAACATTAATTAACTAGCCAATGGTTATGGAATGTGCAAGTGCCACCCCTAGAAAAAATAAATTTCACACTACCAATTGTGTAAATCTAGCACTAGACAATCCAAACCAAAACCATTGTGACTTGTTTTTCTTTGACCACAATAAGTCAAAACATCACTTGATGTGACCTAGTTAATACTGGAAAATCAAGTTGAGGGAGAAAACACATTTCAAGAATACACAACATAAAATTCCCTCAAGATAGAATAGGACAAACTCTAGCTAAGGGAGGAAAACATAGATCTACATGATCAATTGGCCAAAGCCCATAGGATCATAGATGATAATTGTACAAAATTGGTGGTCCAAATCTTGGGGGATCTAGTGATGTTCAAAGAGAAAAACATCACTACATTATTTTATCAACTCACTAAATGTTGGGTGGTTTTGAAAAAACTTCAACAATTTTGAGTGCAAGGACAACACATAAAAGCATAAATAAAAATCCTCTTCTAGCTCCTTGAAGAACATGAGCAGGTGATGGACACCACTCCATATAAAGCCACTCAAATTTATTGTAGTATGTTAGACTAGAAACAAAAACTTTAGGATTCAATGGTTGAGGTGTAGTCAATTTTATCAAATGTGGATAAGGACAAGACCATCATGGAAGATCAAGCATCCACATCAGACCTCATGGATGTTGTGCTTGAGGAGTCTCTTAAATCAAGATATAAGGTTATAGAAAAGATTATTGCATGGTAGAATGAGATGCTTCAAAACACATTTATTGATGCCTAAACCCAATGATACATAGACAAACTAGAGGAAATGTCATAAGACATTCAATTAAAGCTCTCACATAATATGGCTATCATTTCCATAATAGAGGATGAAAATATTTTGGCAATCATGCAACACCAAACTCTAATGTGCAATTTAATCAATAGGGTTTAGGATGAATTAATTGATTGGAAATAATTTGAGAAAGATATTTCACACCTAGACAAATTGATTATTATGATTATTGATGAGACATAGTTCATCCTGCCATCCTAGCTAACACAAGAATTGTAAAACAAGAAGGTAGCCAAAATAATACAAACACAACCTCCAATACTTGACTCTGGAGTTTCATTATATTTATCCATATTTTATACAATTATATCCTATTTGTTAACAACATATTTAGACACAAAAATGATCACACCTTCATCATAACTTCCTCTATTTATAACAATGCACTCCATGCCTCCTCCATCTATCTAGGTATTGTGCAATTTTTCATTTTTGAAAATTTGAAGAGTTTTGAAATAGGGAAGGCTATCAGCATTAGGCATGGGTCCAAGATGGTTTAAAATCGATAAAGGGTAGATAAGTAGTGCACAAGAGGTGAAAATTGGTAAAATACACCTTCAAATACTACCACAAGTAGTGTTTTTTGGACCAATCCCTCATCATAAAGAAATCCACAGCTCTTACACTAATCACACTTCTTTCGACTTTGTCTTAGGATGAGGTAATTATATCAACTTGGGAAAGTGTTAGTAGTAGACTTAGGACTGTAAAATCACATGATAAGTGTGTGATGTAGACCATTTTGTGCAACATATATCATTTTGTATGTATTCAACCTATGTTTGTATATCAAAAGATAGTAGAATATAAAAAGAATCCTTCAAAAGAGTAAATGTAATGGTAAAATGCGAAGTGATAGAGCATTGTAAATATTGAAATAGTGATATGATATAAAGGAAAACAATTCTAAATGATTTGAGATTAATATAAAGATCAATTCATGGTTTTACAAATATATTTTATACTTTTTCAGTGTGTAGCTGAATTTTATTTTATGCAAATCTATTTAATTATATAATAATAATGAATTCTCTTGTATCCTTAAGTCTGTGTTTTAGTGGATAATCCATAACTCTATTCAAAATGAATATGTAATCTGTTCCTTTATTTTATTTGTGTTTCTGCACTATAGTCTACTTAACACACAAATCAATATTAGCATATTCTAAAGGGTTTTCAAGAACCTCTAATAACACTCAATTTTTTAGTTCAATAATAACGTGTGATCATTTATTATCCTTTGTACATACTTTGCATATCCTAGTTCATTTATCGATTTGTCTTTTTGCTTTTATTATCCATTTTGGTAGATCTAAATAAGGTACTTTCATCGTTATATTGTTACATCTATTCAATGCAATCATTTATTCTTTATTTTGTATAAAACTAAAACTATGGCAAATAATTTATTAATATTTTATGAAAATAATTAGAAAACTTTGATTTGATGAGTACATTCAAATATAATTTGTTCTAAGTACATTTTTATCATTACTAATATAGTCTTTTGGATTGATCGTCACTTTTAAATGAATTTATGAACAAGATCTTCGTCCAAATTGGGGGCCTACTATCTAGGAACCACTAAACTAACACAAAAAACCATTGTCGACCACTAAAACCATGCAGTCAACTCAAATAACCACATCCAACTTACAACCACCTAACGATATTTGAATGTGGGTGGGGCTTGAAATAACCAGCCCACTTACCAACCCATCCACATCTTTTTGACTAAAAAATTGGGGTAAATTCTAGATAATTTTTGAAGTGTACATGAGGGTGGGCTTGGGTTCATAATGTTTGAGATTGTGTTTCATTTGGTTTACTTGGATAAATTTGACCCCTACCTCTAGGTGTTCCCATGGTGACTTTTTTGAAGTGTCCAAGGAGCCCAAGGGATTGACCTTGGGTCAATGATGTGAAACTTCTTATTTCCCACCAATAGCCCCAAATAAATTAGACATCATACCTACTCAATTTAATAAGACTATTGATTTTGATTATTATTAGAATCCAATTTCAATTATTAATTTCCTAAAATAATATAATTAATTATAATAATTTTACAAAATTTTATTTTCCTAAATAAATTAAATTCTAACCCAAATAATGTTAGAAACAAATAATGGTATTCCCACCATAATTATTGTATAAAATTTAAATAATTTTCAATTAAAAGTTCAAATTAAAAATTAAAATATAGTTTGATGCAAAAAGTGTCACTTTAGATACTTGAGTGATTTTTCTTCTTAAAAAGACTCAAAATTCAAGTCTAATAAAATAAAAATTTGACATAAAAAAATATGACGTAAATTTACATCACCCAAAGATTTTGCCAAATTTTACAGTAACTTGCTAGCAGTGTAAAATGTCATTTAGTGTCATCAACTTTGACATAAATAATGTCATACAATTTTTTTGTGTCATGATGTATACAAATAATTTAGTAAAAAATTCCATAATATTAATGTTAATAGCGATATGAAAATGTACTAGTGAGTATATGGGACCAAAATTAGTAACAAAGTGATTTTTGAGCGGACAACTACTTGAAAAAGGGGTTGCCCCAATAGGTTTGAAAAATGTCCATTATATTATTGATTTTGGAACTTTTACTACGAATGTTGATAATTATTTTTGTTGTTTTATCTAGTCTATCCTTGCCTCTACAAACAAGGTAGTGAGATTATCAACTTTCAAGTTGTTGACACATTTTATTTGAATGTAATTATAAGACGGGTAGTCTATGATGTATTACCACTTTATCTCCTCCACCCCCATAATACAAAATACATATGTTATCTTTTCCTAATCTTCTTTAATCACTATTTGTATATATAATATTTTTCATTCTATCATTTATTAACATTTTATCTTGTAGGGACTTGTCAATGCATTAATCTCCTTGAGTACATGTCTTAAAGAGTACACCAAGAATGGGTTGGGAAAGACTCATGGTGATTTATGAGAGATGTTTATATACTATCTGAATTACATCGTTATAATATTATTTTTACCTTCTCTAAGTGTCTATCCATCTACCTCTCCCAATCTCTTGTCCATATTTTCTAGCTTCCCAATATCCTCTACTATCAACGTAGTTGATACCATTTGCTTTGTACCTTCATCCTTATTTTAATGTATTGGCCAATGTGATATAATTATGAGCATATTTTTTGGCATTTGTACTATATGGGCCAGGGCAATGCCATTGACTTAGTGTTTAGGGTATGTTTTAGGTAGTGGAATATTATAATAGGGGTCATATTTCATTCATATCATATCATATACCATTCATTCACTTTTATTTAACTTTAAATTTTTACCTAAGTACATTTGAAAGAGTTAGTGGTTTAGAACCTTACCTTGAGTAGTTTTGGCTTGTGGTGTCATTAAAGCTCAATAAGAGTCATTAGGAGTTACTAGTTTAGGATATCATAGGTATTCATCCAACCATTTTAGGTCTTCAACTTACAAAATCTCTTTCATAGCTCCACTTGAGCGAATGGGAAGATTGAAGCTTCAAAAGGTCCACTCGGAGGTAAGTACATTCTATCCATACACTCTTTCATTTATTTACTTAGTATATTAGTTGTTTCTTATATATATATATATATATATATATATATATATATATATATATATATATATATATATATCCTTATTTAGGCCTTCTCCACAGAAAATAAGTTGGTGTGACTATAAGATTGTTTATACTTTACATAAATCACCTCAAGTTGAATAGATCCACATTTATATGACCATTGCAGCTTAACCATTTAAAATAATTCTAATCCATCATTTAGTTTAGTGAATACGTTATACAACCATTTACTTTTCAATCATAATACATATTTATTAAGGTCTAGTGAGAGCTACATCCTTGTGCCATAGGCTGACGATTTGGAAGCCTTTCCAATTGACATATCCCTATGCTATATCTATGGAATTCATTTGGTCTTTATTCAATCATCTAAGTATTGCAGGTTCTTTTTGATTGACCTTATTTGAGTCCTAGTCTATTAAGAAAAAAAAGATAGTTGTAGGTCATCCTAGCCCATGTATAAATTTCGGTAATCCTAATGTGAATCTTATCCCACTTGTGGTTAGATCAGTTTCATGTTTTTCTTTATATATTATAGTAAAATCTTCCAAACCATTAGCCTAATTGTATCAGCCAGCTTGATATAGTTTTTTGCATGTTTGTGAATGGTATCGACCAGTGATCTACCATTGTATATTTTTATAGACTATATTGGCTACTCTGTATATTTCTTTGTGTGTTTATAAATGTATATGCCAACTTAATACAATTTTATGTTTAATTTTAATTTATTAGTTTAAAACTCTATCAACCAACTTGATATTATTTTATTTGCCTATTTAATTTCACTACATGCTATAAATTTAGTTTTTGATCTTTATTTTTGTTTTAATTTACCTAAAAATTATGTTTCAATAGTTTTAAAACTATATAGGATCTATCCTTCTATGTCAAACAATGATCTATATTACCAACACTGTGGTGTGAGAGGTATTTTCCTAATACTGAATCAATTAGACAACACTATGCACAAACTTTAATTTCCATGTACCTCATGCTATATTAGAAATGCCTAGGCATTCCCTATTTTAATTAATCTATATGAAACCAACCATCTATTTTATTTTTAAGTGCAAGGGTAAGTGGTTAGCCTAGGAAATTTACTCTCAATGTACTTGAGATCAATACTCCATGATGTGTTCACTATTTTATGACTGGGATCAATATATCTGAGAGCCTACAAATAAATCAAATCCTTTTTAGTATACCTTCCTATCTTTATTTTTGTAAATTAGTTAGCTAAATTTTAGTTTTCTTATTTTATAGACTGTATCGATTAACCTAATACTGTTATGTGTTATGCTTGTAAATTGTGGCTAGCCTGATATAGTCTTGTTAATTGTACTAGTTAACCTTATACAATTCTATGTCTTCTCCTTACTATATCAGCTAACTTGATACATTATTTAATCTAAATCAAAATATATCATCTAGTTTACCCAGTCTTTTTCTTATTATATCAGCCAACTTGATAGAATTGTTTTACCCAACCATCATTAGTGCCACCTTTTTAAAAGATTTATTTTGGCCAACCCAATATAATCTTATGTTAGTTCCAAAAACCTATTATATTGCTTACCCAATACCATCAATTTTATGTGACCAAACTTTTTATCCCAAATAGATTTACAACCTATTCATCATCATGATGTCATATCTTATAGTTTTCCTAGTAAGCCTCAACCCATTCAGGGTGTACATGGGTTGTTAATAGGTAAATCTAATTATAGTGGTAAGATAGATTTTGAGTCTTAAACTAAAGAGAATGCAGTTACCTTGATGGTGCTATGAATGCTAGTATGATAAGCTTAAAGTATAGGGTATAGATTGAGATGTCAATCCGAATGAGAAACCCTAATAATCTTTTGTAATATATTATTAAGGATTTTTTGGTTGTTTTTACTTGACCATTACATTGAGGGTGATAGGGTATTGATAACTTATACAAAATTTTAAATTTTGTGCACACCTACTTCATGTCTTTATTTTTGAAATTCCCACCATTATCAAATATGATGGTATGAAGAATCTTAAAATGACATATGATTTGATTAAGGATGAATTTGGATATATTATGCCAATAGCATTAATAGGGGTATAACTTATACGCACTTGATAAATTAATTTTTTACGGTAATGGTAAGCACATGGACATATTGTGGCCAAGGTAATTTGCCAATGAGATATAATCCTCACATAGAGAATGGCCAATGAAATTAAATTATTTGAAGCTCAGCTAGAGGAGAGTGGATTAGATCATCATGAACTTAGCAAGGACTACACTCTTTATCAAATGTGATGGTGTATTTTTGAACAGTAGTGTAGAAGTATCCCATCCTTAGGTATTTGGGAGTTGTAGCATGTCTACTAAAATTACTACCATAAATGTGCCAATGTGATTGCTCAAGAAGAGAAGGTAATTATTAATAACATAATGGAGTATGGTACCTTTAATGTTATGATAATAGAGGATGTTATGTCTAAGAACATACTTGCAAGCTTACTAGTAGAATCTCATATTTTCATGAGATTCAATCTCAAGAGGATAAGTATAATGCTTGATGAATTGGATGATATCTTTATACCATGAGCTTTGTTAAGTAGTGACAGCTTCAATGTGTCAAATAAGAAAATCATCCTTAGTCATTAGAGTAGATAGATATTTATTTAGGTGGAAAAGGAATTGTGAATCATGCAGTGCTTGATGAGGATGGAAATGAGATGTTAAGGAAGCAAGTGAATCTAAGATAGCATTTTTTTCTCATAGGATTGCTTTGATAGTGAAAGATGCAAACTCTTTAGCAAGAGTAGAAGAAATATGATGATATGTAATAATATTTTCACTTTTCCATTGATTTGTGTCACTGATTTGATAACATGTAAGTATGAAATGTCTAGATCTATGGTTGCTTGTATCCCAAGTATGAGAGCTTTGTATTCATTCATATTATTAGTGACTTTGAAGTTCAATCAAAAATTGAGAGACATGATTTTATCATAAGGATAGGCTAAGATAAAACCTACCCTAGCTCTTTGAAGGTAGTTGGATCAATTAAAGTGAAGTGTCTAAGTTTCCTCATGCAAATCTATTGTAACATCGGGTAATTATTCTATGATGAATTTGCTAGATGATTTTGGTTTAGAGACTACTAGCTCGAGCTCTTCAATGGCTTATGCCTCAAGATCAGCCAAGAAGTTTTAGAAGTAATATTTGAGGATAAAAACTTGGTATATGCCTTTAATTAGGATTAAATATTCATCAAGAAGAGTATCTTAAAGGTAACACATAGAAGGGATGGGAGATGCAAAAAGTTGATAAAAAATTACTTGGTCTTTAACTAATTTTTGGGTAACAATTCTTAATTCAAACTCCATTAAAAGTACCATTAATTTTCCAATTCTTTATCTAGGTAACAAATCCTTAGGTAATAAATGACTAAGGGGATTATAATGGACAATGCCATAAGTGGTATGATAAAACATATAATGCGAAAGGTTTTTGGCTGCAAAGCAGATTTCAAGACAATCACGTTCCACTTTCATGTAGCAGGTCTCAACATCTATCAAGGCATGACTAATAGAGTAGATTACATATTATTTTCATGACTCATCTTGTTGTGAAATCATTTCCCCAACTGATATGGGGGTAGTTAGTGTGTACAAGATGAGATGACGATCATTAGAAGTTTGTTGTAGAGTAGGAGGATGAAGAAATAATTTTTTCATGTTATAAAAAGATGTTTGATATGCATAAATATATTTAAGGGTAACAAATTTATTTAGGAGGGAGTTTACTTAATAGATGTATTAATTCATCTTAGGGATAAATTATTGCTGTTGGTTGCCCTTACTATCATAGTGAATGGAGGAATTTTATTAAGGTTACCAATTTTTTGGGAGTGTAGATAGTATTGTCATCAAGGTTCTTAATTAAATAGTCATGGTCTTCTAGATTATTGAATTCATTGATATCAACCATGTTACATTCAATAGATTTAGAGTGACACCAAGATAAATTGCACCATAAATATTTGTCTTCAATGGTAGGAAAATATATTTAAGAATGGATTGGTTTTTTACTCATGGGTTCTTTAATTTTCCACCTGGATTCAATCAATACCATTATATATTCACATGTTGATATAGCCAACTATAAAACTTGAACGTAGGAAATGACGAAGACAACATAAACATCAATAGTTGAACATGCAAAGGGAGGAAAAATTTAAACTAGTGCTTTTGCTAACATTGAAAGCATCCATGCCTTACTACTCTTAATTTGGTAGCTTATTAAAATGTATATGGTGGAGAAATTCTCAATTCCTTAATTCTACTGAATAATATTTAACATCTTTCATTATAAAAGTTAAATTTCTTACTTTGATCCATGCATTATCTAATGGAATTGGGTATGTACAAGAAGTTATTGTTTTAGTGCATGGGTATCTACAAGAAGTTAAATTTTTAGTGCATGGGTAGTTTAGGTGTGTGTTTAAAGTTCTTGATGAGTTGGGTTTTGTTTCTACTTACTATTTTTTATTTAAAATATTTTATAGGTTTAGTTTAAAATCAATTTTTTCTTATAACTCAAATATGGGATCAAATTTACCTTCTTTTTTATTGAGCCTATTTAACTTTCTTCCATCTAGTGTGAGAAAAAAAACTAATGTTGTCTCAAAGCAAGAGGTAGTTGAATATCTCTTTAAAATGCCTTGATCACATCATGTCTTGGTTGTACTATTATGGTATAAAGTGATTCATCTCTTTATGTGAGGTCAACATGATATTATTCTTATTCTAATGTAGTTATAACTCTCTAAAACTGAACAAGGATAGTTATGTTATCCCAAGGGCATGTTCAAAGGTCAGAAAAATATCCTCTTGTGTTGTTTGTATCCAATCAAGACCCAATTGGAGAATGGGAACTCAAAATTTATGGATTATCATGTGAGAAAAATTGAAATATTTTGTCAGTTATATAGAAAACACAAAAATGTGCCCCATGATGGGTGTCAAAACCTGTAGGCAAAATATTTTATATGGGGTAAAAAATGAGGGTTTTGAGTCGATAATGTAAGATACAAGAGGTCCCTCCTTTATTAGCAAGGAATCTCCATTTATTTAAACTTGAATGGTGTATAAAATTGAATTTAAAAAAATGTACACATTCAAAATTATTATTGGAAGTAATTTTATGAATAATAAATAACGTATATGAAAGAATATTAAGTGGGAGAGATAGAAAAGAAAGGAAAATAGGGAAGAAAGAAGATATGAAATAATTGAATAAACACATTTAAATTATTTAAATGCATTGGAATAAATTTAGAATGGTGACATTTTAACTATAAACATATTTTTGTATAAATAAATAAGGGCTTAGGAAAAGCAAGGTGTGTTGTATACACCATGATATGCATTTATTTTATTTAAACTAGTAATTTCATCCTTATGCATTACTAAATTAAAAGGGGGAAAGTATAGATGATTAAATCTTGATTTATATGTTAAACTAGTCTTCTACACTTGAAAATATAATTCAAGGCTATACTCTTTAGTTCTTAACCTTCCTAGCAGTTGATAGGCTCACATTCACCATCTCACTATGCTAAAATGCTTATGTTGTAATCCAACCTTATTATTCTGATTATCCAGATCCCTTGTAGCCATAATTAAAAAAAAAACTCTAGTATATATATCCTTCACTGTTAGTTATAGAGCTCCAAAAATCTTCCATGTTCCTAGATAATTGTGTTCAGACTTAGATAATAGCATCGACACTACTATCCATTCTCAAACACAAGCGTTTGTGCCTTTTAAACACTCAAAATTGAAAATATTTCAATATCTACATGTTAGTCTATTATATTTCATTAATCCTTCTACGAGTAACTTTTAAAAAGAGGTGGTATAAATATAAGTTAAATCCAACTCATTATTCATGTAGTAAATACCAAGTAAGGGCCTATTCAAGTTCATTTAATTAATTACCCAACTGATTTCTACTTCCATATTCTTATCTATTTCTATATTAGCATAAGAGTAGTCATATTATAGGTTTGAAACATTCAAAGAACAACCCATGAGTAGTATTTGTCAAGTTACTAGCTAGATCACTCTATGTACTTGCATATAGCTATTTATATCATTATTCACAACAAACCTGACACATAAGGGAGAAATACATATGTCTGAGGCCCTCTTTGGAGTATTATCTATGTAGGTAATGCTAATTAATAGAGGTGTCCTTGAGGTCAACTCAACTTCGTGATCCCACTAACCTATTTTTGGCAATGTGACAAAACCTAAGAGGAGGATCTAGAGTTTTGAGTTTTATTCTGATATCAAAAACTTATGCATGTGATCTGAACACATATTCTAAAAAGATACAAAAAACCTAGAAAGACCCAAGTGGAAGTTTTAGTCAATAGACAATACTCTATATAGGACATATGTATTGAATCATAAATAGTAGCATTGATGCAAGTGTCCACAAGGTGATGAAGTGTCTATGCTAAAAAAGAGATAATTTTGAGAATTTGACAACTGGATCAAAATCATCATACAATTTGTTTTTATATATGCATTACTTAGATTTGCTTGTGCACTAGTGTATAAGCTAAGTAAATTTCTCTTTCATATTAATATCATTAGAATATTGAATGTTGTACTTTTTATATTTGGCATATTCTTAGATTGAATATTTTTTATCAGAATATTAGTAGAATATAAATTCATTAATTGGCCTACTTTTTAGATTACTTACTCCTTGTTTGATTAATCTACTCTTTCATTATTAATCCTTATTTACAAAAAGTGTTAAACAACCCCAAGTGATGTGGCAATAGGGATATGGATGAAAATAAAAGATGAGTGGTTAGGATGATTCCCCCTTGAGAAGGCATACAATGATGAAATCAAGAAAAAGGCATCATCTCACTCAGAAGAATGCGAAGAAGATGACCTAAATTTTAACAATGACATTGAATATGGATCAGTGTGAGCTTTAAGAAATGACATTATTTGGATGTTAAAGGAACTAAAGGGAGATTGTAAGAATGAAGGTAAGGATATTTTGTCTGAAATTTATTAAGTTATAGGCATTCAGTCAATGATTTTTTGTATAATTACAAAATAAAAGTGGTCAAGTACTATTCACATAAGGAGAGCCATCAAAACCACCCAAACTGTCACTAATTAACTACTAATGAAAGAATAATAATGGTGGTGAAAGTCAAATTAAATATGACACCCAAGGACGACTAATTATATAGTGTTGGAAGTGTAATGAGTGGGGTCATTTCAAAAGAGATTGCTATAACCAAAATGACATTGGATTTATCTATAGATGGTGTGGGTGTGGGACCATAGTGATGACAGTTATCCAATGTAAGCCAAAATCAATATGATTGATGCAGCCGAGGGCAAGGAAGTTATGGAAATTACAAGAGTACAAGTGAATAAAATCAATTCATTTAACCCATGCATATAGAAATAAAGGTTGGCTGAAGCAAGGGTGGAAGTTGAGAGGGACACAATGGAAGAACAATGTGATTTTCATGAACATACAAGCACAATGACATGTAGCTTAGAGTTTGAAAAAGCTATTGTACATCTTATAAACCAATATACAAATATAGATGGTTAACTTATGGTAAATCATTTTAGAACTCAAGAATATTCTAATGACTACCATATAATACATTAGCCTAAACATGAAGCATACAATGGCACACCTAATGTTAGGTGATGGGGTGAACAAAAAGTAAAATAATGAACATGTAATCAACCCACCCTTCTTAGTTGAATAGTACTTGATTTTATGCTCCTAACTATGAACCTAACATGATAATCGATACTTGTGAATATCAAAATTATGGGCATAAATTTGAAAAACAATAATGTTGACAGTGGTTTTAGTGTGAATTTTCTTCTATAAGAGACTTAGAAGAATATTGGGAAGCCAACTATGCAGTCTCTAATAATACAATTGGTAGGATCAGATGAACATGGTACTAAGATATTGGCTATACTAAAGGAACAAAAGGTAATTATTAGGACCCAACTCTTTTTGTTGAATTTTGTGGTCATCTAAAAATAAAATGAATAATATGATGCACTATTAGGTTGGAGTTAGTTGATAATAGCCAAAGTAGATCTTAATTGGAAAAGGAATTTACAAAAATGATGAAAGTATGTCATAGATTTGAAGAATCAGACAATCATTAAGGAAGTATCCTCATTAGAGTAATTAGGTTTTGACTTAGAATAGAATTCTTGGTTGAAAGGAGTTTAATGATGAAGGGGTCTTAGAGTTACATTTGTGCTTGAAAGATGAGACAAATGAAGATAAATTGATCGATAAATTAATACAAGGGAAATAATACTAACAAAATCCTAAAGCTAAAAATAGAATAGGAAAAATGATACACATAATATTACACAATACACAAGATTTCACTTGGGAAACCCTTATAGGAAAAACCCAACACAGTAACCTCCACTATTTTATTAACTCAACATTTTTTCAATACAATAACGTACTTCTTAATTCTACTTTACCCTACTACATGAATATTTGAAGGCACATTAATATAAAATTGTCAAAGTGGTATTATAATACCATATATACCAAAACTATGGGCCATATAAAACATGAGCTAAAACCAATAAAAAACAAACTTATCATATCCTCTAAAAACCAAACCATAAAAAGTATGCACAACTAGATATCTAGGGTTTGCACTCAATTGTTTAGCAACCAAAAGTGTGTTCAATTGAATTATAATGTACTTTCACAACACTTCCACACTTATTTGAGCTTGGTTTCATCATGTCTAAGTTTGCTTAGCATGCACCCTTGTTGTAGAGAATTGGGTAAAAAATATAAAGGTCAACATGATAACATGGTTAAGCCTTATATTCAACCACTTATCAAAATGCAGAGTAATGATGGTATAGTTTTGGGAATGACCCAATGGGTTTATGAACATGGACATTACTAAGAGTAGTCATATATAAATCATGAAATTCTAAGAGAAAAATTGAAATCTAGCGACTTGATTAAAAACACAATAAATCAATTAAAAATTTCCTCATAAATCTATTTGGTCTATTTTTTTCTCAATATTAGCTTAAATAATCTATAAGTCATCATAAATTGGCCAATAAACATTAAAAATATATTTATTATTATTATTATTATTATTATTTTATTTTTAGGGATTTAGATTACTATAAATCATGGTTAAATCCCTGCATATTATTCATAATTCAAAACTGTAAGGCCATCATTCACAATATTTTTGAAGAGATGTGTGAGTTTGCAGGTGGTTCCCTATGTTTTGCTGAAGGAGAACGAGCTTGAAGTTAAAGGTGAATAGGTCTAGAGATGAAGGTGAACGGGATTAGAAGCTGAAGGAGGAAGTAAATAGGGTAAAAGACTAGAGCAAGTGAAACTATGGAAGAGAGTCCCACCTAGCATCATCTATGCTAGTGGGCAGCAGTCAAAGAAGCCTTATAAACTCATGTAAGCCTTCAAAAATCACAATATAATTAATTTTTTTGGAAAGATTTCATCTACCTAATATAAAATTTAAGTTATATATATATATATATATATATATATTTTAAACTTCAAATTTATAATAGAGAGTTTAATAATTAAGTTACCAAATTTAAAATTATATTAAATTAGCTTAATGAATATTTAGTATTAAGCTTTAGGTTTTGTCTTCTATTTTTTTATTTTTTATAAGTTAACTTATATGATAAGTTGAAGGCTTTTAAGAACAATTTAATTAGAGGGATATTCAGTTTTTATTAAATCTAAATGCATTTTTATTTTTTTAATTAAATTTCATGAGTGTTCTTAGGTTTTTTTTTTATATTTATATTTTTATCGATATTATTAATATTGTAAATTTCCATCCTTTATTTATATTTATTACATATGGATTTAAAACATAATGGAAGATTCAAAGTCGAACGTTGAGCGATATAAACACCCATTTGTTTGAAAATAAGAATAATAAAAAATATAGATTTATATAATTAGAACTTATTCATGATTTTTTTTTCAAATTTTATTGGATGGCAGATTTGTTTTGAGTTTATACTTACCAAACATGAACATGAACATGAACATGAACATGAACCTTGTGACTTAGTTACTAAGTATATAACTTCCTCAGCCTTGAATCATCCAGTGAAATTTCATTTACTATGTTAGGAGATTAATTATAGAACCCTAGACAGGGTCTCTTGATCATTACCCATCTAGACAGGTTTCCAAAACCTATTTATATTTCACAAGGAAAGTAATGAGGGAAACCATTAAAAACATGATTTCCCTGTAACAATTTTCCATTTCTAGGCAAATACCCTGTAAAGTTCATGACCATGAAATGAACTTAAACTAGTTCTATAGTGCCAACTAAATAAAGGATTTTATATAATACATTCCAACCAATTTAGTTGATTTAATGTTCAACATACAAATTTACAATGAACATGAATAAAATAAGCATGTTACCACACCATCAGGTGTTATACAACATTGAGTTAAGAGAATCAAATGATTTTAAAGTTGTCAACACAATTTTAGCATGAAAGGTATAAAACTACTAATATTCTCATGCAATGCATTTAAAAAAGACTATTAACCCTTTTGTCCATAATGCCTCCACTAAACCCTAAGTCTTACTTGGAAACCACCTTCTTATTATTCCAAGGTTTGATCTAGAAGTTATGTTAATAGTCCAATGTTCTACACATCGATGCATTCACTTATTTGTTGAGGTATATTGTTCACATTATTAATTGTAAATAATGCAATTATTAATATTACATTATTAGAGTCTTGTTAGTATATTATTGTTATACATAACAATAATATATGAGTTAATTTGTTTTAGTTAATATAATATATTGTTAGTCACAATATATTCAAATATAGTGGGTTATTGGGAGTTTGGTTGTATGAGATTTTGGTGGAGATTTGATCTCTCCAAATATAGGAAATACTTTTCCTATATAATTTGTATCTCTCATATGGTTTTTTATGAAATAGAATGTAACAGAATAAATAATATAGTAGATATATTATTGTGTGAGAATTATCTGTGTTTAGCTTCATTGTTTTTTGTATTTTATTGATGCAGATCTAAGCCATCTCTATCATCAGGTATCAGAGTAGGTGATTTCCATGGTCTTATGAATAATGAGAGTCTATGAGGATTTATATAACATGCTTTAAGTTTTTCCTAGGGACTAGATGTAGTTATAATTGGCATAAAGTTTCCTACAATTTTCATGTGTTCTGTAATCACTTGAGCGACTGCTTTACTTCTAAAAATAGATCAATGCATGTCTGGTCCAAAGAGTTAGCAATGTAAACACCACTTTAAATCTTAGTTCAAAGTTCTTAGTGAAAGTGCATGATGCCCATAGCTGGTTATCAAAAATCATTAGCTATGCATTTAAGCTCATTCATCTTTTAGTACTGCATAGTTATAGCTTTGGTGATTAAATATTGAATGTTGTTTATCATTTCCTTCATGATCTGCTCAGAGCCATATACCAACACATCTGTAATCTTCTTAGATTGACAAATATATCTCTTTGACATCACTAGAAATATTTTTTGCATGTTTTTACATTGATATGCTCTCCATTGGCATTTTTAGTGAATGAGGCATGTGGTGACATGCAATGTTAGATATTTTTGTCTTCCTTTGTAGATCTTGATCAAAACTGAAAGATTTTTTTGACTGATCTAATTTATGAATCCAAGGAGATATTTATGTAATTTTGGTTATTTGATTGTAATGTGTCATGATGCCTTTTGAATCTACAATAACAAAATTTAATCAGTATTTTAGGCCTATTATCTTCATGCGACCTATCATCTTGAGCAGTTAGAATCCCTCAGTCATGCTACATACATAATACATAACTTTTTGTTTATTGTTGATTCCCCTATCAATACAACGTGTCAAGAGGGTGAGAAATCATAACTGATTTATCTCTCAGCCATGTGTTTCAAACTGTGCCTATTCTAGGCTGTGCATGCCACTCTACCAAGTCTATGGTATTTAAGTATAAGTTATTGCCAACTTAGTTTAATTTTGTGTTTAAAGGCAAGTCATTTTGTCCTTTTGTTTATTTAATCTTAGTCATAGGATTTAGTCTTTATTTTATATTTAGTTTTTTAATAGTCATATGTTATTTTATGTGTCAAATCAGTAAAAAATACTCACTTCTGTGAGTGCCTTTAGTTGATGCCTTTTTATAAAGACTTTAGTGTTTAAGTCTATTTGGTATTAATTGGTTTTTTAAAAAGAAGCATTATTTCCAATCAAGTCTTTTATGTCAAAAATAAAATTAGTCATTGAAATTAGTTGGGTCCATAGTCACATATATGTTGTAAACTTGCATTACATAGTTATTTTGTCAAAATTAAAATTTAGAGTATAGCATTTTATTGTAAAAAAGGGTCAAGTCAGAAAAATTCAAAGTCATCAATGTCATTGTCAAAAATTATAAAAATAAAAAAATTTACCTCACAAATGTATTTTTGCATGTACATGATGTCTGAATTGTGTGGAGTCTTGTCATCAACAACATGAGCTTCATTAAGATATCAACTGAGTAAGTAGCTTCACAAATTAGAGGAAGAAGGAAACATAGGCTAGAGTTTTCATAGCCTCTTGTTAGCCACTAGTGACAGGGCCACGTTCTAATTTAATGACATTTTTCTTTTTAATTATGTAGTGTGTTTGTTTTTAGCATTATGTGATTTCAAATAAGAATAGATGTTGTATACCTATTCACATTTTTCATAAGTGAATTGAATACTCATATGCAACTTCTTTTAAATGTGAGAATGATGAGAGCTAGAAACTATATTACACATTGTGACATGGTTTATGGTAAACCACTTAAAAACCATTTTTTTATGGTTTCTAGTTAGCCACTTGTAAAACCATTATTTTTGATTGTTGGTTAGTCATTTGTAAAATCCTCATGTACGGTTTATGATTGTTGTCTAAAAATCACCGAGTCATGATTATAGGTGTAGATACGGGAGAGTTGTTTTTCCCATGTTTACATTAAAGTGGCGTAGATGGGATTAATAATATTCACAAGGGGTGAATGTTGAGATATATTATTCACATTATTAATTATAAATAATATAATTATGAATATTACATTATTAGAGTCTTTTTAGTATATTATTGTTATACATAACAATAATATGCAAGTTGATTTGTTTTAGTTAATCAAATATATTGTTATTCATAATATATTCGAGTCTAGTTGGTTGTTGGAAGTTTGGTTGTATGAGATTTTGGTGGAGATTTGATCTCCTAAAATATAGGAAATACTTTTTTTATATAATTTGTATCTCCCATATGGTTTTATATGAAATAGAATGCAACAAAATAAATAATATAGTAGATATATTATTGTGTGAGAATGATTTGTGTTCGGCTCCATTATTTTTCATATTTTATTGATGAAGATCTAAACTAGATTTATCATTATTCATATCTAATAATCATCAGTCATTGAAGTAAAGCACTTTCCAAAAATTTCTTAAGAATCTTGTATCCCTATCAGAGATAGTTTATGTGATTCGAAAGTGAATCTAGATGTATTGAAAATACGATGGAGTTGTTTTTAAAGTTAATTTTTTTCTTACAAGGTATAATAATTGATATATTTTGGAATATATCAACTAATACATAAACACAATCATTAACATTATTGGTACTAGGTTAGCCTGCAATAAATTCCATGGAAATAGATTTTGATAGTCTCATCAAAAGTGGCATAGGTGTATACATAACTTGATTCTTATTAATCAGTTTGACAAGTGCACACATAATATAAGACCTAATATATTTGAAAAATTCTAATATAAGCTATGCCAAAAATAAGTATTTTTGTAACACTGTAAGGGCCTTTTCCAATCCAAAGTGTCCTACAACCTTTCTAAAATGAGATTCCCATAATAGTTTTATCTCTCTACCTTGTGCGATACACACATGTGTCCAAGATTATATAGGAGTCAATCTTACAAGTATAAAATCAGAATTGAATTGCCATGAATTAATGTCTGATGAATATTTACAAAGTTTAAGTCAAATGGTTACAATTTTGACCATGCATTTACTTCATGTCCATATGTGTTGAGCATTGTGAGGAGAGTTTGAACCAGTGTTCATCTTAGTTAATTTGCTAATAAATTGGCACTTGCCTTCTTATGCTTGATTTTGAGATGGAACTTCTAAAGATAAGAAGACCATTTTTTTATGTTGCTCTTGTTGTAGCTTATTTTGAGTCAACAATAATTGAATCAGCTTGTTATCTCTATGGATAACAATCTCCTTTCCTAATATGTAATGCTTTCAATGGTATATGCCTAAAAAATGGCATAAATATCAAGGTCATATGTGGTATCATTCCTTATTGATGCATGGAATGTTGAGTAATGACTTTTCAAAGTACATGATCTTATGCATCAGTCTCTATCTCAAATGGTTGTTGAAGATCAATGAACACAAGTATCATGTAGAGCAGAGTTTGCATTTTATCTCTTCAAATGCTTTCTATTGTAATGTTGATAAGATGAAACTTATGTTGGTATCACCTTTGGTAACTTAGTTTAGAGGACAATTCACATGAGAAAAACCAAGTACAAATCTCATATAGAAATTTTCTAATCCCAAGAAGCTATGAATCTCTATGAGATTATTTTATGTTGGCCATTTATGGATGACTTTAATCTTGGTTGGGTCCATATAAACTCCATGTATGTCTATAATGTATCCTAAATGCTATATCACCCACATGGAAAATGAGCATTTATCCATGTTAGCATACAATTTATGTTTCCACAATGTGTGAAACACTTGTTCAATATGGTGTAGATGTCCATCCCATGTTTTGATAAAGAGTAGGATCTTGTCAAGGTAGACTATAACAAATAAACTCAAACATAGTTGATTTTTTCTAATCGTGTTATATTCCATAAGCCCTTGTAGTTGTCCCTAACCATCCAAGATCATGTAATTTCATTCCTTTCATATGCCGGGAGAGATTATTCTATTTAAATTTATGTTCAGGTGATGTAAATATTTGTTTTTCTTATGTTTTTCTCAAGTGATGTAATCATTTGTTCCTTGGAGTAATAAATGATGCATTTTTCAAAAAATGGTGGAATATAATAAATGATGTAGTGAAGGGTCTGGGGATGTCATTCATCATCCACATGAATGCATTTGGTGCATTAGTCAAGCTATAGATCATAACAAACCATTCAAACAAACCTTCCTTTTCTTTGAAGGTTATTTTCTAGGTATCTATAGGTTTAACAAGAATCCAATGATACCCAAACTTAAGATTGATTTTGGTAAAGAATTTGGCATTGAAAAATTGGTTCAATAAGTCCTCAATCTTTGGAAGAGAATATCGATTATTCATTTTGATCTTGTTCAGAGCTCTATAATTGATACACAACCTCCATGTGCCATCCTTTTTTGGCATAAGCATAATTGGGCTAACACAAGGCAATGAGTTGGGCTTGATGCGTACTTTAGCCATGAGTTCATTGATCTACTACATGATCTCTTCATTTTATAGAAATGATTTATTATATAAAGAAATATTAGGTAAAGGTAGTCCTATAATCAAATTGATGGTATACTTTACCCCATAATGCGTAAGAACTCTTTTAGGTATCGCCAATACATTCTTACTAAAATTGACTAACTTCTTGCATTATTTGACACTAATGAGTTAAAACTTAGGAACTTCTTCTTGTATCCACATAATATTTTCAAATTTTATCAATTATTGATGCTTTCTATCTTTTAAGAACCCACTGAGTCTCAATCTCTCTGAGTGCATGCCTTAAGGGATATACCAAGAAAAGGGTGGACAAACCATTGGTATTTTGTAAGATTGTTATCCTTTAATACCTATTTCTAGCTACACAACTATGTCCTAAAAACATTCAACTAAGCTTTGCCTCCTCTTTTGTACCCTCCTCTAGTCATTTTCTACCTTGATTAACCCTTCCCTAACCTAAAATTCCTTTTGACAATTTACGTTATACTGTCAACCCCTTTGACTTTGTGTACTCTAATTGATAAAACTTATTTAGGGTCTAGGTTAGCCCTTGGATGACCTAGACCTAGACCAAGACCTAATTTATTTTTATCAATAATGATACATCATCAATTGGGTTGACCTTGTCAACCTAAATTTTTAGAAAGGACTAGGGTTAGATTCAACTATATAAACGCTCTTCATTTTACCATTTTTAGAGAGACAACAAGAGTTAATTATTTATTTTCACTTCTTTACAATATGTGCTTTTACCATTCTACTTGATGAGTCTTAGCTTAGGATTTATACTTGGAGAAGAATCTTGTCTTGTGAAAAAGTCTTGGATGCTTTGGCCTTTCTTAGTGATCCTTATAAACCACAACAATCTATTAAAAAGCACCTTTGACCAAGAGAGAGATTGATTTTTGATGGATTCATCTTCAAGGTAAGTATCTATAACTTTGCTCCTCTCTTTAGTAGATAGAAGTAACATATGTAATGGATTTTGAATATATTTCTCTCTCTATGCATTAGGGTTTTAATTATACATAACTTAAATAGGATTCTATTATGCATATTTACTAATCCCACTTTATGACATAAGCTTTGGTGAGCACTAAATTAGACTTTATTTTACTTGCTATTAGTTTATGTGAATATGAAAACATAGGACCTAGTTAGGGTTATTACATAGTTTTGATTGATTGAAGGCTGTGAAACCCTCCCTAGTGATATTATTATGTTAAGGGATCTCTTAGATAGGCTTATTAGATCTATCTTGGTCATGACCTCAAATATCTAATGTATCCACAATCAAAAGTTTAAGTAAGATTTATCTTCTCTGAGCTAGGATTGATTTATAAATAAGTTGCATTTTTTTTGCATACATTATGGTGAACCCAACTTGAATCTAACCCTTACAGGTTCTATTTCATTTTATCATTTTTATCATTTTATTATATTTTTACATATATTTAGTATTGTATCAAACCATTCGGTATAGTTTTAACTTTCTGTGCACAGGTTTAACATATAGTCACTTCAAAATGATTTTGTTTTATCTATGTAGGTCTTCATCAGCGATAGTTTATTGGATTAAATATGTTGACACAATAATATTCTTTAGTTCTATATTAGCATACACTATCAAATAGGTCAACTCTATTTGTTAATTCTATCCACCAACATATAGGTCAACTTTGTTCCTTATTCTTCTTCAGCATATAAGATTTTATAGAACTTTGTTGAACCAATCTACCTAGTTTATAGAATTCAAAAGTAGCAAATAAAGCATTACAACATAAAATTTGAAATATAAATCATATTCAATCCCACCAAGGTTCCTTTCTTTCCTCTCTTTGTCATTTTAATATTTATTTTAGTTCAGTTTATCACAAGTTAGCAGTCTTTAAAACTGCAAACCTATAACTAACTAGGTTGACCTGGTGGACTTAGTTATGTAGTCTATCTTTTGTCTAAGAGACAATCAAATTATTCAACTCTATTCTTAAAAATACTATTTTTTTTAGAATATCAGTGATTAGTCGACTTTGTTATACTGTTTGCATATAGTGTTATTTGAATTGAATTTATAATATTATTTATCAAGCAATTAACATCTACTTATTAGTAATTAATTCACATTTCTTTTTTAGCTATTTGTATGATTAAAATAACTCATATAGTCTAAATAGGTAGTGTTTCAAATTATCATTTTAGTTACACTATTTTACTCTTTTGCACACACTACCAAATCATTTAACATTCAAAACACATTTAAACACTTATCTTTCCAAGGCTTACCTATTTAGATTTCATCACCAAGAAGGAAGTCAACTTGATTTTTTGGCCAAGTATAAATATGTAATTAATGATATATATTAGCAAAACACCTGACACCTTTATCATTATGGGATTATGAAGTGAGGGGGTAGGCCCTAATACCAAGCTAGTACCATTGCCAATACAGATCCCTTTTATCTCAAACATCCTAAAACCAACTTTAGACTACTTTCTAGTTTCCTATTTCAACCTACTCTCCTATCACATTAAAATCATTTCTTTTTAATAATCTAATAAGACTTAGGATGATAAATTAGTTAGCATTTAATTTTTAGTTGATTACTTACTCTTTGATCATTGCATGTTATATTACAAAACTTACATTGGCCAATATTGGTACAAAGTTTGTGCTATGTACCCTAATTAGATCAATCACATTGATCCAATTGTTTGTGTGTTTTCTTTCATTTTTGATTCAATTATCTTATAAAATTTTTACCCTATTTTAGCACACTATCATCTTGGTCATTATAGTCTCTTATAGACTGTGTTCTACCCTCCTACTAGTAGTACACAGTCGACCTCCATAACTGTGTCTTCTTTTCTCTATGTTCTACCTTCTATCTAGTAATACATAGTTGATCCATATGAATATGTACTCTTTTCAATCTATGTTGTATTATATATGGGGAAATTGTTGTTTTTAGTTGAGCACATAAACCATTTTTATGCCCCTACATAAGTGATGCACCATCAGTCTCAACACACACAAGCTTTGTAACTATTGCATAATCATCCATCCCAGCCTTATATTTTAAATTAGATAAAACCAATTTATGAAGATTTTATGCATTGAAATTTTATACCATTTTATGAAGTACTAGTAGATGAGATTGCCTTGAATAGTTCTCAAAAGTATAAACATGCATGTAAACCCAAGATATGTTTTCAATTGCTGTGACCTCATCAATGGATAGTAAGATGAATAATGAATTTTGAGCTTTCTATTTCAAATATTCCTTCTCAACCATTGCTAAACATTTTTCCATTTTCCAAGCACTACTATCTAACTAATGTGATTGTGGAATATCTATAAATCCATTATATTGAAATAAAATCTTCTAATCTAAAAAATCATAAATATGTCTTCCTTTTTAGAATGTGGTATACAATAGAGAACTGTATATATTTCACCTTAGATAGGAATGCATGACTTTTTAAAAATTTGTTTCAATTGTTCCCCCTTCTCAACAAGATTTTTTTGACATTTATTATCATTTTTATACTTGCATACATATCTTAAATGCATGCATTCTTCTGCATTTTTCCACCTATGTGTTCTTATTATCAGTCCATCTAGGTGCTTCACTATCACATATATTTTTTCACAATGTTTCTCAATCATGTCTAATTTTAGTTGCATTCTATGTTCCTTTCCTAGTTTTCAGCTACATATTGTACATCTGTATTCTATTGGAGTATCATCAACATTTTTAGGCTCTATAGGTTCTATGAAGAGAAATTTTGTTGTCTAGTCCACCTTAAAGGACCTTCCAATTGTCCATCTATTTCTCTTCCTTTGTGAATATTTATGAGTGAATTTTTTATCTAAACTTTGTGTTCGGTGAGAACCAACAATCTCTTCCACCACTTGAGTGTCATTATCATTGTCATAAAAACTAGAAGAATGTCTTCAAATGGTGGCATGTCAACATCAATTTTTTTTTAGGGGGTGACATGTTATTTTGGTTGATTCTTTTTGGTGAGATATCATTAGGGATTTATACATGTAAAATTGTTTTAATATTATTCAATAGTTAAATTCAAATTTATGAAAAACTAAAAAAATAATAAATACATGTATTTTGAGTGCATTATGAGTGTATGGGAATTTTGGTTGGCTCTTTAAAATAAGGTAATATGGTTTCTATTCTTGATAATTGGCTTGTCCTTTTACCATTCCCACCAGATGCCATAATGGTCACGGATGGAACACTTTAGTTTTGCCATCCGGTTCTGTTGTCTAATCAAAGAGTAGATGCTAAAGATTGGTTATGCCATTTAGGGGCAGTATCTTTCTAATTTTTGGCTTTATTATTTAGTACTTCTGTTCAGTACTATCATTCGGTATTATCTTTCAATGTTGTTGTTCAACATTGTCATTTGGCACTATTATTTGGTTCCTCCATTCAGCTTTGCCATTTGATACTGTGGTCCTTTGATTCTAGTTTTTCTTGTTGATATGTTTGATATTTGGGGGTGGTTGTAATATATATATATATATATATATATATATATATATATATATATATAATTGAAGTGTAATCTAATATATTATTATAATGGGTTGGTGAGTTGACCCTCGAAATAATTTATATTCCTAAAAGTTTGGTGATTCGATCATGTCTACCGACCCTAAAAAATAGCCAAAACCAAAATCCAAGAATTGGAATATTCATGAATTAACGAATATTTGTCACCAAAATTTATCATTTTTATAGGGTAAAGGTAAATTTAGATAATGTTTCCTTGTTTATCTATAATCTACTCCTTACCGTTGACAATAAGGAATTGGTCAGGGTGATGATTGAGAGGCTGATTAAGCCTTGATTCAAGATCGGATGGTAGGAAGCATTTGCACCATTTCCAGCCAAGAGCATGAAGAAGCTACCCCTCACAAGACTGGAGGTCTATGACATCAATCCCCTATCCATTTTCCATGAGCTCAAGTATAGGTTTTGTGTGGTTGTGTTCAATATTAACATGTCACAGGGTCTTCTATGCTCTCTTGACCCTTCTAGCATAATGGTCTCAATGTTAGATGTAAATGCTCTATAGGCTCCTTTACCATCTCTCTCATCCATCCTAGGAATTTGTCATTTTTTGTAGGTGCTTGTAATGGCTTGGCTCCTTAAAAGAATGTTTGGGAGGGGCCACCCCATGCCACCACCGACTTGTCTTATGACCATAGGGAATAATGAAATGGAGACAACTTGTACCTCATTTTCTTCCTTCATGATACTGCATACTAAACTTGAATCCAACCTACATGCTCCCAACTTGGGTGGTTGCATGGTTGCCTCGACGAGGATGACACTATCATGGCTCCCCTATAGAAATAAACTTGTTTGGTTGATGGCGAGCATTCAAATGCTACCTGATGGATGGATTAACTTCACTTTTGTATTTTTCCAACTTGGTCTTGTGCTCATTTCGATAGTTTTTTGGGGTGGTTGTCAATATTGGTTAGTCTTGCTCTATTTTGATTGGTTGTTGGGGAATTTTAATGTAATATGTTGTAGTTATTTATGTATGCTCGTTGGTGGTCTATTGGTTGTTATTGTTCAAAATTCCCTCATCTCATGGTTCTTCTCAGGTAGTGAATCTTTTTATAATTAGTTCGTTATTTAATATAATAGGTGAGGGACCTTTAACCATCAATTATCTATTAAAAAGAAATATATTTTCATATAAATTTGTAATATAAGCTTAGCACAACTAATATGTAAGAATTATTTATAATTAGTTAGAGTGAGAGTATTATTATCTCATGTGAAAACTATACTATTATTGCTTTGGTAGGGATTAGCAATATGTTTGTAAGTTTTATTGATTTGTCAAGTTATTAAAAAATTAATTTGAAAACATATAACTTTTATTTTGTAAAATATGTTGGGCTTATTACAAAATTTTGCAAGTGTTATACGATAAGTGTTTGTGGTTAAGTATTTGTATTTGCATTGCTTTTTTTTAATAATAAAAAAAGTTAAAATAAAATATTATCAATTTTTGAAATAAAGGCTATCTTTCAATATAAATAGGTTAATTTAAATTTGTTTAACAAAAAATAATAAAATCTACACAGTTGTCAAAGAATATTAAATTTGTAATGATAATTAATTTGGCATCTCATGCATGGTCAAATCAATTGACTCATCACAACCGACATGAATATCTTCAATTTTTATTCATAAACAGAACATTTTTATCCAGCAAAATTTATTAAGAATAATTATGACAATGTTGAACTGTTATAATAAATTGGTCCATGGTGCGGAGTGGGTCCAACCCAGAGTTCAAGTTTTAGAACATGGTTAGATCCTCTAAAAATCTTTTGAGACATGCCAAAACAGTTTTGTGCCATTATTATGGATATGTCTTACATTCAAAATGCATTGGCTGCACTAGTTGAATTTTAGTAAACATGAAATTTCAGATACAAAATATCTTATAATTAAAATGCCAATGGCATCTTCCACTGCTTTATTGTATTTTAATATCATTTTTTTCGTTAAATTATAATTACACAATCCTCCATAAACTCATGGACAAATTTACAATCAAATACCCTGATGTAGTCCTTGTATTATAATCTCCTAATTCAGTTTAAAACGCATATTTTCTCCATTTATTTCTACGGATGTGAATAATTTGGAAATGGGGACAAGCAGTATACTAGCCAAAATTGTTTCAAAAATTTGATCTCTGCATTTGCCATCGTTATTCTACTGCATGAATGTCAATCGTTATCAGTTGAACGAAAAGACACCCTTCCGTTTAGGACTTCCCTCGGAGGAAATCAGACAATAATTTCAAAGAATGGCACGTTTGCATTGGGATTTCTTAGTCCTAACGGAACGAATAACTGGTACATTGGCATCTGGTATGCCCAAATTTTCGAGAAGACGGTCGTTTGGGTGGCTAGAAAGAGACTCCTTTAAAAATCATGCCCAGCGTTCTGAATTTTACAATTGACGGTCATCTCAGACTGTTTGATTTACAAGGACGATCAATTTGGTCATCCGATAACAGCTTGAAAGCATCCCATGCACTGATATTGGAATCTGGTTATTTCATTATGTTAGCCTCCGAAAACAGTGCCGAGGTTGTTTGGGAGAGTTTTAGATATCCATGAGATACACGGTTGCCCATGACGAAGATGTGGAAAGGCTTGAAGCTGACTTCTTGGAAGAGTTCTGTGGATCCTGCGCCTGGACTTTTCTCTTTAGCGGTGGATCCATCCCCCGGAAAGACTCGATTTTTTCTCTTCTATAAGAACACGGTAAAATATTGGTACAGTGGTGAGTGGACTGGTCACACTTTCATGAATGTGCCAGAGGCGACAAATACGTTATTCTATGAGAGGACCTTTGTGAATATTTCGCCTTCAAGAATGTACCTCACGTATATAGCTCAACCTAAAACTCAAATGATGAAGCCGAGGATAGTTCTGCACAAGATTGGCGAACTAAAACAATTTCATGGATCCTCATTTTGTCGGAACACCGAGATCAATGCTGTGTGTATGATGTTTGTGGGAAGGACGGAGCATTCAACAGCAACAATATACAATTCTGTAGCTGTCTTAAGGGATTCAGGCCCAAAGACAATAGTGCCTGGGAATCCCAAGAGTGGTGGCCTAGCAGTTGTGTTAGGCGTAGTCCATTGCGATGCCCTGCGAGAAACGGCACAATCGACGGTTTCCTGGAAATCACTGACAAATTCTTGTCGGACGAACACGCCCTTTCGTATGCGAAAGTGCAAACAAAAAAAGGATCCCAGACTACATGTTTCAACAGTTGCTCCTGCTCTGCCTTTGCAATCATTAATTCTACTCCTCCCCTTTGTCAATTGTGGTTTGGAGATTTGTTAAACCTGCACGATTCATCTGAAGGGCCGACGTTGTTTGTTAGGTTGGCTGCATCTGATTTGGCAGAGTCGTCGTCCAAGGTAAGAAGTAAAACCCCTGCCTTATTGTTGTAATTCATGTGTGCGTTGCTCTGGCTGCTGTATTGGCTCTACTGTTGACGTTGTTTATAAGGCGGACATGCCGAAGACGCCTTAACAACGGCTAAGATGATAAGATGATAATGTGCCAAATTTACTCAGAACGTTCACTTACAAAGAGTTACGAATTGCAACCAGAAATTTCAGTCTTAAGTTGGGGAAGGGAGCATTCGGTTCAGTGTTCAAAGGAAATCTACCACATTTTGGCTATTAAAAAATTAGAGGGTTCAGGGCAAGGGGAAAAGTAATTTCATGTAGAAATAAGTACCATTGGAAACAAATACCATGTGACTTTGGTCGGGCTTAAGGGGATTCTGCACAGATGGATCTGAAAGGTTACTGGGCCAACGGCTCGCTAAATTCCTTTCTATTCTCCGAGTCTGAAGAAGCAGAGAAGGTTTTGGACCGGAGGACAAGATTTAAGATCACAATGTGCATTGCTTGAGGATTAGTTTATCTCCACGAAGAATGCAGAGATTGCATCTTTCATTGCGATATTAAGCCCGACAACATTCTGTTGGACGGGGACTTCTGTCCAAAGGTGGCTGATTTTGGCTTGGCAAAGTTGGTGGGAAGAAATTTCAGCCGTGGGCATGAATGGCCCTTCGTTCTTCACATCACTCTCAAAGCGGACGACAACCAAAGGAACTCGAGGATATTTGGCCCCAGAATGGCTCTTCGTTCTTCACATCACTCCCAAAGCAGACGTATATAGTTTCGGCATGATGCTGCTGGAGATAATATCAAGTCGAAGAAACCTAGACCTGAGTGCGCATGAATCTATCAGTATTATTTCCCTCCATGGGCTGCAACTCAAATTCATGGGGGAAATTGAATGGATATTGTAGACGAAAGGATATCAAAAGGCTCAGATGTTGAAGAGGTGACGAGTTGTTATGGTAACCGTGTTATGCATTCAAGAAGATGTGAATGTTAGGCCATGGCTCAAGTTGTCCAAATATTGGAAGGGACAATGGAGACTGATACACCACAAATTCACTGGTCTCTCGAGATACTCTGGGACCATGAAGGAGAATACTATGACAGCGATAATTTTGTTTAACATCTTGGATTGCAACTGCGAATAAACCAAAGTCTACCACCGTTGGTGACAATATTTGGAATATGAAATACATTTGATATCTTACAAGTTTGTATAAATTGTATACATTCAATTTTCAATTTATTGTTAACAAATTTTATTAGGCTGTTGTATTAAACATCTTAAGAATCGAATACCAACACATAAGGAGAAGAAATTAGGAGGATTCCATAAAAATAGAGCTGAAAACATGATTGCAGTAACAAGCATATCACCATTGACTACAAACATTAATAAGGCTACTCAGAAATGAAGAAATCAATTCATCTGCAAAAAAGAAAAGAGATTGGTTAGTCAAGTGTTACAAAGAAATTAATCAGTGTAAAAAGCCGAATCAAGAGTAAATAGAGGAACTATTATAGGTATTGTTGATAATGGGCAGTGAACGGATTTATAGTAGCAAAGACTCTAAGAACACATTTGTGTGAAGATAAAGTAAAGGTGCTTTGATTTAGAGCTTGATAAAAATTAGTCTCAAAACAAAACTCATTTTGATACGAGCAACAATTTTTTGAAAATATTTTCACCAAGTTTTCCAATTAAATATACACCCAGAAAAAATTAAAATCCCCAAAACATACATGTATTAGCAGTAGATTATATGTTGTTCCTTAAAATTTGCCTATCCGCTATCATACATATGTTTTCTAGATTTCAATATAAAAATATTCGCCACTAATTAGACGCTTCTTTAAAAAAATACATTTCATAAAATTTTACCTAAACCTCTATATGAGCTAAACAAGAATTAAGTCTAGAACTTGTAAGATGGAAAAACATGGTAGGTACAAAGGTGAGAAACATTTAATGTAGCAGTCTAATTTTACCTAAACCTTTATATGAGCTAAACAAGAATTAAGTCTAGGACTTGTAAGATGGGAAAACATGGCAGGTACAAAGGCGAGAAACATTTAATGTAGCAGCCTAATTTTAGCTAAACCTCTATATAAGTTAAACAATAATTAAGTCTAAAACTTGTAAGATGGAAAAACATGGCAGGTACAAAGGTGAGAAACATTTAATGTAGCAGCGTAATTTTACCTAAACCTCTATATGAGCTAAACAAGAATTAAGTCTAGGACTTGTAAAATGGAAAAACATGGTAGATACAAAGGTGAGAAACATTTAATGTAGCAGCCTAGTAAATTTTTGTATCAAGAAAATGGAATATCACATTGACTTGGAATATCATATTCGGTGACTTGGGTGTTCACTTGCTTCCATCGATGAAGCCAAATGATGCGTTAACGAATATGAAGAATCTTGTATTGAACTTGGATGAAACAACAGAGCCCTTTCCACACTGTGATTTAAGCAATAAGCTTGTCTTGCCCACTATAGGAGAAAATAAAAAGACACTTTTATTAAGCCTTGATAGAACACTTATCCAGTGAACCATGACTGGCCCTTTGCCTCGCTATGATTTTACAATTGAATATGAATGTGGGATTATACTGTATACTTGTTATGTGTTGAAAATTCCTCGTTTGGATGAATTTCTAAAAGATTTACAAGATTGTGGTGTTCAGTGAGGCCGAAAAATAATATGTGAATGTTGTGCTCCAAAAGATTTGCATGAGTAGGTATTGAACGAGGATGAAACGGAGTATGTGTTGAAAAGTGATGCTGAAGTGTAGTTCACTCAGTTCTATTTTTAGACTATTATTGCAAATTTAGTTTGCATGAATATTTTTTTGTGGAGCTAAATTTAGATAGTTAGTTAATTTTTAGTTTATATATTTTTTATAAAAAATAAAGCCATAGAAAGGCTAGAGTTAGTTTTAGTTGCTATTACATGCAAATCATTATTTAGATAAATTTAAAATATTTTATTCAATAATTAGAAAAGCATGTTCACATGCAATTCTATTAATACATTGTAATTGATCTTTATTTTCAAGAAGAAGGAGAATGATTCCAATTTTTTGAAGAAGTATTTTTTATTTTTGCAACTCTTATCTCTTCTGTATTATGAATATTGCATATATTTGGCTATGATTTAATTTTATTTAAAAATTCTACATTTGGTATCAGAGCAGGTATTTTTATTTTGGGTTAAAGATTTAGTAGTTGGAATTTTGCCAAAAAATTTATCATGTCAAATTCTAACTCCTTGCCCATTCCAGAATTTGATGGAAATGAGTATGATTATTAGTGTATCAAAATGATGACTTTTTTGATATGAAAAGATTTGTGGGAGATTATTGAATCAAGTTATGTAGAGTCAGCTGATTGGAATGCCCTCACAACAAATGATAAAATAGCTAAGAAGGAGGCTAAGAAGAAGAATACTCAAGCCTTATTTCATATTCAAATAGCTCTAGATAAGAGCCTATTTCTATGAATTACAGGAGCAAAGATAGCAGAGGATGCTTGGAAGAATCTAAAAGAAGCTTACCAAGGTAGTGATCAAGTCAAAGTTGTCAAGTTACAGATATTGAAGAGAGAATTCGAGAATTTAAAGATGCAAGAAGCTGAAAGTGTGAGTACCTATTGTGTCAGAGTAAAAGATGTGGTCAATAAGATGGCTACACTTGGTGAAATTGTGAACAATGAGGTTGTGATCAAAAAGGTGTTGAGGACTCTCACACTAAGGTGGAACCATGTTGCCATAATCATATAAGAAAGCAAGATTTTGTCTACCCTTCAATTTGATCATATAGTTGGATCTTTGATGTCTCATGAAGAAAGATTGAGAGATTCATTTGGAGAAAGTGATGAGAAAGCTTTTTCTTCCAAATTACTAATCACAAAGAATGAAGATGCCAATAGTAGCATCAAAAGTAATCAAGGCCAAGGTAGAGGTCAAAATTAGAATTACTCAAGAGGAAATAGAGGTAGAAGCAGTTTTCAAGGAAGAGGTGGTTTCAGAGGAAGAGGTAGAGACTGATTTGATAAAAGAAATATCCAATGTTATCATTGTAATGGGTATGGCCACTTTAATTATGAGTGTAGATTAAAATAAAGTAATAATGGTAAAAGCATTCATTATGCTCAAGAAGGTGATGTGAATCCTCCAGATAATTTATTTTTATCTTATGACAAAGCTGAAAATATTTCTAAAGATGTTTGGTATTTAGATTCGGGATGTTCTAACCACATGTCAGGGAATGATTTTTTTTTTCTATAATGGATAAAAGTTTTAAATCCAAGATCAAACATGGTGATGACAAATCATTGGAGGTTACTACAAAAGGACCTATGGAAGTCCATACAAAAGAAGGTATGAAGAGTGTTAAAGACATTTATTACACTCCAAAATTAAAGCATAATTTGTTGAGTGTTGGACAATTATGTGAGAAGAATTATAAAGTTGAATTTGAAAATCAACAATGTATAATTTATGATAAGAATCAAGGAAATAGGGTGGTAACAGTTGTGCCTATGACAAAGAATAAGTTGTTTCCATTGAAGTTTGGTGAACATAACAAGAACCTTGCCAATATGGCATATGAGGATATAAGTTGGTTGTGGCATCTCACGTATGGGCATTTAAATTTTCATACTTTGAAGATTCTAACATCAAAAGCATTAGTTTCTGGTTTACCTAAGGTTGAAGAGCACAAGGAAGTTTGTGAAGGATGTGCTAAAGGAAAACATGCAAGAGAGAAATTTCCAAAAGGCAATGCATGGAGGGCCCATTATCCACTCTAATTAGTTCATTCAGACATTTGTGGTCCTATGCAGACAAAGAGTTTGGGTAAGTCATCATATTTCATTACTTTTATTGATGATTATTCACAACAGTGTTGGGTTTATTTTTTGAAGACCAAAGGTGAAGCTCTTGAGACATTCAAGAGGTTTAGAGCCCTTG
The DNA here is from genome assembly GCA_037957365.1 of Torreya grandis. Classification (NCBI taxonomy): domain Eukaryota; kingdom Viridiplantae; phylum Streptophyta; class Pinopsida; order Cupressales; family Taxaceae; genus Torreya; species Torreya grandis. The sequence goes on from JARHVA010003779.1 coordinate 1,010,310, forward strand.
TAGAAAATGACAAATGGTGCAAAATCAAATGGTTAAGGACTGATCGTGGAGAAAAATTTTGTTCAAAATCCTTTCAAGGTTATTGTGATATGTATGGCATTAGAAGACAACTCACCACTGCATACACACCTCAACAAAATGGTGTAGCTGAAAGGAAGAATCATACAGTGGTGGAGATGGCATGAAGCATGCTACAAACAAAGGGATTAAGTAATTATTTTTGGGGAGATGTAGTTGCTACAACAATATATATTCTCAATCAGAGTCCCACTAGTGTGCTTGATAGGATGACTCCGTATGAAGCCTGGTATGAGTAAATGCCAAATGTTAATTATTTCAAAGTTTTTGGTTGCTTAGCCTATGTTCATGTTCTTGATCAAAAGAGGCAAAAGTTAGATCCCAAAATTGATATAGTGAGGAAAGTAAGGCTTACAGGTTATATAATCCTCTCACTAATAAGCTTATTGTGTCAAGAGATGTGATTTTTGATGAAGGGGGAGTTTATGGTCATCAAAAAGGCCATATGGAGAAGTCAAAATCTATTTTAAATGAAGTTATTATGGATGATATTGATCATGGGCAGCCCACTAATATTTCTATTCCAAGTGCTACAAATCCACCAAGTAACCCCTCATCTAGTTGTTCAATTCCAAGTGTAAGTCCAAATTCAAGTCCTAGTTTTGCAAGGAAGGTAAGAAGATTGAGTGACATTTATCAAAGGAGTTCAAATCAAGCACATGAAGAAAATCCAAGAGGTGAGACACTGAATTTTGCTTTACTTACCAAGGCTGATTTTGAGCCATCATGTTTTAAAGATGCATATACTAATGAGGTTTGGATGCAAGCAATGCAATAAGAGATGGATTCTATTCACATGAATGACACTTGGGAGCTTACAAAGCTTCCACATGACAAGAAGAAGATTGGCACCAAATGGGTCTACAAGCCTAAGTGTAACAGTGATGGAAGTGTTGAAAGGCATAAGGCGAGATTAGTTACTAAAGGCTTCACACAAAAGTATGGCGTTGATTATGAAGAGACATTTGTACCAGTAGCAAGACAAGAGACCATTACAATGTTGATTTCATTAATAGATCAAAATAATTAGAGCATCCATCATATGGATGTGAAAAGTGCCTTCTTTAATGGGTACTTAAAAGAAGTATATGTGGAACAGCCACAAGGTTTTGAAGTGTAAGGAAAAGAAAATCATGTATACAAGTTAAAGAAGGCTTTGTATGGCCTCAAACAAGCACCAAGAGCATGGTATGCTAGGATTGATGGATATTTTCAAGAGAATAGCTTTCAAAGAAGTAAGAGTGAACCTACCCTTTACTACAAACAAGAAGGTAATGATATTTTGATTGTAAGTTTGTATGTTGATGACTTGTTGTATATGGGTAGCAGTTCTATGATGAAGGATGAATTCAAATTTTTCATGATGAATGAATTTGAGATGAAATATTTAGGTCTTATGAAATATTTTTTAGGAATGGAGGTTTATCAAAGGGAGAATAAAATTTTCATTTGTCAAACAAAGTATGTTAAAGATATGTTGAAGAAACTTGATATGGTTGATTGTAAACCGGTCTCCACTCCAGTTGCTCATGCAGTTGTGTTGTGTAGAGATGATGGTGCTGAAAGAGTTGATGAGACATCCTATAGAAGTATTGTCAAAATTTTAATGTTTCTAACTCACACAAGACCTGATATTGCTTATTCAGTTTCACTTATTTCAAGGTACATGACAGAGCCATCAAAAATACATATGAAGGCACCCAAGAGAATTTTGAGGTATGTGAAAGGCACTCTAGATTCTGGTATTCATTACTACACTTCTAAAAGGTTCAATGTTGTTAGTTTTAGTGATTTTGATTGGGGAGTTAGTTTGGATGACTGAAAGTCAACATCTGGGAATTGTTTTAATTTTGGTTCTGGTTTGATTACTTGGAGCTCAAAGAAGCATTCTTCTATATAAGTAGAGTATGTTGCAATCACTTCAGCAAGAACACAAGCATTATGGCTTAGAATTTTTTTTGAAGAAATTGGAGAGATTCAAGTTTAGCCCACAGTTATTTTTTGTGATAATATTAGTGCTATTAAATTGGCCAAGAATCTAGTCCATCACAGTAGGACAAAACATTTTGATTTAAAGCATAATTTTATCTAAGATTTAGTGTAGATGAAGGTAGTAGAATTGAAATACATCAACACTAAAGAACAATTGGCAGATATCTTCATGAAAGCAGTTGCAACAGATCAGTTTTTGACACTTAGAGATCAAATTGTGAGCCTACTCAGCATCAAGGGGGAGTATGTTGAAAAGTGATGCTGAAGTTCAGTTCACTTAGTTCTATTTTTAGACTATTATTGTAAATTTAGTTTTCATGAACAGTTTTTTGTGGAGTTAAATTTAGACAGTTAGTTAATTTTTAGTTAATATATTTTTTAGAAAAAATAAAGCCTCAAAAAGGCTAGAGTTAGTTTTAGTTTCTATTACATGCAAATTATTATTTAGATAAATTTAAAATATTTTATTCAATAATTAGAAAAGCATGTTCACATGCAATTCTATTAATACATTGTAATTGATCTTTATTTTCAAGAAGAAGAAGGAGGATGATTCCAATTTTTTGAAGAAGAATTATTTTTTATTTTTGCAACTCTTATCTCTTCTGTATTATGAATATTGCATATATTTGGCTATGATTTAATTTTTGTATACTTGTTATGTGTTGAAAATGCCTCATTTGGATGAATTTCTAAAAGCTTTACAAGATTGTGGTGTTCAGTGAGGCTAAAAAATAATATGTGAATGTTGTGCTCCAAAATATCTCCATGAGTAGGTGTTGAACGAGGATGAAACGAAGTATGTGAATGTTTTGATATAGAAAATCTCCATGAATAGGTGTTTAAAATCATTATCTGAGTAAGGATGAATTAATAAATCTTTAATAACAATTTACAAATTGAATTCAAAGCTCTCAAAAGGTTTATTAGAAGTAGAGCCAAAATAAATGCAAAATGCTATAGACCTATTTATAGGCAATTGTTCAGATGCTTCTACCTAAATTCTACCTGCCTTGTCCATATCCATTAGATATTTACCAAAAATAATAAAAAATTTGAGAGTATATGATAGAAAATATAGAAAATTATTCCTGATGCATCTATATATGGAAATATTATACAAGGCATTTACATCTGAAACTAGTCAAGTAATTTATAATTCACAATACTGATGGTGTACCTTATTTAATGTGAATGTAACCTACCTAAATCCCATTTTTTCAAGGCCATCAAAACACTTTCGTGCAGAGTGGAAGACTTTCTCTTGCTGCACTAAAGGCATATATGCAACCCTCACTTTGAGTCTCATTTCATTTTCAATTGCTGCCAAATTGACCTTAGAAACTAGGATGGTATAAATTTAGTTGGTCTGGCAACAATTTCACCTGATTTGAAGATTTTTAACTTGTACCACCCATTTCTGAAGATCTAGGTTTTGACTTTTCTCTCCTCTTTCTTCTCTAAAACTCACCACCTTATTATTTTTCTTGTGTTGTGGCTTGACAAAACTGATATGCAATAAAAAAAATCAGCCTCCATCTTCTTCATCTTTGGGTCTGAGCATTTCTTTCCAATTTTTAAAGACAATGGAGCTATTCTTTATGGTTTCTTGGATAATCTCTTAACTACTCTTTGCCATTCCACAGGGACTCTATCGTAAGAGTAGTACTTGTCCATTATTGCAAACAAATGATTCTTCCTAAAAGTCTCAATAGGATGAGGTGTCATGTTAACTTTTCCTTCATAGGCCTCTATGATGTCCATTATAATATAGCACTAAAAAAATCACATACAAGCACAATTTAGATTTATAAGAAGCTTCCAAACCTGTTTCAACATAGAGACATTCCTGAGAGTCAAATATCAAATGGAATAATTTAGAGGGCATGATCCAAGGGGATTCATAAAATCTCACACATAAACGTGAGGGAAGAACTTCGGTCCTATGAATTAATGGTAAGGAGTTAGAATTTGACATGATAAATTTTTGGTAAAATTCTAACTACTCAATCGTTAACCCAAAAGAAAAATACCTGCTCTAATACCAGATGTAGATTTTATCCAAGCCCAACTAGCTAATAAACCAATTATAATAGCACATTAAAATAATAGTAAATTAAAACAAAACACTTACAACAGAGACAAGCCAAAAATATGCAATAATACTATGTATTATTTCTGATATATCTGTTACAATTTTTTCAAGTCATAAAATAGTAAAGATGCAACTAATTAAATAGCATGGAGCACTTGAATTAGAGGAGTTTAACCGGCTGTTCAAACAATAGTCTAAAAATAGTTTTAAACATGCATGTATGGTTATTTAAACATGCATATATGGTTTGCTGCATATAAAAAAGATTAATTATAAATATTAACTGATTGTCTAAATTTAACTTTGAAACAAACTGAAAGCAAACTGGTCCTCTAAATCATGCATGGAGAGGACTGGACATAATAGCATCAGTGATCAACAATAACATCATCAGTGATCAACAGTAACAACATCAGTGATTAACATACTCCCCCTTGATGCTGAGAGGGCTTACAATCTGATCTCTGAGTGTCAAAAACTAATCTATTGCAACTACTTTCATGAAGATATATGCCAACTATTATTTAGTGTTGATGTATTTCAATTCTACTACCTTCATCTGCACCAAATCTTAGATAAAATGATGCTTTAAATCAAAATGTTTTGACTTGCTATGATGGACTAGATTCTTGGCCAATTTAATAGCACTAATGTTATCACAAAAAATATCTGTGGGCTGAATTTGAATCTCTCTAATTTCTTCAAGAAGTTTTCTAAGCCATAATGCTTGTATACATGCTAAAGTGACTGCAACATACTCTGCTTCTATAGAAGAAAGGGAAAATATACTTTTCTTCTTTGAGCTCCAAGTAATCAAACCAGAATTAAAAGAAAAACAATTCCCATATGTTGACTTTTGGTCATCTAAACTACCTCCCCAATTAGAATCACTAAAACCAACAAGATTGAACTTTTTATAAGTATAGTAATGAATACCAAAATCTAGAGTGCCTTTCACATACCTCAAAATTCTCTTAGCTACCTTCATATGTATTTCTAATGGCTCTATCATGTACCTTGAAATAAGTGAAATTGAATAAGTAATATCAGGTCTTCTATGAGTTAGAAACATTAATATTCTGACAATACTTCTATAGGCTATCTGATCAACTCTTTCAGCACCATCATCTCTAATAAACACAACTCCATGAGCAACTAGAGTGGAGACTGGTTTACAATCAACCATATCAAGTTTCTTCAACATATCTTTAGCATAATTTGTTTAAAAAATGAAAATTTTATTCTCCCTTTGATAAACCTCCATTCCTAAAAAATATTTCATGAGGCCTAAATATTTCATCTCAAATTCATTCATCATGGAAACTTTGAATTCATCCTTCATCATATAACTGCTACCCATATACAACAAGTCATCAACATACAAACTTACAATTAGAATATCAATACCTTCTTATTTGTAGTAAAGGGTAGGTTCACTCTTACTTCTTTGAAAGCCATTCTCTTGAAAATATCCATCAATCCTAGCATACCATGCTCTTGGTGCTTGTTTGAGGCCATACAAAGCCTTCTTCAACTTGTAGACATGATTTTCTTTTCTTTGCACTTTAAAACCTTGTGGCTATTCCACATATACTTCTTCTTCTAAGTACCTATTCAAGAAGGCACTTTTCACATCCATATGATGGATGCTCTAATTCTTTTGAGCTGCTAATGAAATCAACATTCTAATGGTCTCTTATCTTGCTACTAGTTCAAATGTCTCTTCATAATTAATGCCCTACTTCTGTGTGAAGCCTTTAGCAACTAATCTTATCTTATGCCTTTCAACACTTCCATCACTATTACACTTAGTCTTGTAGACCCATTTGGTGCCAATCTTCTTCTTGTCATGTGGAAGCTTTGTAAGCTCCCAAGTGTCATTCCTATGAATAGAATCAATCTCTTCTTGCATTGTTTTCATCCAAACCTCATTATCATATGCATCTTCAAAACATGATGGTTCAAAATCAGCCTTGGTAAGTAAAGCAAAATTCAGTGTCTCACCTCTTGGATTTTCTTCATGTGATTGATTTGAACTCCTTTGATAAATGTCACTCAATCTTCTTACTTTCCTTGTAGAACTAGGACTTAAATTTGGACTTACACTTGGAATTGAACAACTAGATGAGGGGTTACTTGGTGGATTTGTAGCACTTGGAATAGAAATATTAGTGGGCTGCCCATGATCAATATCATCCATAATAACTTCATTTAAAATAGATTTTGACTTCTCCATATGGCCTTTTTGATGACCATAAACTCCCCCTTCATCAAAAATCACATCTCTTGACATAATAAGCCTATTAGTGAGAGGATTATATAGCATGTAAGCCTTACTTTCCTCACTATATCCAAAAAAAATACATGACTCACTTTTAGGATCTAACTTTTTCCTCTTTTGATCATGAATATGAACATAGGCTAAGCAACTAAAAACTTTGAAATAATTAACATTTGGCTTTTTCTCATACTAGGCTTCATACGGAGTCATCATGTCAAGTGCACTAGTGGGACTCCGATTGAGAATATATACTACTATAAAAAATTCATCTCCCTAAAAAGAATTGCTTAATCCCTTTATTTTTAGCATGCTTCGTGCCATCTCCACCACCATACGATTCTTCCTTTCAGCTACACCAATTTGTTGAGGTGTGTATGCAGTGATGAGTTGTCTTCTAATGCCATGCATATCATAATAACCTTGAAAGGATTTTGAACAAAATTATCCTCCATGATCAGTCCTTAAGCATTTGATTTTTCACCCTTTATCATTTTCTACAAGGGATCTAAACCTCTTGAATGTCTCATGAGCTTCACCTTTGGTCTTCAAAAAATAAACCCAACACTATCATAAGTAATCATCAATAAAAGTAATGAAATATGATGACTTACCCAAACTCTTTGTCTACATAGGACCACAAATGTTTGAATGAACTAACTGGAGTGGATAATGAGCCCTCCATGCATTACCTTTTAGAAATTTCTCTCTTGCATGTTTTCCTTTAGCACATCCTTCACAAAATTCCTTGTGCTTTTCAACCTTAGGCAAACCAGAAACTAATGCTTTTGATGTTATAATCTTCAAAGTATGAAAATTTAAATGCCCATACCTAAGATGCCACAACCAAATTGTATCCTCATATGCCATATTGACAAGGTTCCTTTTATGTTCACCAAACTTCAATGGGAACATCCTATTCTTTGTCATAGGCACAACTGTTACCACCCTATTTCCTTGATTTTTATCAAAAATTATACATTGTTGATTTTCACATACAACTTTATAATTCTTCTCACATAATTTTCCAACACTCAACAAATTATGCTTTAACTTTGGAGTGTAATAAATGTATTTAACACTCTTCATACCTTCTTTTGTAAAGACTTCCTTAGCTTCTTTTGTAGCAACCTCCAATGATTTATCATCACCAAGATTGATCTTGGATTTAAAACTTTCATCCATTATATAAAAAAGTCTTTCATTCCCTGACATGTGGTTAGAACATCCTGAATCTAAATACCAAACATCTTTAGAAATATTTTCAGCTTTGTCATAAGATAAAAATAAATTATCTGGAGGATTCTCATCACTTTCTTGAGCATAATGAACACTTTTATTACCTTCTTTTAATCTACACTTATAATTAAAGTGGCCATACCTACTACAATGATAACACTAGATATTTATTTTATCAAATCGGCCTCTACCTCTTCCTCTCGAACCACCTCTTCCTTGGAAACCACTTCTGCCTCTATTTTCCCTTAAGTAATTCTAATTTTGACCTCTACCTTGGCCTTGATTAATTTTGATGCTATTATTAGCATCTTCATTCTTTGTGATTTGTAATTTGGAGGAAAAAGCTTTCTCATCACTTTCCCCAAATGAATCTCTCAATCTTTCTTCATGAGACATCAAAGATCCAAGTAGATGATCAAATTGAAGGGTAAAAAAATTCTTGCTTTCTTCTATGATTATGGCAACATAGTTCCACCTTGGTGTGAGAGTCCTCAACACCTTTTTGATCACAACCTCATTGTTCATAATTTCACTAAGTGTAGCTATATTATTGACTACATCTTTTAATCTGACACAATAGGCACTCACACTTTTAGCTTCTTGCATCTTCAAATTCTCGATTCTCTCTTCAATGTCTGTAACTCGACAACTTTGACTTGATCACTACCTTGGTAAGCTTATTTTAGAGTCTTCCAAGTATCCTCTGCTATCTTTGCTCCTACAATTCTTGAAAATAGGCTCTTATCTAGAGCTATTTGAATATGAAATAAGGCTTGAGCATTCTTCTTCTTAGCCTCCTTAGTTGTTTTATCATTCAGTGTGAGGCCATTCCAATCAGCTGGCTCTACATAACTTGATTCAGTAATCTCCCAAAAATATTTTCCTATCAAAAAAGTCATCATTTTGATACACCAATAATCATACTCATTTCCATCAAATTCTAGAATGGGTAAGGAGTTAGAATTTGACAAGATAATTTTTTGGCAAAATTCCAACTACTAAATATTTAACCCAAAAGAAAAATACCTACTCTGATACCAGATGTAGATTTTATCTAAGCCCAACTAGATGATAAACCAATTATAACAACATAACAATAAATTAAAACAAAACATTTACAACAAAGAAAAGCTAAAAATATGCAATAATACTTTGTATTATTTTTGATATATCTGTTACAAATTTTTCAAGTCATAAAATAGTAAAGATGCAACTAATTAAATAGCATGGAGCACTTGACTTAGAGGAGTATAACCAGCTATTTAAACAACAGTCTAAAAATAGTTTTAAACATGCATGTATGGTTCTTTAAACATGCATATATGGTTCGCTCCATATAAACAATGACTAATTATAAATATTAATTGATTGTCTAAATTTAAATTTGAAACAAACTGAAAGCAAATTGGTCCTCTAAATCATGCATGGAGAGGACTGGGTGTAACAACATCAGTGATCAACAGTAACAACATTAGTTATCAACACACACAAACGTGAGGGAAGAACTTCGGTCCTATGGCCTCAAATAATAACAAAGTTAAGGAATTTGGCTTCTATCCCACTAAAATCAATAAGCCTATTACCTTCACCTACACTATCTTTTAAGAATGATGAAGAAGAGTCATCAATGACCCATAACAACCCTCTCTTTTCTAAATTGATGTAGTGTCTAAATTTTTAGAGACCATAATTTTTAATTTGTAACTTTGTTTGAGCTTTCATTTACCTCAAAATAAAAATATTGAAATTGAAAAGATAATTTTCTCTTAGGCACCACTAGGTGCCTAAGATCATTTTTGATATATTTTTGGGGCCATAAGTGGTCATTTAAGGCTCCGAAATTACATTTTAATATTTTTTTAGGGAAATTTTAAAATCTTAGAAATTAGATATCTTTGTGACCAGACATGAATTAGAGTTAAAATTCATTTGTTAGTGTATCTTTAGTATTTAGAGGATATGCCCATCTGAGTTTTCTTACAAAACATCTAAAAATAACGGTTGAAAAATCACTAAAACATGAAAGTTACTAAAAATAACAAATTTAAAAAAATTGGACAGGTTAGTTAATTTTAGGTGTTTTAAGTAGCTTTTGATTTATTTAGCTTTTTTAATCATACATGTCAACTCTAATTTTGAGTTAAGCTTTATTTAAAGACTATTATCTTAATATTTTATTCATTCAATGAGAATAAACAATGTTTTTACTTTCATGCAAATTTTGAGTTTGTGCCTATACATTTTTTTACTTAATTAATTATGTTCTTATCATCTAGTATTATATCAGGTTCAAATCTTAGATATAATATAATTGTGTATTTAAGTTTATATTTTTTTAGAGAATAATAACATGTGTAAGAGATGGTGAGAGGATAAGGAAAAGGATGAGGAGGAATGTATCAGATGAATAGGACTATGTAAGAGCTATAGATGCAAGTGGCATAATTAACTATAATTATCACAAATCATAGACTAAGGAGAGTATAAGATGAATTATAGGAAGACATAGATTATGAAGAATAAATTAATCAAGAAGAGAAACAATAGGAACAAGCACCATTAATGAAATAAATGATGGTTTAGGCTTTAGAGGGAAGGAACGAAGGTTGACATTCTGAATTATGGACGCAGTTTAAAACCAAAGAAGTTGATAAATTGGATGAAAATTATGGAGAAGTTTTTCAAATGGAAAATTATGAGAGAAGACAATAAATTAAAGTTTGCATGCATAAAATTTAAGGGTCATGAATTGATTTGGTGGGATCACCTACAAAAAGAGAGATAAAGAAAGGGTAAAAATAAGATCAACATGTGGAGCGAGATGGAGAATAAGCTAAGGAAAAAATTTATTTATGTGGATTATGCACAAAACCTATACATAAGATTCCATAATTTAAGGCAAAAAATTCATAATATAAAAGAGTATACAAATGATTTTTACAAGCTTTTCATACTAGTGGATCATGACAAAACTGAAGAACAAATAAATAAAAGGTATGTAAATGGTTTGAAGTCGTATATTCCAAATGAATTCAACATGCATATAATACTTTTCATGGAAGAAGCTTAACAATCAGTTTTTAAGGTATAAGAAAAATAAATTAGACAAAATTTTAGAAGATCATTTGGCATTGGGCTAAGAAGAGGAAAATCCACTCCAGAAAGTGGATGAGGTGGGTTCAATACCACTAGAGGTGGGTTTAATACCACTAGAGGATAATCATCATGTGGTGAAAAAAAGACATAAGATAATAGATAAGATTTTTAATACCAACAAAGAGAAAAAGGATTTCAGAGAGGACGAGTCTATGGTGGTGCTAGAGGATAGATTCCAAATCAACGCAAGTCTTATGTTTTTTAAAGATGTTGAGAATAAGGGCATAGAGTGTTTGAGTGATCCCACTACCTAGATCAAAAAATGAGGCAATAAAACTACCCAAGAGTGAATTTAGTTGAGGCAGAGACAAAATAACAAAATACTAAAGTTGTAGCTGTAAATATTGGAAAAAATCTCATGATGAGGAGAATGATGATTGCTCCAAAGAAAAAACAAGTGCATAATAAATAATGTGGTAATGCATGGCTATGAACACATATTTTTTGAATCATATGCACTTCAAGGTATAAAATATGCAAAGTAATTATAGATGGTGTTAGTTATGAAAATATGGTTTCTAATGACATGATTGATAAATTATGTTTACAATGTGAAAAATATCCTTATCCTTATTTGATTTAATGATTTAAAAAAGAGAATGAAGTTACAATAAACAAAAGGTGCTTAATAAAGTTTTATATAGTAAAAACTTAAAAGGATGAAATATGGTGTGATTTTATACCAATAGATTCATAACATGTGTTATTGCGAAGCCCATGGCAATTTTATAGAAAAATAATTCATGATGGAGAAAACAAAACATATATTTTTAGTTAAGTTTGTTACCTCTTAAAGAGGAAGGGTGGGTAGAAAACATGTTATCAACAAAAGAATTTATCAAAGACATGAAGATGATAGGTTGTTGTTATGCATTAGTATCAAATAAAAAAGAATCAAAAGTGGTGAAAATAACAACATAAAAAACATAATTGTTGAAAGAATTTTTAGATGCTATATTTGAATAATTATCAGATGGTTTACCACCAAAGAGAGATTCAAAATCATATCAATTTGATTCTAAGATTAGCTCTACCCATTAAAATAACTTATAAGATGTGTCCAAAAAAACATGTAGAATAGAATAAATAAGTTATTAAATTGGTGAGAAAGGGGGTAGTAAGGGAGAGCATGAATCTATGTGCAATACCAACATTGTCAACTCCAAATAAAGATGGAGGGTGGAGGATATGTGTGGATAGCAGAGCAATCGATAAAATAATTATCAAATATATATTTCATATACCTTGTTTAGATGATATGAAGGATGTTATTTCAAGAGAAACATAATTTACTAATATTGATCTCAATGGTTACTATCAGATTTAGATTCTTAAATGAGATGAATGGAAGAAACTTTCAAAACTAGGGATGGATTATATGAGTGGATAATAATGCCATTCGGGTTATCTAATGCACCCAACACATTTATGAGGGTGATAAACATAGTGATACAAGATTACATTGGTAAGTTTATGGTGGTTTATTTTAATGATATTTTGATATTTAGTAAGACTAAAGAAGAGAATTTACAACATTTGACAATGGTATTAGAGTTGTTAAGAAAGAAGAAGCTCTATGCAAATTTGAAGAAGTACAAGTTTATGTAGAATAGTTAAGTATTTTTAGGATTTGTAGTTTTTGTAGATGGTGTAAGAATGGATGAAGAAAAGGTAAAGGCAAGTTTTGGTTGACTTATTCCAAAAATCATCTTTGAGGTAAGAATATTTCATGGGTTAGCATATTTTTATAGAAAGTTTATTAAAAATTTTAGTAGTTTTATTGCACCAAAAAAAATTTACATGAGAGGAAAAGAATTTGCATGGACAACAGAAAAAACTAAAGTTTTGAGTTGTTGAAGATGAAAATTATAGAAAAATCTATTTTAGTATTACTATATCTTAACAAAGTTTTTGAAGTGGATTGTGATGCTTCACATGTAGGAATTGGTGTAGTGTTGAGTCAAGAAGGAAATCCAATAACATATTTTAATGAGAAGTTAAATGAGGTAGACATAAATATTATACATATTATTTTTATTTTTATGTCATTATACAAGTATTAAGACATTTAAGGCATTACAATAGCCATTGATACCACCCTAATTCATAAAGTTTTAGTATATGAAGGGTTTGGAACTCATGTGACATATTTGTGACTCAACCAACAAATTGGATATAATCAAGATCATCTCAAGAAAACTCACCTCACATGTCATGTATTTAACAAAAATAATCAAAATCTATTTGGTTGTATTTGTCTCCCTCTTACAATTGGACTTAAGATGGTTTGAACTAAGCTTATGTCCCTTGATTTACCCCTATCTTACAACATACTCCTAGGATGACCATGGACTCATAGAATGAGGGGTATTACATTTTTTGATAGCCATTGTATCAAGTTCCTTCATAATGGAAAAAGGTATAAACATGAGGTTGATCCCAACTCTTGGAGTATCCAAATTCCTAATCTTAAACTCAATATTGCATTCTTACCATTCTAACAATCAATAATTCTCTCTTACCTAAATTTATCAACATAAATTTGGATTTACATGTCACTATTTTTGATTTAGATTACAATGAAACTAATGACTTACAACATACTTTCAACACTACTAAGCTACCTTCTTACATATGAGAGTGGCTTCCTCCTTTATTACATCATGATCGCACCATCCTTCTCATTGATGAGATCACTGATTTTTCCCCTCTATGCAATGCTCAGAAAGCCTCTTACATAAAAGATGCCTTCACATTCAATGATTATGGAGTGGCCAAATTATTCTAAGATCCTTTAATTATGTCTCCATGTAAATTTAATGATCTAGGTATTTCCCCTTCCAAAACTCCTTCGAACCCTCAATCATGTATAATTTATCTAACCTATGATGATAACTACATCATGGACCAAGCTCAATCATAAGACTTGGATGTTCAAAATTATCAAAAAACTTTAGCTCGAATACATGATTTCCATCATGATGTTCATATCATTTACGCTATATTTGAGTTATTACCTAAAGGTCACATGCCTTTGGCTAATTCTCCACTTATTGATACTCCTTGGGTGGTAGAAAAAATCCTACCTTTCAAACCTCCAAAAATTCTTGTATCTTATATACCACCTACAAACCTAATCATTACATCTAATTCATCCCTTGTCCATGACACTACCCACAAACCAATCAAATCTGATCAACCTTCTTCCCTTACTCCACCTACTTCAAAGATTAAATTAGATACCAAGGCCATAGAAATATGTCAAATACATTTTGAATATGATCACCATGGTGATAAAATTATTTATTTCTAAGTATATATTGAGTATTATATTCATCTTCCCACTTTTCCTAGCGATGAATCCATTCTTGAATTGGTTCATGCCTGAGAACCTCAACTACCTTAGCAACATCACAAACTCAAAAATCCCCTTGTTTCAACAACTTCATTGCTATCATTGATCCTAAATCAAATCCAATTTCCTATATACCTAATACACCATATCATTTCCAAGATAGAAATGCTATGCTTATCTAGGAAATTACTCAAATCAAATATGGTACCCCATCATGACCTTGACCAATTATAGTCTCTTACGAACACACACCAACTGAACATGATAACTTTAGATTATTATTCAATAAATATCATGAGAATTTTTCTTGGTCCTATGAGGACATGCCTAGTATTGACACTAGCATCGTGGTGCACAACATCAACACCTATCCCAATGCCAAGCCTGTGTGACAAAATCAATAGAAATTTCCACCAAAAGTTTTAAATTTATGCCATAAAAAAATTATAAAACTTTGTGATGCTAAGTTTATCAAGCTTGTGGAATATTTATAATAGATTTCTAACATTTTACCTATTCAGAAGAAAGTCATCATGGTCATTCACGTTTGCCTTGATTTCTATAATCTTAATCTTGCTTGTCCCAAGGACAACTTACCTCTACCTTCTATAAATGCCATAGTAAATTCCACTATTGGTTATGAAATATTGTCCTTTATGGATGGTTTCTTGGGTTATAATCAAATTCACATTTCCATCAAAGACCAATAAAAGACAACTTTCACCATAGAATGAGGCACCTATTGTTACGTTAAAATGTCTTTCGGCCTCAAAAAATGCTAGAGCTACCTATCAATAAGCGATGACCCAAATTTTTCATGATCTTATCCATAAGATTGTAGAAACCTATGTGGATGACCTCATTTCCAAGTTTAATATTTGAAATAATAATATATATGATCTTGCTATCATCTTCAACTAAATCCCTAAAAATGTGTTTTTGGTGTCACATCAAGAAAACTATTGGGTTTTTTAGTTTTTCTTCATGGCATTGATGTTGATCCCATAAAGATCAATACTATAGTTAACATGCCCATCCCTCATTTCATTCTAGATATTCACACTTAACTTGGTAAACTTGGGGTGATTAGACAGTTCATCCCTAAATTGGCTTACCATATCTATTCTATTAATTATTTTCTCAAGAAAGGTAATGCCCTATAATAGATGAATCCTTTTCAAAAATCATTTGAAAATATAAAATAATCCTTTCTTCACCGATCTACTCTTCATCCCCCTTTTAATGATCATCTGTTAATCTTATAACACTCTTCTACACCCATATCAGTTGGGTCAATGCTTGCCCAACAAGATGATACTAGGAGGAAATATGCCTTTTATTATATCAGTCGAGGCCTCATCAACTATGAGAAATGTTATACAAAATTAGAATGTGTTTACCTCATCATATATTTTGTCACTAAAAAGCTTTGACATTATATGATTTATCAAACCACTTAAGTTATCATTCATTCTGATCCACTTCAGCATTTCTTCTCCAAATCCTTTCTTTCTAGTGATAAAATTGGAAAGTGGATGATCCTCATAGAATTTGATCTCCAAATTATTACACAAAAAGATATTAAAGGACAAATCATTGCTTATCAACTTGTCATAGATCCTTTACCAATTACCAACCACCTTAATGATAGTCTTGTCAATGATAATATTCTCTATATTGAAGGTCTTAGCCAAGCCATATCTCTTAAATATTAACTCCATAATTTCACTACTAATCTTGAAGCAAGTAATCTCAAATACTCCTCTATCTTCCTCGACACTACTAAACCAAAAGTAGTTATTGAATAATTTTCTAAAAATATTATCGATGTACATGAAGATACTTGGACCCTTCATTCTGATGACACGAAATGCCTTCAAAGAGCTAGGGTAGGTTGTATCCTCACTATTCCTCTTGGTAAAATTATCCCTTTTATTGGCGTAGAAATCAATAAATGATATGAATAAATTACATTATGAATAACTATTTAAAAAAAGTTCTATAAAGTATTATTTTGAGATTTTAACTTTTTTTTTACAATAAATGCCTTTTCAAATACATTCAGGAAAGTTATCAAGGGTAATTACCTAATGGGTTGAACCACCTATACATTAACTAACTAACCCATCATTTATTAAATACTAATTATGGGAGTGTCACATAAAGTGATGTATGCCTCAAATGTTATTATTTTAATCTAAGCAATATAATAATCACACTTGGATCAAATATCCAACAAACTCCCTTGATCCAAAGGGGTATAGATGATGAATATCTAGAGCTATGACTATGAATTTGAATCTTTGCTACATCTGTAAGCTATCACACCATACATCATGGTATTGATCAAAATTGATATTTCTCCATACAAAAGCCTACCCTATAAGTTGTGGCATAAAAGGGTGATTTACATGATCAAGGCCTACTCATACCCTATGATCATCACTATATTGTAATAGAACTCGATCAAAGTATGTCTAACTACATTGACTCACATAAGGTCCCATATAGGAACCTATCCAAGTGATCCTCTAGTACTCTATATGGCACATCTCTTAGATTCCTAATAATCACCAACATTGTATGCATGCCTTTACTCAACACTCAAAATGCTAGAAAATCTAATGCTAACTCATACAACCACCAATGATTGATCGAAGGCCACTATGTAATATCTTCCCCCTATCAGGTGAGAGGTGATAAGATTTGTATCATAAAAAAAATTCAAACTACTCTATCTTCTCCTAAACAATCATATCAACACACTGAAATAAAATTGAAATTAAAAGAAAAATACACAAACCAAAAATTGCTATCCTAGTAATGAACCCATACTCTAAGTGAATAGCGAATTGGATAAGGTAAATTTTCCTCCAACCTTCATGGATCCTCCAACTCTAGTATGATTCTCAAATTTTGTCAATCATGAGGATCCTAAGGGACCTGTAAAGGATGATGGATTCATTGACAACACAAGCAAGAAGGGACAATGTGGAAATTATCATTTGAAAGGTGTTGATTTCAACTAAAAATGCACTTTTATACATTAGTTTCATTATATTGGTTTGAAAAATCACATAAGGACACTAAAAATTATAAAATTGAATATTTTGTTATGTTAAAAAATGTATAAATTGCTTGGTCACATGACCACCTTTGAAAAAAATAGTGATGGGTCATAAAAAATTATAACCAATGTTATAATTTACACCCTTATATCACCGATTCTCTTTAAGAAGTCCTCAAAAATTAAATACTCCCTTTTTAAAAATGGTATATTCTATAAAAATTAAATATAATAAGAAATTTATCTATAAGTTTTGAACCCATGACCTTCTCTTTGTGAGAGTGATTTTGAAAACTAATTATCCAACTTGCTTAGAACTGATTCAAACATATTAAGGCATCAAATGCTAATTAGCCATGACTTGTGGGATGAAAAATACATATATGTTAATAACCTTCACTAGATTATTTTACCAAATATATATTGAATAACAAATCTTATAAGGTAAATCATTTTTTTGAATGCTTTGTTACTGTGCATTTCCATTTTCATGGAGCCCACTTTGCATTTTAGGTCTTGAAAACTTTTAAAAATAATTTCCAGTATGATGTTACAACTATTGGTCAACCATCGTATAGATCTTGTGGTTCAATTAGAGCCTAGTTCTTCAGCTGTACGAGTGTATTATTGTTTAATAAAATGCATGCTATTTCTCTAGCCACCACTATATTGCATATCAATGTGGTTCTCAGGAATTACGTAGGTGAGAAATTGTGAAGTAAATAAAAAATAATCAATCCATGCACCATACAAAATTCTCAAAATACTCAACCTGATCTTACAACATATTAGTTATTGTATAACAAATTGATATTACCAGTTGGCAGCTTTTCTTGTATTATTTTCTCTTCTATGCACTTTGTACAAATTATTTCAATCTAACAAAACTGAAATCTTTTCAACCAAATTGAAAAATCTCTTTCTTAGCCTTTGATCATTATATATATATATATATATATATATATATATATATATATATATATATATATATATATATGTATGTATGTATGTATGTAGTTTGCTTCCAATGATAGAGATATTAATGTTGTGAGAAACAAAATTAAGATGTTTGCCCAAAAAATAAAAAAATGATACCCATGCAATGGAGTTTCCACAAATTGATCAAATCCCTTCAAATTTTCATTATTCTGAGAGCAATTAGGCTCGAATAAATATTCAATAGATTTTCTTCAATTCTCCTCCATATATTCTTTCATCCAGGCTCTCATACCATTGTTAGCCTAGACATCAATAAATAAGATGAACAAATTACATTACAAATAACTATTTGACAAAAGTTTTATAAAGTATTATTTCAAGATTCTAACTTATTTATTTTTATGCAATGAATGCCTTATAAAATGCATTCGGGTAAGTTACCGAGGGTAACTACCCAATGGGTTGAACCACTTGTACATTAACTAATTAACCCATCATTTATTAAATACTAACTATATGGGTGTCACATAAAGTGATGCATGCCCTGAAAATTATTATTTTAATCTAAGCAACATAATAAACACACTTGGATCAAATATCTAACACCTTTAGCATTTTTCCTTATATTTGATGTCACTAATAACATGACTGGATACAGAGCCCTAATCCTAAGCTTGAAATTAGATCTTGACTTAGATATCACATAGCTGCATATATATGTATGTATGTAGTTTGCTTCCAATGATAGAGATATTAATGTTGTGAGAAACAAAATTAAGATGTTTGCCCAAAAAATAAAAAAATGATACCCATGCAATGGAGTTTCCACAAATTGATCAAATCCCTTCAAATTTTCATTATTCTGAGAGCAATTAGGCTCGAATAAATATTCAATAGATTTTCTTCAATTCTCCTCCATATATTCTTTCATCCAGGCTCTCATACCATTGTTAGCCTAGACATCAATAAATAAGATGAACAAATTACATTACAAATAACTATTTGACAAAAGTTTTATAAATTATTATTTCAAGATTCTAACTTATTTATTTTTATGCAATGAATGCCTTATAAAATGCATTTAGGTAAGTTACCAAGGGTAACTACCCAATGGGTTGAACCACTTGTACATTAACTAATTAACCCATCATTTATTAAATACTAACTATATGGGTGTCACATAAAGTGATGCATGCCCTGAAAATTATTATTTTAATCTAAGCAACATAATAAACACACTTGGATCAAATATCTAACACCTTTAGCATTTTTCCTTATATTTGATGTCACTAATAACATGACTGGATACAGAGCCCTAATCCTAAGCTTGAAAGTAGATCTTGACTTAGATATCATATAGCTGCATGCTTTGGGTGACTCCCAACTCATATGCTACCAAGTTAATGGTGATTATCAATGTAAAAGTGAAAATATCATTGCTTATCATAAAATAAAAACTACTCTTGCCAAATAATTTACTTATTTTACCATCAAACCTATCCCTTGAGATAAAAATTCTATTGTTGATTCACTTACTTCTTTAGCATCTCTTTTTCATCCACACCAAGTTCTTACTGATTCCAATTTTCTTATCCAAATAAGAAAGCCCAAATCTTTCATTCAACCACAAGATTTAGTCATCTGCCACATTGACGTCATTACCATTTGATAAATCCTATGGTACAAAGATATTATTCAATTTCTTGAATACCAAACCTATCCTCTAAAAATTGATTCCTATGAAAAGAATCACATTCACAAGCAAGATTTTAAGTATGTATTTCTATATAACATCCTTTATTATCACAATGCTGAAGGTACCCTACTCCATTATGTTATGGAAGAATAATTTCCTCATCTTTTTGAACAAGCACATGGGGGTATTTATGGTGGCCACTATTGTAGACATGATACATCTTATAAATTCTTATGTATGGGATACTTTTGGCCCACTCTTGAAAAAGATGCCATCAAATTTGATAAAAAGTGTACTTATTTCTAACTTAATGATGATCTAATACATTCAACTCCAGTCGAGCTTCAAATTATGGAGTCTCCTTGGCCATTATCCATGTGGGGATTAGATCTCATAGGAAAATTACCTAGATCTTAGGATGGGCATGCATTTATTATCATAGCCACCAAATATTTCAACAAATGGGTCAAGGATATACCCCTCATCAATGCCACCAATACCATCATTTACAAATTCATCTTCAATCAAATCATTTTCCACTTTGGTGTTCCTCATAATATCATTTTAGATAATGGTGGCAACTTAAAAAATAAAGATGTCAAATAGCTCTGTACTAAATTTAAAATCAAACATAAAATTTTCATGCCTTATCATCCCCAATGAAATGGCCAATCCGAGGTCACCAATAAAATACTTAATAAAATTATCCAAAAGACAATTTGTGAAATGCACATGGATTTAAATCTTCATCTATATCTCACTCTTTAGGCCTATTACACTAGCATAGACAATGCTATTGGGACAATGCCATTTTCACTAGTCTCTGGTTTTGAATCAGTTATCCCATTAGAATTTAAGATTCCCTATATTTGTATAGATCTTCATGGTATCCTACATGATGAATAATTACATGAAGCTCACCTCATGCTCTTGATCTTCTTGATGAGCACCATCTTTCTACCTTACAACACAATTGCCAATACAAGGCCCGTATTGTCAAACAACATAATAAATGAGTTAAATCTCAAAATTTTAATGTTATTGATCTTGTCCTTAAGCTAGACTATACTCATGACAAAGAAGGTAAATATACCCAAAAATGGTGGGGCCCTTATTTAGTCAAAGATATCCTTAGTCTAAGAACCCATCGCATTCTAACTAAATAAAGGCCATATTTTCAAAGAGCCCACCAATGCATAATTTTTAAAAAAGTATTTTGCCTAAATATTCCCATTCCTATCATGTATTATAAATAATATCCTTCTAACACTTTTTACATGATGCTTCCATGGGTCTCACCCTCTGCAGTAGTTATTTCTTTTCAAAAACCTTAGTCCTTCCATTTGGTCCTTCAGTTTCCCATTTTATCATGCGTTGAATTGTAAAATCATGGATAGGACCTAGTCATCCTCATGAATTCCTTTTGTCCTATTTTTTTCCCTTATTTTACAATAATTTTTGGCATCCCATTGGGTTTCTCTTTTGTGAATTACAGTGTAAGACCATGGATAGGACTTGGCCTTCCCAACAAGTATCTTATTTTTTATTTACTTTTTAAATACTTTGTGCACCCTTGTGGGTTTATATTTTATGAGTTTTTGTGTAAGACCATGGAGATGACTTTCCCTTCCTCATAAAATCACCATCTTTACTTTATCCACTATGACTTTTTTATAATGTGTTTGCAAAGGTCATGAGTTTTTTTTATCCTTGTTCTCAGCTTTGGATTTTGCTTCTTTTATAGATAAAATTTACACAACAATAAAGTGTTAAATTTTTTTTCTACAATTCCCTCATTATTATGATAAGGAATCACACATAACTATCATTGTATCCATTTTTCACCCTTTATCACATTTTTTTGATTTAAATTAATTTAAATTGTTTCATGTCTCATTCCTCTTGATTTCCTTTCCCTACAATCCACATTGGATAAAAAAAGTTCAAAGTTAAGATAACACTTTTATTTCACCTAACTTAATGAGATTATTAGACACAATGATCTCTAAGTTCTCTCTCTTATAAACTAAATCCAAAGTATTCAAATGAAAGTAATCTTTAGCACCCATGTTTAGTCTTCTGAATCTGTATAGCAGAAGACTAGAAAAAAACCATCAAGAAAGTTAAAAGCCTAATCATTTGAAATAAAAGGTAACGATATAAAAAATGTAATATATAAATTTCAAAATAAAAAATCATATTAAAAGACATGATTACAAACACATCTCCTATCTCCAATCAAAGCTCAAAATCCATAGTTGGCCTCACAGTAGAGCCGATGTCCATTGGGGTGTGGTAGGCTAGTAGATTAGAATAGGATAATTCAATAAAATCTATGGTGATACTTATTTTATCATGCAAGTACCTAATTTTCATAATATATTGATGACTCTATAAGGGGTCTTGAGGAATAGGGAACATGTTGTGGGAAAATAGCTCCATTTTAGTTTTTTATGAATATAACCTTCATGGGATGATCAACATACTTCATTTATTAATCTAATATTTTTGTGGATATGAGAATTTATTTAGATTATTTAAGGTCAAAAGTCCTCTTGTTTCAACAAACCTAATATTAGTGTCTTGATTTTGATAAATATTTCTTCTATGTTCATTTTTCCTTCATTCTCCCCTCCACCCATTTCATTTCCCTATTGACAGGTAAGTGTGATTCTAAATCTATTTTCCCTTATTCTATATTCCCTCTTCTTCACATATTAAAAACATGATAACACTACTTTGTTTTAGTTTTATCTATCTTTAGAATCAAACAATATGTTTGAGTGACTATGGATTATTTTCTTTATACCATGGTTTTACATTTTTTTGCCTTGATTTATTTTACCATTTATTATTTTTGTACTACCCCTTTTTGTAGACACCTAAGTCCATTTCTAATTTCATGTACTTTTTTCATTGATGATTGAGTAAGGATTATTACTGCTCACTCATCAATGTCATTTTACCATTTTACTTACCCATCTTTGTTTAAGTAAGGATTATTAATGATTTTACATTTATGTTTTATTACCATCCTCTTTGACATGTATCTTTGGTTTGACTTGGTGAGTTTGATTTTCTTACTTAAGGTTTACCTGTTTGAGTTTTTTAGTCTTTAGTAGCCTTAGCTTTTTGGTTACCTGATTTACTCTAAATTTTAACGTAGTCATTTAGTCTAACATAACACTTATCACCCTACCTTGACAAGTTTCTAAGTATGTCTTGTCCACATAACATCAATTATCTTGGCTTTCTTGCATTTATTTGTTTTTGATCTTTAGTTTTATATCCTTGGGTTTGTTGAAAGTAATATCTGTGCCCTCCATGATCAAAATTACAAACATAGTAGACAAACATCTAGTGATAAAGGTAAATCAAGGTATACATACCTTACTTTTTAGTTATTTCCATTTTAGTCATTAAATTTCAGTTATTTTTGCTTTAAAACATTGCATTTTTTTTAGCTTCAGTGTTATGTATTTCTATGTTCTTTTCTCGAAGCACCATCCCATGTTACACCTGAGTGAAACATGATGAGTATCAAGTGGGAAATATGTATACACATAATATTTTTAATTTTTATCAATTATTGATGCTTTTTATCTTGCAGGATCCCATTGAGTCTCAATCTCTCTGAGTGGATGCTTTAAGGGGTGCACTGAGAAAGGGGTGGGAAAACCATTAGTGATTTTTAGGATTGTTGTCCTTTACTGCCACTTTATAGCTACATAAACATAACCTAAAAAAATTCCCTTAAGTTTTTCCTTCTCTTTTGTACCCTGCTTTAGTTATTTCCTGCCTTCATTAACCCTTCCCTAGCCTAAAATCCTTTTTGACAGTTTATGTTACACTATTAGCCCCATCAACCTTGTAATCTAATTGATAAAACTTATTTAGGGTCTAGGTCAGCCCATGGATGAAATAAATCAAGACTTAATTTGTTTTTATCAATAATTATATAATGTCAATTGGGTCGACCTTGTTGGCCTAAACTTTCAAAAAGGACTATGGTTAGATTCAACTATATAAATACATTCATTTCACCATTATTGGAGAGATAACAAGAGTTAATTATTCAATTGTGTTTATTTACAATTTTCTCTTCTACCATTCTACTTGATGAGTCTTAGCTTAAGATTTTTACTTGGAGAAGAATCTTGTCTTGTGAAAAAGTTTTGGATGCTTTGGCCTTTCTTAGTGATCCTTAAAAACCAAAACTTCTTGAAAATCACCTTTGGCCAAGGGAGAGATTGAGTCTCAATGGGTTTGTCTTCAAGGTAAGTATCTCTAACTTTTATCCTCTCTTTAGTAGTTATAAGTAACATAAGTAAAGGATTTTGCATATATTTTTCACTCCATGTATTAGGGTTCCACCTATACATAGATTAAATAGGATTCTCTTATGCGTGTTTAATTTTATGTTTACTAACCCCACTTTGTGCCACAAAATTTAGTGAGCACTAAATTAGACTTTGATTTAATTTTTATTAGTTAATTTGAATATGAAAACATATGACCTAGTTATGGTTATTGCATAGTTTTGCTTGACTGGAGGCTTTGGAACCCTCCCTAATGATATTATTATGGTAAGAGATCTTTTGGATAGGTCTAGCAGATCTATTTTGGTCATGACCTTAAATATTTAATGTATCTATAAATATAAGTGTAAGCACAATTTATCTTCTTCGATCTCAGATTAGTTTATAAATCATTTACATTTAATTTTTCATACACTTCCCATATGTGGTATCTCATATCACCAACATCTATGATAACATTTATAAAATTTGTTTCATAGAATGCATGTTGATGGTAAAGATATGGTTGACCAAGTAAAACATATCATACCTATAATGGTGTAACTTTACAAAGGACTACATCTTGAAAAGGCTTTATTTTGTACACTAGGTGACGCTGTTGAGTGACACGTTTATCTAAGCCCATATTGAACCATGTGATGGAGTATGTTTGTGGGTGAGGCTTTAATGACATGTTTAATATTTGAATTGAATTAAGAGAAATCCTTTTTTTCTAACTTCCATTGTCAATGATGATGTGTACTAGTTGATCATTGATCTACATTTGTGAATGGAAAAATATTTTTACTTCTTCTAAATCTGTGTTGGAATAAGTGATGTTTACTATAGGCTGTACCTACCATAGCACTAGTTTTAGAATCCATGATTTTTTGACCTTTCTCTAGTGTCATAGTGATTGTACCCACTTCCTAAAGCTGTACAATTATACTTTTATGAGCACAGCACTCTTCATTAGAGTGATTGTTAGAATTATGAACTAAGCACCACTTCTTAGTTTTAGATTATTGATTTTGATTGTTTGACAACATCTTCTTCTAAGGTTGGCACAAATCATCATTCTCTTGTTTAGGTTTTTAATTAGAATGAATAGATTGTAGTTTTTCTCGAGTTTTAGAATCTTCTTTATCAATCTTCAGTTTCACTTTTGGTTTGAACTTGCAATTAAATCATGAACTATACTTCAAAACAAGATTTTGCTTAGATTCATGAACATTTTATTCTAATACTAAAGTGTTAAAAGTGTCTATGTATTTATACACATATTGATCATGAACTTGGTGCAACTCAAATAAATTGATGTACTAGTCATCATAGTTTCTAATAGGGTAATAGGTTAATTTGAGTACTTCTATGAAACCATTCTAGGTATCTATAGGTGTGTTTAAGTTAAGATCTTCACATGCTTCATGTGTAGTATGATAGTTTACCCATCATTTATATATTGAGAAAGAAATTTTAATTAAAGTGGATGTAATCTTTTCTTGGTTAGATAAATGATTCAATGCATAGTATGAACACATCAGATTAGGCTAGTTATCAAGGGCATCTGCATCTATTATTCCTTCAAAAATAGGGATGTCTAGGTTGACTTGTACCTTGTAGGGTGTGTGACCACCAAATGGTCACTGTGAATGTGATGCATGGAAAGAGTGTGAACATGATTGATGATCTATAAACTAGGTATATATTCTACATTGAACTTAACCAACATGGATCATTTTAATCTCTTAACATAATTTTGGTGTTCTATATTTGTACCCTAGCTGAGAAGGGGATTATTTAGGTCCTCTTACTTAAATCTAGTTCAACATGGGACTGATCCTAGGTTATGGGTATCCTAATAATATATCATATCTCTAGAGAAGGCCAACTTACTTTTGGATCTATCACTATACTAAACCTAAACTAGCACTTGCTTGGAAAAGGGAGAGAGATTTAACAATAATTTATGAAAGTATGTAAAAAAAGGTGATACACAAATGATTTGATCACTCAAACTCACACAAGACGCACTATAAGATGCATTCAAGACTATAAAAAATCACTCACATCATTATTTCACAACGAGGCATCAATTAACTATAAATCTAGTATGGGAGGGTAGTTATCCACTTCCAAAACTAACCAATAAACCATATATTGCACTTAGAATGACTTTTGAGGCTTTTCAAAAATAAATCATGAAGGTGAGGAAATTTAGATAGAGGCAAGTAAATCATACATGCAGTTAAGAAATATATGAACTCATAGACACACTTTAATTCAATTGTAAAATGAGGAATTCAATCTCTATTATATTAGATAGGTGTTACAATACAAATCTTAGTAGAGTTTAGTCATACCGAAAGAGAGGGATACATTTCAAGGCTTGAAAGATTTTATTTATAAAAAAGTGAAAGAGAGAGAGAGCTATGCATTGAAAGAGGCCCAACTAATTTTGATGGATTGACACTAATTTGAGGATGTTGAGTCATGATCTTATCAAGAAATAAAGTCCTAGTAAAATAATTGAATGCACCATTGATCTTTATCCAACTACCAGGTCACCTTCTTCGGAATCTACGCTAGCTTTCAATCGATCTATTCATGAGAACCAACTCTTCATTCCTTGTAACTAACAGAGTCATGTCACTCTATAGATCAAAAACTAATCATTTTTATTGGTTTTCTTGTAGCATTCATGTCAAAGTTCACCAACTATTTGATCTTATTTTGATAATGGTTTCCAACCCTTGATCTATATTAGGTCTTCATTAGTAGGGATTTAATCCTAAAATATTAACCCAAGTCAAAAACTACTTAGTTAACCTATATTGAAAGCTTCTCGAGCTCACCTTTATTTGATTAGCCATTAAAAACTAACTCGAACCATTAACATGTTAACCCCTTTCACTCTATTATATCTTATTTATTTGGATGAATGCTAATCATTGATCTTATACCAGTTGAAGGTGATGTTGACACTTGGAATACACACAATTTATTTCTAGATTTGTTGACTTCCTTGACCTCGACTCGCCATTGATTGAATATGTGATTAAATGTGTCATCGATTTATTGGGACCCACTATGCTATCAGTCACCTCACACTGATGGATCTTCTATCTATTGAACACCGACCATTGATATCCAATGTTTGAAATCAAATGGCTATTTCCATGGATTTAATTTGACATTTGTATGAATGCCTTATTGACTTCTTGATCTTATGTGTGTCATTAGATCTTCACTCAAATGGAATATAGACTATCGATCTTGGACCCATTTGAATATAAATGACTATTTATCATAGCTTAAACTTTGACATCTGCATGCTTGTCACTAAATATTTAAAAACCAATGGTCATGTTCTATGCTTGAATTTAAATGTCATACGAATGTCTTGGGATTTTGAATTCAAAGGACTATTTTCCATGGCTTGATTTTGACACTTGCATGACTGTCAGACCTACTGGATGCACTTCCCCATAACAAACCATTTTTTCAGAGCTTTTGCATTGGTATTTTATCTCAAAACTATTTCCTTAGGTTTTTTGTTTTGGCCACTTTCCTCGAAAGAAAATAGGTCTTTGGATCATTTGTTATGGATAAAATATTTGAAAGAACTTGGTCCTCAATTTTTTTGTGGACAAAATGTCCAAAAGAATTCTATGCCTTCGATAAAATTGCTAAAACAATTTTTATAAGAGAATTATTCAAGAACTTTATTTTAGATAAAATGTCCAAAAAAATGCTACCCTTTGATTTTTCTATGGACAAAATGATCACAAGAATGCTATGCCTTCAAAAACATTGTTCGGACAATTTTCTCAAAAGAATATGTCTTTGGGATTTTAGTTTCGGATAAAATGTCCAAAAGAATTGAAATTATCAAAACAAAGCCCAAAATATTTCCTAAGTAAAGACTTAGCCAGAAAAAGGTTTTCCACTTAGCCTTTTTAAACCCTGTAGGCTCTCCTAGACCTGTACTTGAACTCTTGATTGATCTTTACAAGATTGAACACCATGAAAACTTGTTTAAACCCTTTAGAAATTGAAAAAATACACTTTAAGTAAACTTAAAGTGTTTCAAAATCTTTGCTTCATCAATGGTCCACTCATTCCATCTAGACCTCTATATAGCTCAACCATCAAATCACTCTCTAGGAAAGACTCTTTATGTGGGCCAAAAATGGTCATATTTAGAGACTTAGCTAGGTAGTATTCCTGCTATGCTCAAGAACCCAGAATCTCTATGTCTCTTAGACCATTTACATTGATTGAAAGAATCCTCTTGACTTGTAAAGACAAAGAATTCCAATAAATAGGGAAATAAATAAACTTGAAAGGGAAACTAACCTAATAAAACAAAGGCAACAAATCTACTAAAAAATTGTGAAAAAAGCACTTATTTGAAAAAAATAAAAAATAAACTAATGTGTTAGAATAAAACTTAGAGAAAAATCAAGACCAACTATGTACAAGGAACTTACCTTTCTCAATAGCAATGTTTCAGATGTATCCCATTTACTAGGATAGGAAGCTATTCACCATCCATCTTTATAAGATGGAAAGCATCATGGGATTTGTAGATAGAGACTATGTATGGACCACTCCAGAGAGAGTTAAATTTTGTGTGCCTTCTTGGCTTAGCTCTGTCCTCATCCTACTTGAGGATTGAATCTCCTTGAAAACTTCTTGAAGAAGATCCTTTGTCAAAAGATCTCTTTACCATTACTCGATGGACCTCCATATCCAATATGGACTGATGTCTTATCTCTTATAGCTCCATGAGATCATCATATCTGATTTCTATTGGATCATTCTCCAAAATCTCAAGTTGATGCATTAGTTCCAAAATAGGGAATTCAAGAGAAATAGGCATTCTTGCTTCCTTACCATATACTATCTTGTATGGAGAATTGGCTATTAAACTTTTATAGGTGATCCTATCAGCCCATAAAGATGACTTCAATTTGAGATGCCATGATATCTGATCATCTTTAACAGTCTTCCTAATGATCTTTAATGAATTCTTGTTTATGGATTCAGTAAGGCTATTACCTTATGTATAATAGTTTGATGAGGTACTGAGAATAACACTATATTGAATTACCCATTGGCTGATCTTAGACCCCAAAAAATTCATAGCATTGTCAAAAATAATAGTTGAAGGGAATCCAAACCTAGTAAACAAACTTTCATAGAAGTCCAGAACATTGGTTTCATTGGCTTCTTTTAATGCTACTGCTTTTGTCCATCTAGTAAAATAATCTATGGCAGTTAGGATCCACTTGTGTCCTGAGCTTGAAGGTGGGTTAATGAGACCAATAAAGTCCAATCCCCATTAGATAAAACATTGATTCACTAAAATGGGTTGGATAGGTAAGCCTACAAGCTTAACTTTCCCAACAAACATAGTAAATTGTCTATATTTCCTAGTCCACGTATGACAATCACCAAATAAACTTGGCTAATAATACCCACATCTCATGATCTTGTAGTATATGATCCTTGCTGAATATGGCTTCCACCATGTCTATCATGGAATTTCTTAAGTAGTCTTTGTGTTTGACCTGACTCTATGCACCTTAGTAACATGCCATTTATATCCTTTTTGAACAACACACTATCAACAAGAAGAAAAGGAATTGACTGCAATCTGAAATATCTCCTCTTCGAAGGGGTAAAATAAAAAAGATAAACACTATCTTATAAGTATCTTACCATATCTTGGAACCATCTGGAAGGTGAGGTGTGATTAGTTATAATTTCTTCATTTGTTGACACCATAACAACCTCATTAGACTCTTATAAATCCTGGGCTAGATGTTCATAAAGTACTTTGCCTCTAATCAGTGTTATTTGATATCAACATCATATTCCATGACCTTGGTTATTTAACTAGATCTCTTATCATTTATATCCTTTTTCAAGAGGAAATCCTTGACACTTGGATGTGCAACCATTAAATGTATTGTTAAGGCATGGAAACCTAGAACCACAAACCTGGGTCTGATTCCAACTTGTCAGGATCTTGCTCCTCAATAAGAGCACAATATGATTACCTTGTATAAGCAACTAATCATGGAATTAAACCAGAATTAACAAGTAACTAGAATTCACAAATGACATAAAATATGAGAGACAATACACAATCTTGTATTAATACTCATGCCAGAAGGAAATACAATGAAGATGCCACAATCTTCCACACCTCTCAGATGTACAGATCTCTTTCCCTCAAGAGTTCACTCTCCTACCAAAAACGGTCCAAACACACAACTCAAACACAGAGTTGGTGTTCACCTCCAACTAGTCAGTAATAACACTGCCAGTACCAAGCACTCAAAAGTACTTCAAGTAGATCTCCCATGAACCTGCAACAACCTGCAACTCAAATGATCTTAGTTACCATGTTGAACTTCTTCCTGATCTTGAAACAACTTGTAGATCACCTGTTCTTACAATTGGAAGGATCTCTTCCTTGCCTTAATCCTTGATCCTTAATTACAATACATGCCAATGAGTCTATAAATAGATCCCATACTAAACAATAACTTAGACTTCTAATTTACAATAATTAGACACGCAGCTTAAGACTCAAAATAGCCTTTACATGCAAACAATCAGTTCAACAAACTAACTGTTCATGCAACAAGCAGTTCTGGAACCGCACAGGCGACCGACATCGGTCCCTATCTGTCTGGATATGACCGACGTCAGCTGACTCTTGTCGATGTCAGTTGCCTTTCTGTTCACCTCTGACCGATGTCGGTTGCGCTACTGATGCTGGTATCCCTAAAACTCAGCAACCTCCTCCATGTTTGCAAACAATGAAGCTTTTAGCTCCATAACCTAACAATCTCCCACTTAGAGATAAATAGCTGCACCTATACCTATACCTGTACATCATCTAGTTTGTTTCCTTGGCTTTGTATCCCTCTTTAAGATCACTCTTGAAGACCAACCACCACAAATCCTGTGGTACACCTCCTATCATCCAAATCACCTACCACATTCGCATCTACAAACCCATGTAGAAAAGAACTTGACCTTGCATAGCATGTGCACCTACTGCTGGTCCTTCTCAGATACCTGAGAATCCACTGAATTGCCCTCCAGTGCTTCTTTCCTAGATTGACCCAAACTTGCTGAAAACTCCTACTGCTTGGGAAATCTTAGGTCTAGTACATACCATGCACTTAACCTCATTATGTGAATCAGGACACTATTCATAGAACTGTCCAACCATCGGCGTGCTAACCGGTTTCACACAATCATCTGAAGACAAAGTCAGCCTGTGACCTTCCATGTCTCTAAAACACACTCATGCCAAAGAATCTTGCTGCTCCCAGATTCCTCATGACACACCTCTGAACTAACTTTACCTTTAGTTCAACAACTCCCTGTATGTGTAACCCTACAACAAGAACACAATACAGTAACAAGATAATGTAGCTAATATTATCCAACCTGGTAAAGAGAAACACAATGGTCAAACCTCCATTGTCCTACAGCTTACACAAAACCATATACCCTAGCCTTTCGTCTCACGTGTCCATTCCCACTCTTCTTTATCTTGAACATCCATTTATCTCTCAGTGCTTTCTTCTAGCTGGCAACTCCATCAAAAAACTCCCATTTGGTTCTTCTCCAAGGAATCACATCCTTCATCCATGCCAAGCTCCCACTATTTCCTGGATCTACCTGCTCTGCTTCTTTAATAACTTCCTGGTTCTTGACCATTAATGAGCAACAAGTAGTGTAAAGAAGGGAAATGATGAATTTGAGGCTTACTTACCCTTTAAGTCCTCCATATGGGCGCTTGAGACTCCTTGACAGCTTGCTGTCTGCCCAAAATCTATCTCAGTGACCGATGCTGGTCACATCTCAGTCTGCACCTGATCGACATCGATTCCATGTGACTGCCTCATCACCGACGTGATTCCCCTGACCGACACTGGTGTTTATTTATCTGGAGTCACCAACATCCGGCTACACATATCCGACATCGATCCCTGTCTAGATGCCAATGCCAGTTTTCTAATCGACGTCGATCTTTGTGTTTTACTTGTGAGTGATGACTTTTACCCACGAGCTCCTTTTAGATCAAACCCTTGTCCATATCAACCTTGATCTACTCAAAATTCTTCAGCCCCTTATGCTGATCTCTGTCTATCATCTTCTCCTTAAAAACCAAGGCTTTCTTGTTCTTATCACGAACATCAAATTTCTCAAGAAATGTCACTTTCTTCTTTTGCTTATAGAAATCTCGATCCATGCTTTTCAAATCCAAAAGCATACCCTTTGACTCAAGAATGTGCATCCCCTTCTTATTCATGTGACCAAGCCTATTAAGCCACATCTTCGAATCTACAGTTGAAGTAGATAAACCAGAAAGAGAATCAGTAATACAAGTAGATAGATAAATCGTACCTACTTTCTTACCTCTTGCTACAACAAGTGCACCCTTGGTAACCTTCCAAAAGTCCACTGTGAGAGTTACTGTGCAACCCTCATCACCCAACTTTCTAATAGAAATCAAATTCCGCTTCAGGACTGAGATATGCATGACCTCCTTCAACACCCATGTGTTGCCCATCTGCAATTTCAGCTTCACTTTTCCTTTGCCAACCATTTGACAAGGCTTACCATCCCCTAAATAAATTTATCCAAAGTCTCCCTGGACATATTCATGAAAAAATTCCCTATTTGGGGATGCATGGAAAGAGGCACTAGAATCTAAAACCCAAGATTCTACTTTATCCAAAAAACATACCAGAGCATCTTGTGCAACAATACCTGCAACAGCTACAACATCTACTTCTTTAGTTCCTTCTTGCTGATCTTCAACCAACCAACAATCTCTCTTTACATGCCCTTTCTTTCCACATTTCCAGTAGGTTATTCTACCATACTTGGACTTGGATCTCCTGCCTATCTTTGACCTTGATCTCCCATGCTTGATCTTCTCTCTTTGCCTTCCCCTACTTTCAACACTCAAAGCATTCCCTGATGATTCACCTGTGCTTTTCCTGTGAATTTCTTCATTCAAGATTACACTCACAACATCATCCACTTTTAAGATCTTTGAAGCAGACGCAGTATTACTAACTACCATTACCAAACTCTCCCAACTCTTAGGTAATGAGCATAAGATTAAGAGAGCCTTAATTTCATCATCAAAAACAATATTGACTAAATTTAACTGGTTTACCAAACCATGGAAATCACTAAGACGACTATGTACAGATCCAGCTTCCAACATTTGCAAATTAAATAATTGCTTCATAAGAAATACCTTATTTGAAGCTGAGGGTTTTTTGTATAAATTTGCCAAAGATTCCATCAACTCTACCGTTGTCTTAGCCTGTGATAAGTTGGAAATCACAGACGATGCAAGACTCAACCTTATAGATCCCAGAGCCTTCCGATCAACAATCTCCCATTCTTCATCCTTCATATCTTTGGGCTTGCATGTAACCCCACCTAAAGGTAAGTACAAATCTTTTTGATACAGATAATCTTCTATCTATATCCTCCATAATTGATAGTTTTTGCCATTAAAATTCTCTATTCATAGCTTACTTTCTTCTGCCATTGCTATACTCCCACTCAAACAAAAACCCCTGTGAGTGACCTGTAATCAACAAACACTAACCAGATCTGATACAACCTGTTAGTAACCCAACCAAAAGCTCTGATACCACTTTGTTAGGGACTGAAAACCTAGAACCACAAACTTGGCTCTGATTCCAACTTGTCAGGATCTTGCTCCTCAATAAGAGCACAATATGATTACCTTGTATAAGCAACTAATCACAGAATTAAACCAGAATTAACAAGTAACTAGAATTCACAAATGACACAGAATATGAGAGACAATACACAATCTTGTATTAATACTCATGCTAGAAGGAAATACAATGAAGATGCCACAATCTTCCACACCTCTCAGATGTACAGATCTCTTTCCCTCAAGAGTTCACTCTCCTACCAAAAATGGTCCCAACACACAACTCAAACATAGAGTTGGTGTTCACCTCCAACCAATCAGTAATAACACTGCCAGTACCAAGCACTCAAAAGTACTTCAAGTAGATCTCCCATGAACCTGCAATAACCTGCAACTCAAATAATCTTACTTACCATGTAGAACTTCTTCCTGATCTTGCAACAACTTGCAGATCACTTGTTCTTACAATTGGAAGGATCTCTTCCTTGGCTTAATCCTTGATCCTTAATTACAATACATGCCAATGATTCTATGAATAGATCCCATACTAAACAATAACTTAGACTTCTAATTTACAATAATTAGACACGTAGCTCAAGACTCAAAATAGCCTTTACATGCAAACAATTAGTTCAACAAACTAATTGTTCGTGCAACGAGTAGTTCTGGAACTGCAAAGGTGATCGATGTCAGTCCCTGTCTGTCTAGATATGACCAATGTCAGTCGACTCCTACCAATGTCAGTTGCCCTTCTGTTCATCTCTGACCGACGTCGGTTATGCTACCAACGCTGGTATCCCTGGAACTCAGCAACCTCCACCATGTTTGCAAACACTGAAGCTTTTAGCTCCACAACCTAACATGTATCTTGTTATTGGATAAAAAGTATCTAAACTTTTTTAGAGACATTATAACTAAAAGTACTTTCTTCTCAACAAAAGAATACCTTGTTTCATATTCTTCTAATCCTTAATTAAATAAGGCTATTGGATGCTCTATAACATCTTGATTCTGTTGCATGAGGATACTTGAAATAATGTCAATGATAGCATAGGTATACAAGAATAAATCCTTTGTGAAATTAGGGTTTAAAAGTGTAGGAGCATTGGCTATAGCCTTATTGATCTCTTTAAATCTTCGTACTCCTTTAGACCAGCTAAAAATCTAACCCTTCTTTAGCATGGCTGTGATTGGCCTAGTTAAAGTAGCAAAATCTAAAATGTATCTTCTAATGAAATTGATCTTGCCTAAGAAGCTTTACAAGTATTTCTTGTGTTTAGGTAAGGAAAGTGAAAGAATTGAGTCTATCCTATCAAGATCAATGTTTGTACCATGTTTTGAGATCATGTGTCTAAGAATCCTACTTTCATGAATAGAGAAAACACACTTTTTGGGATTTAAAGACACCCCAAATTGCCTACACCTTTTAAACACTTATTTTAGGTGAATCATATACTCATCTACACTATTAGATAACATTTTTATATCATCCAATAAAATAAGTATAAACTTATTAAGGAAACCCTAAAATTCCATGTCCATATATTTCTAAAAATTTGCTCCGACATTGGATAAACCAAAAGGCATCTTTCTATATGCAAATGTCCCCCACTTTGTGGTGAAGGTTGTATTAAACTGGTCTTCTTCTTTGACTAAAATCTATTTATAACCATTGTATCCATCCAATAAGGAAAACATTTTTAAACCTATAAATAAATGTAAATTTTTCTCCATTGGCAATGGATAATGGTTTTTAAGAAAGGCCTTGTTCAAGTCACAAAAGTCAACACATAGTCTTATTTTGCCATTACTTTTCCATAATGGAACAAGGTTTGCCACCAAAGTTGAATGCTTAATTGGAAATATTATAGTTGACTCAATAAGTTTATGGAACTCATCTCTCATCAAAGGCTCAAGCTTTGTGTTAATTAACATTTGTCTTTGTCTGACTGACTTATTCTCATCCTCTAACTCAATAGTATGTTGAGCTAGACTTTGATCAAATCCTTTAAGGTCACTATACTACCATGTAAATACATCCATAAAACTTGAACATAACTTAATAAAAGTTTATTTCTCTGAAGATGTACACAATTTACCCAACTTTAAGCTCTTACCAGTTGCACTCTCCACATTTATATAGTGTTCTTCCTTGGTTAACAAGGAAAGTTTTTCTTTTCTCAATTCATCATCTCTATTGAATATATTTTTAAGGGTGACCAACCCTTTAAGAAACTTATTTGTCTTCAATTACACAATATGGTCACCATACTACTACAGATGCTTGTCTTGGTTACTTGAAGAGAATTTAGCTTCCTTTTATAATAACCTAACAATCTAACTATCATATTCAAATACTTTCTAATTTTCATGGTTGTCTAGGACAAAAGGCCTTATAATCACCTTGATGTGTGATTTAACCTTTTCATTTTTTATGTCATCGAGGATACTTAACTGTGGCCCAGTGATAGCCAAGCTATCTGCATGCTTGCTCTTATTTCTTGATACAACACAAATATTAAAATATTGAAAGTATTCTAGTAAAACCCATACTCTATGATTATATGACCTAAGTAGTGGGTTATTTCATACATTAAGTCCTCTTACTTGGTGAACTACTAGTTCACTATCACCAAAGACATGTAAGGTATTGACCTTTATCTTTCTTACCCATTACAAGTCATGTACTAGTGCTTCATATTCAACAACATTATTGGAAAAACCAAAATAAAACTTGAGAGAAGAGAAATAAATTTGATTGGATAGAGAAATTAACATCATTCTATCCCCAGTGCCATGTTTGTTCTTAGATCCATCAAAGTATAGTTGACATAGGCTATCACTAGGCCGATTATCTTCCATCAATGCTAGAATTGGTGTATCATTTTCATGAAGGCAATAGAATGTAAGTACTTCTTTAATTAACTTGTAAGGATCATGCCCATGGAAATTAGATTCCCACTCATCAAATAAAATATTTATAACTCCATCTAAAGGTGATTTAGTTTTTACCTCACTATTTTTTAGTACCTTGTTTGAGATAACACAATTAGTGTTCACCATACTTGGCATATATGGCTCCAAATGAAATATTACAATAGGTTTATAACATATTGTTACCTTAGTACCATACCTAGTTCTGAACATTAAGTAGGTCCAATCAATTGACAAATTTCCTCCAATCTTTAAGGTAAAGTCCCTTGAAAGACACAGTAAAATAGGGAGGCAAGTCCACTACTATTACATATTGATGAATGGTAACACTATGGTAAACATGTAATGCCAAATTTAGATCTTTGATGATGTCCAATAGTTTTATTGGTGACCCATCCAATTGAAATACTCTCTTGGTATTTGGTTCATATACAAGACTAATCTTGTCTGCAATTTGCTTGGGCATGATAGTGCTATTAGCTCCACTATCTACCATACAATTATGGACTAAATAGTTACCAATAATAAGAGAGAGATAAAAAAGAGGGGTTTTGTTTGATTTGACATTGGTTTTGTCCACCTTTGTCATGTTATGTACCTACTGATCAAGTTGCTTGATTTTTTGGTCTAAATTAGCCAAGACAACTCCTTATTTCTCAACTGGTTCTTTAGACATCTTAAGAGTTGAAAGATCTTGAATGAGCATGTATTTTTGACATGGAATAGAAAAGGAATCCCACATGCTAATGATAACATTTTATTTCTTAATTTGATCTATTATGCTGAATGAGGCTCCAATAGCCTTTGGCTATAACTTTTGAACCACTAATTGTTCTCTAGTTAGAGGTATTTGGGGGGCCTTCCCTGCCTCTGCATTCTAGCTCTTTTGTGTTATGGGGATAGTAGGTTAATCCTTAAAAATTTTAGGAAAAATGTTAGGAACACTAGAAGTATTGATCAAATCTTGAGTTTCCTCAACCACTCTTATTTTAGCTCTAATTAGAGCTACAACTTGACCATTTACATTGTAAGTCTCACCAATATGATTGAATACAATATGATCATCCAATTGCCAATTCATATTGATGGCATTAGGTTGCCTTTGATCTTGTTGAGCCTCTTTTTGGGATTGCATATTCATGTCTTGATACTGACCACTTTGAAGAGAGAACTCTTGCTATGTTATTTGTGGCATAATAATATATTGTGATACCAAGGCTTGAATTTGGATGTCGGCTGCCAACCTAAATCTTGCATCAAGTTGTTTTGAGGAGCAATAACTTTTGAACTAGAAGGTATATTAGGATTAGGGGCTGCATGTGGCTTAGTTTGGGTTATAGATCCTTGATTTTGGTAAGTTTGTATATTATATTTATTACCTTGATAAGGAGGTCTTTGGTTATTGAAAGACTAATAAGTATTTTAGTTTTGTTATTGATAAGGTCTATCTTGTATTGTCATCTCTTGAGTTGAATGATATCATTCCCAAAATATTGTAGCATACTTTTAAGATCTCCAATATCACTAGCTTGATTATAAGGGGATACAACTTGGGATTTTGGAGATGGAATATGAGCTATAGATGGAATTTGAGGAACTTGAGGAGGAGGAACATGTTGTAATTCTAGGAATATGGTCATTAAAGGCCTTGGAGCAAGATTACCAGCTTGTATCAAGCTATTTTATTCTCTTATTATAAGTTCACATACATTTAGCAAAATATTACCACTCGTATCATGACACTAATATTAAAATTAAGGGCCTTTAGGTGGTACAAAAATGCATACTTTAGGGATGTTCTAACCAATTCAGGGATTCTAGTATATCTATTTTTGAATCTAAGGTTAAAATCAAACAAGAAATCATGGGGGTACCTTTATATGGTAGTCAATTATTCAACCAAAGATAAATGATCAAAATTGTCTTCAAATTCCTTAACTAAAACTATGCCTAAATCATCCCAAGTAGCAATGGAGGTCAAAGGAAAATTCATATACTATTGAAATGCTTTTCCCTTAAAGGAAACAACAAGTAGTTTGATAGCCACATTATCTTGAGTAACATTCTGAACATAACATAAGTTGGTAACATCTTGAATATGCTCAATAACAATAGTTTTATCCCATTCTCCTGAGATGAAAGGGATAATATTTAAGGTAGACATAGGGATGTCATCATATTGGGCCAAATTTAAGGGATTACCCCTATTAAATGATATAAACACTTAATTTATGACTACCATTTGGGAAAAAGGGATTTGACTAATGGGGACAATAGCTTAGACTAATACAATAGGATGGTCAGAAGGTGATTTTTTTAAAGGATAAGGTATAGTCCTATTGAATCTTACTTTTTTATAAGAATTAGAAGGTAGCTCAATGAAT
Organism: Torreya grandis; assembly: GCA_037957365.1. Taxonomy (NCBI): domain Eukaryota; kingdom Viridiplantae; phylum Streptophyta; class Pinopsida; order Cupressales; family Taxaceae; genus Torreya; species Torreya grandis. Next base: position 1,049,560 of record JARHVA010003779.1, read on the forward strand.
TCAAAAGGAATACCTTTACTTGATGACCTTGTTTTAACCTTTGACATGAGAATGATGTCTGAAACTCTAAAAATTAAAGGGTCTTCAACTTCTAATGATGGTGGATGTCTCCTCCTATTGAAAATACTTTAATTAACTTCAAAATTTAGATATTCCAAGGAAAATGTCCCACCGGGTGTGCCAAAATTGTCGATGTTCTAGATTTGCACTTTGGCTAAGAAGGGGATTGTTAAAGTCCTCTTACTCAAATCTAGTCCACTATGGGACTGATCCTAGGCTATGGGTATCCTAATAATGGATCATACCTCTGGATAATGCTGACTTCTTTTTGGATCTATCACCTATACTAAACCTAAACTAACACTTTCTTGGAAAAGGGAGAGAGATTTAACAATAACTTGTGAAATCATGTAAAAGAGGTGATACACCAATGATTCAATAAATCAAACTCACATAAAACACACTATAGGATGCATTCAAGATTTAAAAAAATCACTCACATCATTATTTCACAAAAAGGCATCAATTAGCTATAAATCTAGCATGGGAGGGAAGTTATCCACTTCCATAACTAACCAATAGACCATATATTGCACTTGGAATGACCTGTGAGGATTGCCAAAAGTAGATCATGAAGGTGATGAAATTTAGACAAAGGTGAGCAAAGCATACATTAACTTAAACAATTAATTAACTCAAAGACACACTTCAATTCAACTACAAAATGAGGAATTCATCTCTATTATATCAGATAGGTGTTACAATACAAATTTTGATATAGTTTAGTCATACCAAAAGAGGGATACATTTAAAGGATTAGAAGCCTATATTTATAGAAAAAGGAAATTTAAAGAGAGAGAGAAAGAGTTGTGTATTAAAAGAGGCCCAACCATTTTCAATGGATTACCACCAATTCAAGGATGCTGAGTCATGATCTTATCAAGAAATAAGGTCCTTGTAAGAGAATTGAATGCTCCACTGATCTTTATCTAACCACTAGGTCACCTTTTTGGGACTCTACACCAACTTTAAATTGATCTATTCATGAGGACTAACTCTTCATGCCTTGGAACTGATAGATCCATGTCACTTTATAGATTGAAAACAAATATTTTATTGGTTTTCTTGTAGCATTCATGTCAAAACTCACCAACTGTTTGATCTTGTTTTAAAAATAGTTGCCAACCCTTGTTGTGTATTAGGTCTTAAAAAACCTATTTTTTCTCTGTTGAGCTTCATTGGTGGGGATCTGATCCTAAAATATTTTCCCAAGTCAAAAACTTCTTAGTCAACCTTTATTGAAAGATGTTCAATCTGGATTTTGTTTGATTAGCCATCAAAAACTAACTCGGACCATTGACATGTTGATCTATTTTGCTCCATTAGATATTAATTTTCCAGATAGATGCTGAGCATTGATCTTCTACCAATTGAAGGCATTATTGACACTTATCATGCATACATTTTCTTTCTAGTTCTGTTGACTTCCTTGACCTCCACCTACCATTGATCTGAATACATGATTGATTTCATGTCATTGATTTGTTAGGACCCACTATCCTATCAGTCACCTTGCACCATTGGATTTTTCTGTCTATTAAACATAGACCATTGATCTATAATGTTTGAAATCAAATGGCTATTTACCGTGGCTTTAATTTAAAAATCATGTGAACATCTTATTGACTTCTTGACCTTATGCATACTATTAGATATTCACTAAGATTGAACATAGACTATCAATTTTGGACCCATTTGAATACAAACAACTATTTGTCATGGCTTGAAGTTTGATATCTATGTTCTTATCACTGTATATTTGAAAACCAATTGTCATATTTTGTCTTTGAATTTGACACTCATGTGAATATCCTAGGCTTTTAAATTCAAATGTCTATTTTCCATGGCTTTATTTTAAGACTTGCATAATTTTTAGACCTGCTAGATGCACTTTTCCCACAACAAACCATTCTTTTAGAGCTTTTGCATCGGTCTTTTGTCTCAAAACTATTTCCTTGGGATTTTTGTTTTGGCCACTTTCCCCAAAAGAAAATAGGTCTTTGGAACATTTGTTGTACACAAAATGTTTGAAATAACTTGGTCCTAAAGTTTTCTATGGAAAAAATGTCTGAAATAATTTCGTGCCATTGTGAAAATTTCTTGGACAATTTTCCTAAAAGAATATGTCTTTGGGAACTTTGTCTTAGACAAAATGTCTAAAAAAATGCTGCTCTTTAGTTTTTAATTGGTCAAAATGTCTGCAAGAATGTTGTACCTTTAAGAAAAATTCTCAATTTTTTTTCTCAAAATAATGTCTTTGGGATTTTAGTTTCGAATAAAATGTCTGAAAGAATTGAACTTAGCAAAAGAAAGCCCAAAATATTTTCTAGGTAAAGACTTAGCCAAGAAAGCATTTTGCACTTAGCTTTTTGAAACCCTATGGGCTCTCCTAGACATGTGCTTGAACTCTTTCTTGATCTTTGAAGGATCAAACACCATGAAACCTGTTTGGGCCCTTTAGTTTGCTTTATAGATCTATCTCTTAGAAATTGCCAAAATATGCTTTAAGTACACTTAAAGTGTTTCAAAATCTTTGCTTCATCAATGGTCTACTCATTCCATCCATAAATCTATATATCTCAACCATCAGATCACTCTCTCAATAGAAACCCTACTACATGATTGTCTAAGCAAGACTCTCTATGTGGGCCAAAAATGGTCAACACATAACATGATTATAAAAATATTATTCTAAGATATTTTTCTGCTTGTTAAAACAAAGATATAAAATGATGGAATTAAAAGTACAACCTACTATAACAAATGAAGAGAAACATAAGACAACATAAAGCACATAGAACCCAAAATATGACCTAGAAAAACATGATATGTGAAAATCTCACAGTTACCTAAGTCTCTAGGATGGGGGGATGGGGGGATGGGGTTTCCTATATGAAAAAAAAATTACTAGATTTTGTGGATGGTGAGGGGATACCTATTAAATTAATGTATAAAAACTAATATTTTAATATTTTAACTTTATTAAATGAAATTTAAGGGTTTAAATTTTATTTAATGTTTTTAGGCTACTTTCAAAAGTATGATTCATTATTTTTGTGAAAATAACATCTTTATTTAGGGAGGGGGTTTTGTTTTAAAGTAAAAGCATTAGTATAAGAACTATGCCCCAACCCTAATTTGTTTTTATCAAAAGGTATTTTTAAATGTCAACACATCATTTACCTTAATTAGTCTTGATTAACTTACACAATAACCTCCTATTTATTATAGGGTGGGCATTGCTTTAATTCACTTGGTTACTATAAAGGGCACCATAGAATTCTTGATAAGACTTGATGATAAATTATTACTCTACATAGAGTAACAACATCAATAACTAGAGTGAAACATGCATATATAGCTAAAAAACATCAAAAAAATATTCTTATATTTATGTTAGGCTCCCTGGGGCCCATTCAAAATGTTTTTGAATTGTTAACCAAAATGAGCTTTAATTTATGCTCACTGAGATAAAAATTTAAACAAAATCAAGGATGTTCCCTCCAAGTTCTCAAGTCCCCAAAACATTCAAGATGGAAACAAAATCTAGGGGACATGTCCCTTTGTAACACCATAAAAATTCCAATGGGCAAGTCAATTAAACTCCCCTTTCCACTATGTGAACATGTATAAGTTATAACCACATCTTAAGCTTCATGGATAAATGTTTCATTACTAAAATCCAACATTAAATAACCACTAACACTGAATAACACTAAACAAGCACTAACAACAAGGAAAACAATGAGATACATGGACAAAGACCCAAAATTACAATTCCACAATGTGGATCCAAATCCAAGACCTATCACTACTTCTCTACCCTCCAGAAGCTTTGTATTTATTCCCTCTCACTTTGAAATCCACCAATAATCTCAACCTGGCCATTATAAAGTAGAGGAAAAATGTGAAACTATTCCTTGACCCATGTTTTGTATGGTGGAAAAACTTTGGTTATGTAACTCCTAGGGTAGTGTTGTAACCACTACCTATAAAAATTGGTAGGTACGGTTGTACAACTACCACCTACATCTAGCAATGATTACACTATCTATGATAAACCCTTCTAATTAAAAAGTTAAATTTTTTTAACTTCATCACACTAAAGATGTCCTAATCATCCCCATACTTATTCTAACATTTTAACTTGTTTGAACTATTATTATAACATTAAGTGTGTTACAAGCATGAATTACATAAAATGGATCTGATGTAAATATCTAGCAAACATAACTATTACATTGGGATCCATATTTGGATCATGCCTCCCCAATTTGAGGATTTTTGTCCCTAAAATATTCAATAACTCATAGTGTGAGGAATCTTTGTTTCTCATTCCTTGCCTTCTTTTGGAGGTGTATCTTATGAACTCTAATGTTCACCTTTTGTTCCCCTTATGTGGCCTATTTCTTTCCATCAAAGAAGGCTAAAGACTACAAACAGATTGAGGACACACAAGTAGTAACTTTTACTCTTCATTAGTAGATATGCCTTATAAAGGCCTACCCTCTAATCCACCCCCCCAACATTCAAAAGGAGAAAATACATCTTTCCACCGACGTTCAATAAATTTTTTACCTTGAGTTGTACTTACCAAGGAGATATGAGATTTCCCTTTATAGGAGTGAATAATTTAGATCTTCCCATCCTTGACCAATCGATACCAATTCTTTGTTCTCATGAAGACTACATCACACACATAGATGTAGGGGATACCAAAGACTATGTTATAAATATTCATCAATACTACATCCACAACTACATTGTATATGAAATGTTCACTTATTGCAAAATTGATATTACATTGCTTGGAAACCTTTATCTTTGCTCCTTGTTTCAACCATCCTAACGTATATGGATTTAGATGATTGTACTCTTCCAACCCAGGTATATCTACCAACTCTTTACTAACTAAGATTGATTAAGAACATGAATAAAAAATAGCATCTATCTTTGTCTTCTTAATCTAAAATTTGAAATGAATAAGTTTAGAAGGTTCACCTTTTTGATGAGTGTTATTTCCCAAACATACATTCCCTTTAAGGGAGGTGACAAAAATCTTATCATCCTCATCTTAGTTTCACCCATCTTATTTTTATAGATTTGAGGTCATAAATTTCTTCTTTCTAAAGGTATGTAATTTTGGATGCAAATTCCAACAAGTCTCATTAGTATCACCATTAATATTACATTGCCCACAATGCTTTACATATTATTTATTATCAATAGAAGTAGTATTTAACTTAGCTTCCTTAACATTTGATTATGGATATGAACCCCTATCTTCATCCATATCAAGATAATGATCTTGGAAACAAGCCTCATCAAGATCTTTAGGCTTGGTAAGTAACATCAACCTCCTTAGGTAACTATAATCCCCCAACATACTTCATCAAGATGTCACAATCAAAGGTGTCTTGACCCATTTGAACCATCATCTTGTAAAACATGCTAATATAATTATACACACTGTCTTGGTTGTTAACTAAGATATTTGCAAACAATAGATATTTCCTCTTCATATAAAATATGATATAATTGCTTCTTAATCAGAAATTTAAACTCATCTCACTTACTAGGGGGTGGTATCTCCTTCATAACCAAAGAATGAATATAAATCTCCAACCAAGTTCATACATGTTAAGATAACTTTAACCTTGTAAATTTATTTTTTTGACATCCATTAGTCTAATGTAAATTTAAGTATACCTCAAGTTGAGATAGCCAATGGTCTAGCTTCTCTGAATTCACCTCTCCTTCATATAGTTGAATTTCAATCTTTACCTTATCTTTGAATGGAGCTGGAGCTTGGTTGGCACATGGTTGTTCTTCCACCTTTTCATGATCAAGAGTGTTTTCATCATTTGATTTCAGTGCCTCCATAAAAACACCAAACCTCTCTATGAGAATCCTCATGGTGTAATTCAACTTAACACTTTTCTTCATTAAATGAGAAATATTAGCAACATCCTCTTCCAAATTATAGAATCGTTCTTTAGCTATAATTGCATCTCCTTCATCATAATGTACCAATCTTCTTATTTATTTATTCCACTTGTGGATATGTTTTCTTGTAAAGGAACCAACTCACCTTCCCCAATATTACTTTTTGCATCAATAATGGGCATAAAATTGCACATAGGTAACACCAAAAACCACACACTATAATGAAACACAAACTAACACAACTTGTGGAAAGTGATATAAACCTTTTATGGATAAAAGGAAAAAGATGCTATGATACCAATCTGATCCCTAAACTAGGTGGATATTTGATGCTAAGCTTCACCATCATGGATCCTTGTAACCTTCAAACATAATATGATTGAAAGAGTACTGTTCTAAGTTATTTTTTTGGATTGTTAAAATAAATATATAAAGTGTTGGAATTGAAATTACAACCTATTATAACAAATGGAGAGAAAAAAAAAAAAATGCAAATCACATAGAACCCAAAATATGATATGGAAAAAACTTGATGTGGGAAAAACTCCAATGGGTGAGTCAACTAAACTCCCCTTTCCACTATGTAATTTTGACCATATGTATAAGTTATTTCCACCTCTTAGATTTCATTGGTACACCATCTAAGGCTTGCACATAGATTCTTTGCACTCTTACAACAACTCATTAAACAGTCCCAACACTAAACAACCATTATAAGCGAGGAGAATAATGAGATATATGAACAAAAACTCAAACTTGTAATTCCATAATGTGAATCCAATTCCAAGGCCAATCATTATTTATATGCATTCTAGATAGTTTGTATTTATGCCCTTTAACTTTAGAATATACCAAGAAGCTTAATCATATCATCATTGAGAAGAGGAAATGTTTTCAATCATTCCCCTATCTATGTTTTAGATGGTGGTGAAACCACCCATCTATGCAACTCTTGAATTGGATGGGTTTGTCATAGATAGTGGAAAAATGATTAGATGCAGGTGGTAGTTGTGTAACTACCCCAATGGTTGTGTAACCACATTTATTTTTAGGCTCTAGTAGTTTCTCAATTGTCACATATAAATATTGGCAATTATGGTTGCATAACTTTGACTTATATCTAGTGGAATTTCTACTATCTATGATAAACCCCTCCAATTCAAGAATTGAAAATTGCTAAATATATCACTGTGAATATTTATAAATCATCCCCATAATGATTCTTCCATTGATACTTATATTAAATAGTTGTTTTAACATGAAGTGTCTTACAATAATGTCTTAAAATCATGAATTACATAAATTGGGGATAGTGGAAATATTTAGCAAACATAGCTAGTACATGGGAATCCATATTTGGATCACTTGAGAATTTAAATAAAATAATAGACAATACCTACTCATTCATGTTCATGATATTCTTATAATTCTTTCTATTTCCTTTACAAAACATCATCTATCATTATATGAACATTTCTAAAGTTAACATTTCTAAAATTGATTTGTTTTCCATTTGAGGACATGAAGGAAGGTACGATGAAGGGTTACAATATTTGAGCCTTAACTTCCTATAATTAGACCTCATATGAGTGGGCATATAAATAGAGAAGGATTTCATATACAACTTTTATACCACTGTGATTTGATATGAAGTGTATCACTTTGATACACTGATTTGGGGACCAGTAAGAGACATGGTGGAAAACCACACTTAACAGATAAAATGGGTTATTTTGGAAGCTAATAAAAAATGATAGAGGATAAAGGATATATCAGAGTGTAGTAAGATAAGGGAAAGAACAAAAAAGATAATAGACTCTAGTTTAGAATTATAATTTGAAAGTTGTATTATGCCAAGAGGTCAAATGTGTGATCTCTAATTTTTCCCTAAATTAATTTTAAATACAAAGAATGGAAGTGTGAATTAATATAAAAAGGAGGAAGATGAAACATTAGTTGAATCATTTCAATAGTTGGTAACAATTTCTTCCCAACCAATCATTAGTTTGTCATATTTTGGTAAGCCACTGTGATGTTGCATGGTACAGTACTAAGACTATTAGAGATATGTGTAGTATCATAAAAGAGAAGTTAGGAATTTGTGTTATTCACACGTGTGCTTGGGATGATGTTAAATTTGTTTGTGAATACAAAAAATACTGTGTAATAACAACATGGTTCCATGAATTGATTGAATGTTAATATCCTCCTAGATCAAAATGATAGTGATTAAAGGGAGTGCTTGCTAAATTATAAATATGAGTATAAAAATATAGAGGAAGTAAGGGTGTTGAGACTATATTCTCACCTTAAAGATGATGCATATAATTGGTAGTTGAATCTTCATAAGGATTAAATTGGAAAGTTTTCTTGAGATGAAATGAAATATGTTTTCTTAGATAAATGGGTGAAGAAATAAAAGAAAAAGATAATGAAATAACATGCTACACATCAACAACATGATTCCATTAATCAATTGAAGGTTTAAATACTTTTGAATCAAAATGATAGTGATCCAAGGAAATGGTTTATAAATTATAAATATAAGTATAAAAATATAGAAGAATTAAGGGCTTTGAGAGTCCTATATTATCGCCTTAGAGGTAATGCATATGATTGGTAGTTGAGTGTTGAGAAGGATAGAATCTGAAATTTTTCTTGAGATAAAATGAAACATGATTAATAAAATAAATGGGTGAATAAACAAAATAAAAATATGAAGGTGAAGTAGAGGAGAAGAGGAGGAAACCCCACCCTTGGAACCTAAAAGAGGTCTGACTGTTTTGTTTGCAATCAAAGAAGTTCTATTGGTATTCAAATAAAACTCATATATATATTCATATAAACTTCAAGATATATATATATATATATATATATATATATATATATATATATATATATATACATATATATATATATATACATATATATATATACATATATATATATATATATATATATATATATATATATATATATATATATATATATATATATATATATATACATATATATATATATATATATATATATATAATTGCTTGGTCCTATTTTCTATGAAATATACTTGAACCAAACCTAATCTCTACATGGTTGTTATAACCACCCAACAACCAAAATATATTATGTTTAAATAATTACTATCATTCAAACCTATCTTCTATGACCCCCTAAACCAATTTTAAATGAAAATTGGGACATAAAAATAGTTCAAAATTATTACATTTATTCAATGAATGAGGACATATTTATCATTCATTGAGAAACATTAAATAAACATAAAACATAACACAACTATCCACAACATAAAAAATTATGTGAATAGGGACAATTACAACTATTTTACATACATTAATAGTGGGATTGGGCCACACTATCTTGTTCTTAAGTGGGTCTAGGCCTCACCTCAATTGCTCCTCAATTGGTTCTAGGATTTGATTCAAATACTCCTCATATGTGGGATTAAGCGTTGACTCAATTACTCATAAGGTGGGACTGGGACCCACCAAATAGCAATATGAAATTTTTAGACAAAATTATGGGATGAACTCACAAATTTTCCAATGGGATATGGCCTCAATTAACAACTTCAAAAAATATTAGTGGGACTAGGCCTCACTATGTTTCCTCAGTAGGAACTAGGCCTCACTATGCTTCCTCAGTAAGAACTAGGCCTCACTAAACAATCTTATTATTTAAAGGTGACACTAAAGTAGTAATCTAATGTCTAAGCTTGCAATGAACTCAAAACTCAAATTTTTCCTCCATCTTCCTATGGTCTTCCATCCTCTACTAAATTTTAAGCCACCTAGCTAGGTTGATCTTGATGGTTATGGACCAAATAATGTTACTTGGAGCTCTCCAATGGTTCTACCAAGCTCCCTAATGGTACTAATAATGTTTTACCCAATATTTGTCTCCTCTATGGGTATGGGATTTCCCCCTCAATCAAAAAAGTTTGTAAGTGTGTCAGGGACCACCAATAATGCACCCACATAACAAGAATTGCTTTATATGTTTAGAAAGACACATTTTAGTGAATTATTATTGGAAAAATATTAGTTTTTATAATGCATAAGAGTTGAAGCAAAACCCTTTTTCTAGATGGTTTATAAAGATATTTTACACATGCTGAATGAAGTCACCTTCTCCACTAGCACTTTTTACATGGTTCATGGGCATAAAATTACACATAGGTCACACCAAACACCACACACTACAATGAAAGACAAACTAACACAACATGTGGAAAGTGTTAGAAACCTTTTATGGTTAAAAGGAAAAATCTTCTATGATACCAATCTGATCTGTAAACTAGGTAGATACTCCATGCTAAGCTTCACCATCAAGAATCCTTGTAACCTTCAAACATGACATGATTGAAAGACTACCATTTTAAGTTATTTTTTAGGGTTATTAAAATAGAGATTTAAATTAATGGAATTCAAAGTAGAACCTAATATAACAAATGGAGAGAAACATAAGAAAACACAAAGCACAGAGAACCAAAAATATGACATGGAGAAAACTTGATGTGGGAAAAACTCCAATGGGTGAGTCAGTTGAACTCCCCTTTCCACTATGTAATTTTGAGCATATGTATATGTTATTGACACCGCTTAGATTTCATGGATAGATATTTCATTGGTACACCATCTAAAGCTTGCATACAAATGATTTTCACTCTTACAATACCTCACTAAATATTCCCAACATTGAACAACCCATATAAGATAAGAGAAAAATGAGATACATGAATAAATACCCAAACTTGTAGTTTCATAGTCTAGATCCAACTTCAAGAGCACTCATTGATTATTTGCCCTCTAGAAGGTCTATATTTATGCCCCCTCACTTTGGAATCTACCAAGAAGATCAATCATATAATTGCCAAGTAGATGAAATGTTTACAACCATTCCCTTGATCATATTTTGTATGGTGATGAAACCACCAGTCTATGCAGATTAGATAGTGGAATTTCCATAAGATACTTGTGGTATTTGTGAAACTACCCTAATGGTTGTGTAACCATATGTATTTGTAGGTTCTATAAATTTTGTGATTTCCACCTATAAATACTGGTATTTATGGTTGTGTAACCACCAATTGTATCTAGCGATAGTTCTACTATCTATGACAAACCCCTCCAATTCAAGAAACTAAAAAATGTTGAATTTATCACCATGAATATGTATGGATCATCCCCATACTGATTCTTCTATTGTAAATTATCTTAACTAGTTGTTCTAACATGAAGTGTCTTACAATGTCTTACAAGCATGAATCACATAAATGGGGAATAGTGGAAATACCTAGTAAACATAGCTAGTACATGGGGATCCATATTTGGATCACTTAAAAAGGTAAATAATGTGATTGACAATACCTGATTATTCATGTGCATGATATTCTTATAATTCTTTCTATTTCCTTTGCAAAACATCATCTATCATTATAGCAATTTTTTTTGAAGTTGTTGTCTCTAAAGTTGATTTTTTTACCATATGAGGACGTGAAGGAAGGTATGATGAAGGGTTACATATTTCAAGCCTCAAATTACTGTAATTTAACCTCATATGAGTGGGAATACAAATAGAAAAGGATTTCATATACAACTTTTATACTACTGTGAGATGATATGAAGTGTATGACTCTGATACACTGATCTAGGGCCTAGCAAGATATATGGTAGAAAACCAAAGTTAATTGATTAAATGGGTTATTATGGAAGCATGTAAAAAATGATAGAGGCTAAAGGATATATTAGAGTGTAGTAAGACAAGGGAAAGAGCAAAGAAGATAATGGACTCCAGTTTGGAATTATAATTTTAAAGTTGTATTATGCCAAAAGGTCAAATGTGTAATCTCTAATTTCTCCGTAACTTTACTTTAACTAAAAATAATGGAAGTGTGCATCAATAAACAAAGGAAGAAGATGAAACTTTGGTTGAATCATTACAGTAGTTGGTAATAATTTATTCGTAACCAATAATTAGTTTATCATATTTTTATAAACAACTGTGATGTTGTATGGTATAGTACATAGATTGTTACAAATGTGCATTATCGTAAAAGGGAAGTTAGGAATTCATGGTATGCACATGTGTGCTTTGGATGATGTTAAAGTTGTTTGTGAATGCAAAAAATATTATGGAGGAAAAACATGGTTCCATGAATTGATTGAAGCTTCGTATCCTCCTAGATCAAAATGATAGTGATCAATAGGAGTGCTTGCTAAATTATAAATATGATTATAAAAATATAAAGGAATGAAGGGTGTTGAGACTATATTCTCACCTTAAAGGTGATGCATATGATTGATATTTGAGTTTTCATAAGGATTAAATTGGAAATTTTTCTTGAGATGAAATGAAACATTTTTTCTTAGATATATGGGTGAAGAAATAGAAGAAAAAGATAATGAAAAAATATGTTGTGCATCAACAACATGGTGCCACTAATTGATTGAAGGTTTAGATCATTTTTAATCAAAATGATAGTGATTAAAGGAAAAGATTGCTAAATTATAAATATGAGTACAAAAATATAGAGGGATTAAGGGCTTTGAGACTATATTCTCGCCTTAGAGGTGATGCATATGATTGGTAGTCGAGTGTTGAGAAGGATAGAAATGGAATTTTTCATGAGATAAAATGAAACATGCTTTATTAGATAGATGGGTGAAGAAATAAAAGAAAAATATGAAGAAGGTGAAGTAGAGGAGGAAACCCCACCTGAACTTGAAAGAGGTCCAATTGTTTTATTAGCAATCAAAGAAGTTTTGTTGGTATTCAGATAAAATTCATATATATTTATTTAAACTTCAAGAGATATTTAAACAATTGCTTGATCCTATTTTCTATGACATATCCTTATTTCTTGTGCATATCCTTGAATCAAACCTAATCTCTACGTTGTTGTTACAACCACCTAACAACCAAATTATAATATGCTTAAATACTTACCATTATTCAAAGCTATATTTTATGTCTCGCTAAACAAATTTTGAATGAGGATTGGGACATACAAATAATTCAACATTCTTACATTTAGTTTATGAATGAGGACATACTTATCATTCATTGAGAAGCATCAAATAAACACAAAACATAACACACCTATCCACAACATAAAAAATTATGCGAATAGGGACACTTGTAACTATTTTCCAGACATTAATAGTGAGATTGGGCATCACTATCTTGTTCTTAAGTGGGTTTGGGCCTTGCCTTAATTGATCTTCAAGTGGTTTAGGCTTCCCTGCAACTACTCATATGTGGGATTGGGCATCACTACGTTTCCTTAGTAGGAACTGGGCCTCACTATGCTTCCTCAGTAGGAGTTGGGTCTCATTGAACAATCATATTATTTAGAGGTTACATTAAATTAGTAATCCAATGTCTAAGTTGGAAACAAACTCAAGACTAGAAGATTTACTTCATCCTCCTGAGGTCTTCCTTCCTCTGCTAGATTTCAGGCCACCTAGCTAGGTTGATCCTAATGGTAATGGACCAAATAATGTTACTTGGAGCTCTCCAATGATTTTAGCAAGCTCCCTAATGGTACTAGAAAAGTTTTCCCCAATACTCATCTCCTCCATGGGATTGGGCTTCCTCCCTCAATCAAAAAAGTTTGTAAGGGTGTCGAGGACCACCGATAATGCACCCACATAACATGAATTTCTTTATATGTTTAGAAAGTCATATTTTAGTAAACTATTATGGGAAAAACATTATTTGTTATAGTGAATAAGAGCTGAAACAAAACCCTTTTGCTAGATGATTTACAAAGCAATTTTACACATGCTAACAATTTTTTGTGAAAAATCTTTTGCCAAATCAAACAATATGCAATTAATTTGATTACAAAACCTTTTTGCTAGATGGTTTACAAATCAATTTTACACATGCTAGCAATTTTTGTGAAAAATCTTCTGCCAAATCAAACAACATGCAATTAATTCGATTCTCTATATTAGAAAAAAAAATGTTCCCCTTCTTCTAAAGTTTTAAACTATAATAAACTTTATAAACTAATTAAAAAACTGTTGCCCTAATACTAAACTTTGTACTATTTAGTTATTATTATTATGTAGTAATTTCCTCCGTTGAGCACTTCTGTGGCGTTATGAACGTTGCACCTGGTGCCAATCTGCTTCGTTTTTTTAATTGGTTCCTCAGGTGCCACATACGAAAGTGCTCTTCTTACTTGTATGTCTTCTCTTTGCTACTCCAGACGACACTTCCTTGCCTATATTTGGCGCCTTGCTGCTGGTTCAAACCAAAAAAGAGGTTGTCGTGTGTCCCTCGTCAAGATTGACATCTCTTTGATATTCACTACACCTATAGCAGCACCTCTTCTATTTGTTGTGCCTTCTGATTTTTGACGCCCTCAAACTATTTTAATGCCTTGCTTGGGCTGTCATGAAGCGCCCGCCCTTCAACGCCTTAAATGCCTCTTATTAGACAAAACAAAATTATTTTATTTATTTGCTCAAGCGCCTTTTGAAATCAAACGTGACTCTGGACTTGGATGAAGCCTTCTATTTCTTTATCTACAGCTAGACACTTCTCCTCTTGCTAAAATAAAATTTTACCAGCGCTTCCTACAGGTGCTTCTACTTATCAAGTTATCGCGCATTTTAGAACACATACGCCCAATGAGATATACTTCTACGCTTCCACAAGCACAAACAATTGAATGCACTTGCTCAGGTTGTTAATTCGACACCACTCTAAGACACAAAGCACACAGAAAACAATTAATAGCAAACAAAAAAATAATGTCTGCTCACTACACAAAATTAAAAAAGATTGGGCTATCATCAATCGGGGAAACAAAAAAAAAATAGTGGTGCTGCCCCTTTGCAATCATCAAAAACCCATTTTATCTTTCCATCTTTCTCACGAACAGAAATGGTTCTCGACTTTGGCTATCTCCTTCTCTGATACCAAATGTTGGTATTCAGATAAATCCTGTATATATTTTTACAAACTTCAGGAGATACTTATACAATTGTTTGGTCCTATTTTTTAGGACATCCTAATCACTTGCGCATATCCCTCAATCAAACCTAGTCTCTATGTGGGTATTACAACGACCAAACAACCAAACAATAGCAGGTTCAAATAATTACTATTATTTAAACCTATCTATTATGAACCCCTAAACCAATTTTATCTATCTCACCATGTATAACTATTATAATATGGGGTATTAATATTTTTCTAACAAGTTCCAACATTACAGCTATGTGGATGCATTCAGAAAGGACATCTGATTGGATCCATAAATCCTAGTTGTAAGTATAACTTCATCAACGTTGAAATTGTTAAGCGATTGCATGTTCAAGCAAGGATATCAAGGAACAAAGAAATTTACTGTGTAAATGGGTTTCATGAATCTTTGGTATAAGATAAAGGATGTGACTTTGTCGAATATTATAGGGAATGAGGAACCAATTAAGATTAAGAGGGGCAATGTTGTGTGTGGACTAAAGGATCAAGAATTAGAAGAAGTGCACAATGATGAAGAATTCAAAGATGAATATGAGGAATGTGGGTATTAGTGAAGGAAAATCGAACCCTTCAAATAGACAAGAGCAAGAAGAACATGAGGATGACTTTGGTAACAGTGAAGAAGCCTCAAACTCTTTGCTTACTCAAGAGCCAAAGAAACATGTGGAAGGTAAAGAACAAGTCAAAATAAGTGGAAGAAGAAATTAAAGCTTCAAAAGTTGTAGTGTATCGTCTTCCATATCACCATGAGATGAAACAATCATAAAGATATGGAATAGAACATAAGAGGAGAAATAATTTTCAAAAGAATAACAAGTATGTGTACACTTGGAATCAAAGAGACACCAACTACAAATATGTACATAAGTGAGGAAATAGTTATGGACATTCAGAGAATCATGGTGGTAAATTAGATAACTAAAAATATGTACATCATGCATGGAGAAATATCTATTAATTTACATGAATTTAGAGTAGCACAAAGGAAGCATGGATCCATCAAAGACCAACAACTTTAAAAATCTCATTCTGATGGATGGATGATTGAACTTGGTTTCAATTGTTATCAATTCCCATTAAATCATATTACTTGGCTTCTTCTCAGGTTTTGGGGGTAAAACATGTTATAGAGGGGTGACATGTAACATACCTAGGTATATTACATTATGATATAAATAGGTTATCGTAGTTTATGACTTTTGACACACAACTTAATTTAGATAGGATGGGCTCAATGGGCATCTTTGTAATCGATTAAATGGGTAACTTGTGAAATAAGCTATATTAGGTTAATAGTCAACCTAATGTGTATTAGGTAGGTTAAGAGCTTACCTTAACTCTAATACTAATATAAGAGAGGCTATAAATAAAGGCATCTATCATTGTAAAGAATTACATAAAGATATTGAATTACAAGTTCCTTTAAATATGTCAACAAAAACACATATAGCCATCATTAATATTGTTTTGTTTGGAGATTTTGTAGTGTTTCACAAGGAAACAACATAAAAGAAGTTTCTAAGGCTTTTGTTTTGTAATAGAAAGTCTATTTGACTGGATCTTTATGATTTTCTTTTCAAGGACGAAATGTTTTATTAGTAAAAACAAACAAAGATTTTTATTATCTTTTATAAATAAGGGATATAATGTCATGAAATGTTCATTTCTCCACCTATGCTTTAATAATTACATATCTACCTGCTAGGGAAAGCCACTTTCCTTTCCATCCATCTAATTTGTTCATCAATATGTCTACCATTGTTTTCTAAAAACCAACATTATTTCTTCCTTCAAAAGGGGGAATTCCAAGATAAACAAGGCAGGTGTACCATATTTATATTTAGCTCTCGACAAATAGGATTTTGAATGCATCTAGTAGTTTTGAATAAGATCTTAGATTTTTCCTTATTCAACTTTGCCTAGAGGCTCTTTCATATAAGTCTAAAACCTTTTTTTAATTGAATGGATTCATGGATAGTGGCAGCCCTACAAGCCCTGTGTCATCCAAAATTTTTAGATGAGAGATAGTGACAATGGTTTCTAAAATAAGTACTATTTTATTTTAAGTCCATAAGCCATCTCCCAAGAGCTTCTATAACCACCATAAAAATTATGATGAAAGGGGATCACCTTGTCTAAGGCACCTAGAGGAATCCAAACATCCAACAGGTTCACAATTGACTAAAACCAAATTTTTTAGATTGCTGATACACTTTTGGACCCAATCCCTCCAATCTTTGCAAACATTAAATTTATCTAAAGCTTTGAAAAGGAAGTTCTAGCTTAGTCTATCATATGGTTTATTCATATCTAGTTTGACCAGCATGTTACCTTGATCTTGAGTCCTAGCTAAATTTATAAGATCATAGACTACAATGATTCTATCAAAAATATCTCTCTCACCAATAAATCCCCCTTGTTCTTGTGATATAATCTTATGCAATATGTATTTAAATCTCTTTTCCATGTCCTTTGAGATGGTTTTGCATACCACATTGCATGAATATATTGGTTTGAATGAATCAAAATATACTGCACATTCTTTTTTTAGAATCAAGGGAGTGAAGGATGCATTCATTTTTTTAAGAATCATTTTGTGCATCCTTGATTCTTTCATAGCCTAAATTACACCCCTTCTAATAATTTCCCAACATTCCTAGAAGAATATTTCTAGAAAGCTATCTAAACTAGGGGATTTGTCCCTTGCAAAGGAATTTATACCCTACTCCATTTCCTTGTCTATGATTTTCCTTGTTAGGATATCATTATATTGCCTTGAAATTAATAATGGATTAATATTCAGAATCTCTTTGATGGCCTCCTCCCTATTTTCATCATCCTTGTATAGCTTATTCATAAAATATTGAACAAATTCCTTCTTAATTTCATCATGCTCAACAATGCTATCTCCCATAATTGTTATTTTTGTAATTTTAGTTAGTTTATCTCTCAAGAATAGCACATTTATGAAAATATGCTTTGTTTCTATCCCCTTCCTTGAGCCATTTCACTTTATATGTTTACTTCTAGTGAATTTCTTCCTGCACCAACATTTTAACCCATTGATCTTCCTTCTCTTTTAGGTCATAAATAACTAACCTACTGATAGATTCAAGCACCCCATCAAGTTATTGTTGGAATTTATTAATCTTTAGTTGGTGTATTTAATACAACCTACCCCTGACATCAATTTTTGAGGAATCTTCTAAATCTACCATAGCTACCATTTGTTGTTTCAACATTGAATGGGGTAGGTTATTTTAAAATTAGATATGAGTGCCTATTTTCATGGGCATGCAAACAAGACAAAAGGAAAGATTGTTATGGTTAGTTTTTTGGGGAAAAAGAAAGACAAAGAGAATAGAAGCCTACAATAGTAGTAGAAGGAATGTGTGAAGAGAACAATAGAGAGTAGAAGAATATTGTAGTAGTGAATAGAGTTTTGTGTACATGAGCACAAGGTATGCATAGGTAGCTAAAGAGTTCCTACAGGTAGCTCCAGAGTTGAAATAGTTTGTAGCTTTAGAGATTGGGGCAAATTAAAGGAACATAGAAATATCTATACATAAATTTGTATGAAGTTTTTTATTGTAATTTTTGAAAGGAAAATATAATACATATATTTCATGTTTTGATTTTTCTATCTACTCTCTCTCCCTCTTATTTTTGTGTGTTTGTTTTATGATATCCACATGGCTGTAGCAATAAGTTTTTGATAGCTATCAAACCCCCCACCTACCAATAAGTGGTATTAGAGCCTTATTTTTTTGGGTAGTTAGAAAATTTTTGTGGGTATTCTTGGAAAATCCCTAGATCCTCTAGGAATTAATATCCTTCTCAAATTTGAGAAGCATGGTAGGTGGGGATAGCAAAGGATGGAAATAGACACCACATACAGCCAAGAGGAGGCAAGCACATCATAGCCAAGCTACCAAGATAAGAAGAAGAATAATAGTTATAATCAAAGGTATGAAAAAAGAAATGTGTAATGCTACTACTATCATAAGTTTGGTATTTATACTAGTGAATGTATGAAGAAACAACATGATCATGGAGGCCAAAATGCTAATGTAGCAAATGAGAACAAGGCTGAAAATGAAAAATAGTCAACTGTATTTATTGTTTGTAACCTTGTTGAGAGGAATAGTGATGAAGTATGGTACTTAAAATATTCCTGTAGAAACCACAAGAGTGGTAACAAAATATTATTTTCCTCTATAGATAGTAGCATACAAACTAAAATCAAAATGGGAAGCAATGAGAAAGTTCCCATCATGGGAAAAGGTACAATTAACATCCAAACAAAGAATGGTGAGAGGAGGAAGATACAAGATGTCTACTATGCCTCAGGCATAACACATAACCTATTGAGCATTGGACAATTGGTCCAAAATGGTTATAAAATCTTGATGGAGAATGTAAAGTGCTTGATATTTTATAAAGGAGGTAGAAAGAAAGTGATTGCAGCAGTGTAGATGATAATAAATAGAATGTTTCCTCTTAAGATACATATCAAGTCTCCGATGCTATCTCTGGCATAGTTTTTAGCACTATCTCCATTGCCAATAGTAGTGGGACATCAATTTTCCTTTAGGATAGTCATCAAAGACCCATCTAAACTATGACATTTGAGGTATGGGCACTTAAGTTTTTTTGGTTTGATTTTATTGTCTAAGAAAGGAATGGTTAGAAGGCTACCAAACATTGTTGAGCCTGATGGAAAATTTGAAGCTTACATTTTAGGAAAACAACATAGACAACCCTTTCAATCAGGGTATTCTAGGAGAGCAAAAGCACCATTAGAGTTGGTACACTTAGATTTGTGTGGTCCTATGAAAACTGACACCTTGGCTGGAAATAATTATTTCATGACATTTATAGTTGATTACAACACAAAAATCTGGGTTTATTTTTTTAGAACAAATTATAAGCCTTTGATAAATTCAAGTGGTTTAAGGCTTTAGCTAAAAAGTAAAGTGGCCACTATATTAAATCCCTAAGAATGGATAAAGGGGGAGATTATATCTCCACAGAATTTATGAATTTATGTAAGAATGATGGCATAAAAAAATAATTTACAATAAGGTATACTCCATTATAAAATGGAGTGGTTAAAAGGAAAAATAGAACCATTCATGAGATGGCAGCAAGTATGCTGAAAGCAAAAGGACTATCACATGATTTTTGGGGTGAAGATGTAGAAATAATAGTTTACCTATTAAATAAGTGCCCTACAAAGTTTTTTTGTGATATGATTCCATAAGAGGCATGGACAAACAACAAATGGAGTGTTGAACACCTAATAATCTTTGGGTGTGTGGCATATGCATTCATGCCAAAGGAGAAGAGGCATAAATTTGATGATAGAGGTGAAAAATGTATATTTATAGGTTATAATGATGAGTTAAAAGCCTATAAACCATATAATCCCATCACCAAAAATATTATGACCAACATGGATGTTGAGTTCATTAAGAATGAAGCATGGGATGGAATGGTAGGCAACACCATGGGTATTTTAGTCATAATACCCCTTAAAGATGAAAAATCTTAGGGGGATAATAACTCTAGAGGATCTATGGAGAGTAGTAGTTCAGGGAGAAAATACTGTAGAGCCTTGGAGAATAGTAGCTCCAAATGTGTTTAGAAGAACAAAAGCTCCAGAGGTAGAAAATAGTACAACTACAGAGATCAATAGCTCTGGAGGTCTACAACTCTAAAGATCAGTAGCTCTAGAGTTTAGTAGAGCAATAACTCTGGGGGTTAGCAATATAGTAGCTTTAGAGGTTAGAAGAATAGTATCTCTACAGGTAACTTAGACCCTACACTCGCATAATTAATGCCATGCAGGACAAGGAGTGTGAGGGAGATTTATGATAGCACAATGTATGTTGATTTTAATGAGAATATAGATTTTGCATTATTTTCTTATAGTGATCTAATTTAATTTAAAGAATCTATAAAAGAAGAGAAGTGGTGTATGGCCATGGATGAAGAGTTGGATTCTATAGAGAGGAATGACACATGAAAGCTAATTAATTTACCCAAGGGTAAACAAGTGATTGGATTTAAGTGGGTCTACAAGACCAAGTTTACTACTGATGGAAAGATTGAAAGACATAAGGCAAGGATAGTTATCAAAGGGTAAAAATAATAGCCTAAAAGAGATTATGATGAGACATATGCACCAGTTGTAAGGCTAGACAAAGTTAGGATAATCATAGCAATAACATCCCAATATAAATAAAAGGTGTCTCAAATGGATGTGAAGTCAGCCTTATTGAATGGAGTGATGAAAGAGGAAGTGTATGTGGAGTAGTCACCTAGCTATGAAGTCATAGGGAAAGAGAACAAGGTATATAGGTTTTAAAAATCCATCTATAGGTTGAAACAAGCACCTAGGACATGGTATAGTATAATAGACTCATAACTAGTAAGTAATGGTTTTAGCAAAAGCATCAGTGAACCCACTCTTCACATCAACGCAACTGAAGGTAATATTTTGATTGATGTTTTGTATGTAGATGATCTGATTTTAACTAAAAATAGTGATCTCTTCATTGCTAATTTAAAAGAGGTAATGAAGAATGAGTTTGAGATGACAAACTTAGGTTTGCTAAAGTATTTTCTTGGCATTAAGGTCAAACAAAAAGAGCATGGCATATTTATTTCACAAACTAACTATGCAAAATATATTGTGAAGAGATTTAAAATGGAGAATAGTAAACATTCCCCAACACTAATATATATAGGTCTAAAATTGAGTAAAGAGGACAACAATAAGGAAGTAAACCCAACCCTCTACAAGAGTATGGTTGGAAGCCTCATGTACTTGATAATTACTAGGATTGATTTGCTATATGCAATAAGTTTGATTTTTAGGTTCATGAAGCATTCTAAGGACACACATTGGTAAGAAAGAAAGATGATCCTGAGAAATGTGAATGGCACACCAAATTATGGCATCTTGTATGGTACATCTAATGAGTTTAAACTGGTTGATTTCACAGACAGTGATTGGGTAGGTAATGTAGATGACATGATGAGCACATTAGGCTATGTTTTTCACATAGGTTTAGGAGCAATTTCATGGGCATCCAAGAAGCAACCCATTATCTCTCTCCATAGCAGAAGCTGAGTATATTGAAGCAAATGTAGCAACATGTTAGGCTATTTGGTTGAGAAGAATCCTTGCAAAATTGAATGAGCAAAAAGAAGATGGTATAACCATTCAATGTGACAATGTTTCATCAATATCCCTAAAAAATAATCTAGTCTTCCATAGATGAAGCAAAGACATTGAGATAGATTATCACTTCATAAGGGAGTTGGTACAATGAGGAGAGATTGAGTTACAATATTGCATATTTGAGTAGTAACTCACTGACATCTTTACCAAGGCATTGACAAAAGATTCTTTTAAATACCTAAGAGATAGGCTAGGCATTGTATACAGCTCCATATGTGTGTAACCCTAGAAAGATAGTTAAAATAGAGCTATGAATTTTAATAGGGTAACTACAGATCTTGACAATCTAGCTATAGATTTCATCAATCTAGCTATGGATTTTATAAGTCCAGCTATGGATTTCATTAATCCATATATGGATTTCATTAATCCATATATGGATTTTCTTAGTCTAGCTATGGATTTTAGTAGGCTAGCTATGAGTTTTAGTAGGACAACTATAGATTATAGGTTTAGCTCTAGAGATGCAAAAAGGTGCTCCAAAGGTGGTCTAGAATGATAAAAACAACTTTAGAGATCTACTTTAGAAAGGCAAACACAAAGTTTTTGCTCTGGAGATCAATTATAGAAAGAAAATTGTTAAATTATAGGTGACTTCAAATTAAGGGGGAGTGTTGGAATTTATTAATCTTTAATTAGTGCATTTAATACACCCTATCCCCTTACATCAATTTTTGGGGAATCTTCCAAATCTACCCCAACAACCATTTGTCCTGCTAACATTGAATGTGGTAGGTTATTTTGAAATTAGATTTGAATGCCTATTTTCATGGGCATGTAAATAAGATAAAAGGAAATATTATTATGGTTAGTTTTTGGGGGAAAAATCAAGATAGAGAGAATAGAAGCCTATAGTAATAATAGAAGGAATGTGTAAAGAGAACAATAGAGAGCAGAAGAGCATTAAAGAAGTGAATATATTTTTGTGTACAGTAGCATAAGGTACGCATAGGTAGCTACAAAGTTACTACAAGTAGCTCCAAAGTTGAAATAGTTTGTAGCTCTAGAGATTGGGGCAAATTAGAATAATAGAGTAGTAGCTCTGTATCAATTTATATGAAGTTTTTGATGGTAATTTTTGAAAGGACAATATAATAAATATATTTCATATTTTTGTTTTTGTATCTAATCTCTCTCCCTCTTGTCTTTGTGTGTTTTTTTTATGCTGTCCACATGGCTATAACAATAAGTTTTGGACATCTATCAAACCCCTTGCCTACCAACAGTTATTGCTAGATGTCTACTATCCTTTATGATAGATTACCAAATTATTTATTATTCCACTCCTTGAGTATTATCTCAAGTCTTAGCATGCTTAAATTTTTGAAGTAGAGAATACATTTTGGAACCTCCAACTGGGTTTATACTATTTAATTTTCAAAATTTATTTTAATGTTTATTTTAGGATCCATACACAAAATCTGGTAAAGGTTTTGGTGTCACTAGAAACATGTCCTTGTGTACCCCATCTTGGAAACTTATAACATTAGAATTATCATATATGTAAATATATATGAGTAAAATCATGTGCCAAATTCTACTGCAAAAATAATAAAGTATATGAAAGTTGTTTGTTTATAGGTAAATATTCTTCATGTATGTCTTTATGGCTTTGCACATTTTATTGTATAAATCCTTTTCTACCTAGGTATAAAAATAATCATTCTAATTGTGAGTTTTTTCTCATACCAAACAACCTATTCAATGGTCATCACTAAGATTCTTGTCCTTAAATGAAAACAACTCCAATTACATGTTCAAATACATATATTACTCATTTCATCTCAGAGCAGTTACACCTATTTTTTTTGGCCTTTTTTCCTTCTCTTATATAATTTCACAAACAAACTTTTGTTCATTAGGAGAAACAAACAAAAATAAAAATAAAACACATTAAATATTAAAAAATCTTAAGGAGTGATTTTAAATTTAAACCATTAGAATGTAATAAATTCTATTGCATTTTACTATTTTTTGGATTAAATATAATAGATAATATATCTATACATTTATTTAATTCAATTTTTGTAATTTTTAACATTATTTTTCATGTTATTTAAGTTTATATTATGAAATTATATATATTTAAATTTGTCAAGTTTTTATCAAGTCACAAATCTTAGTAAAATTTTTAGGCTACCGAGATTTTGCTAAGTCTAAGTTTTTGATCTATTCTACTAATAAAATACATTACATAAAATCCTAGGTGATATTCAAAAATAAGTTGATTAAAGAGCTGTTAGACATGATCATATCATAAATCCTTAATCCTCAATAAAGTTGTTAGACAACTATCTCAATTTCACAATGTTAGATATTATATATTTACAAGTGTCAAAAATAATTATTGCTCCTATATTATATGTGATAGTCCTACTTTACCTATATAACCAAAAATCATAAAAGAATCTTGAAGGCCATTCTACAAAATTTGAGGACTATATAGAGTTCATTCTTCATGTATTTTTGTTAGTTTCAATAAAAATCCAAATGGAAATTAGGAAATGAAATAGTTTAATGGCATGATTTACTAACATGGAGTGCACCTCTTTTTGTAATATCCCTTTTTGGACTAGAAAAAACAATTTGAAGTTTCTCTATAAACCCTTTCTAGTAAATTTATTAATAAACAAGTTGAAACAAACCCTAGACAATAACGTGTAGCTGGAATATGTAAAATTGATAATATTCAACTAGAATATTGATTTAATAAGCTGATTACAAATTTATTATAACAAATCCTAATGATAAAAGTCTAAAAAAAGAAATCAACAATAAATACTAATTATTACCTAGTAAAACAAGGTAAAATAATTTACTTGGAAGTATGAGTTACGATGTGAATTATATAGAGTACTATAGCAATGGTAAGGATTACTATAGTAGTGGTACATATCATTGCAATAGTAGTACATCATTAATGAACTTGACGACTATCAAGACAAATAAAAATTCAATAGGCCAAGATTCTAGATACTAAACCATTATTGATTCATATTGAATAAGTCAAATAATTACAAACCATACATAAATAAACCTCAACTCATAATTGGAGTTGACATGTAAAATTCAAAACTTTAAAAATAAATAAAATTTAACTTGCTATTTTTAATACTTGCTATTTTTAGTAAGCTTTGATGTAATCATGTATAACTCTAAGAATCTTCAAAAATAAACTAAACATTAAAATTAACTTATCAGATGAATTTAAACTAAAGTTTAAGTCCGGTTACAAAAATAGATAATTTTTAAATTTAAAAAAACCTAAAAATATTATTAAACTACAATTTTGGACCATCAGATGGTCACATATGTCATCCAAAAATTATATAAAATGACCCATAATCGAAAGGATGGGTTTGTCTGTATTGAAATTTTTGAGACTATCATTTTGGTCAAAATATGGGCTCAAACATAGCTAGGAATTGAAAGTTATGGCTTTTGTAAGTTTGGCCTCTTTTTTTGCTACATTCTCCTTTGGTTAAAAATAACTTAGCTCTTATGAGTTGCTCTAAATTTACTACTTTCATTTATTCTTATCAATCTTCTTTAATTCCCATTTTATAATCCAAGTGTTGTCTTCTTGTTGTAATCCTTTCATTGTACTAAATACATGTCATAACTTCCTAGCTTTGTGTTTACTATCTTCTTATCTAGAACTTACACTATATTTTATTTATTATTCTTTGGCACTGTTGTTGCTAATATACTTT
The DNA here is from genome assembly GCA_037957365.1 of Torreya grandis. Classification (NCBI taxonomy): domain Eukaryota; kingdom Viridiplantae; phylum Streptophyta; class Pinopsida; order Cupressales; family Taxaceae; genus Torreya; species Torreya grandis. The sequence goes on from JARHVA010003779.1 coordinate 1,075,546, forward strand.
TTCATTTTATTCACCGTCACCATCTTCTCCATAAAAATCATAAAAATTTGAAACATTAAATACTAGAGAGATATAAAAATTCTATTGTAAATTTACCTCATAAGTATTGTCATTGATTTTTTTCACAAGTCTACATGGTCCAATTTTCTTGTACTTCAACTTATTATATGTGCCTTTTATAAATATAAATTTACTCAAGTAAACCATCACTAAATCTCCTTCTTCATATATTTTTGACCTTCTTTTGACACCTCCTATTAATTTATACTTCTAATTACTTTCCTACAACTTTATTTTTATTTCTTTTTGTAAACATTGTATATGTTCTACAAATGCTTCTACATCATCACTAACACATTTGTTAATTGGTAACTATACTAAATCTAAAACACTCATAGAATTTATCTCATAAACAATCTAAAATACTGATTTACCTATTGATTTATTCACTTAGTTATTATATGCAAACTTAGCTTATAGTAAAGCCAAGTCCTATTGCTTGGGCTTCTTTCCAACTATGCACCTAAATAATTTCTCAATCTCATGTTCACAAATTTTGTTTGTCCATCTATTTGGGGGTGGTATGCACTACTTAATTGTATCTTAGTCCTCAAATTTCTCTATAAAGTCCTCCAAAAATGACTTAAATTTTTTGTGTCCCTATCTAATGTAATAATTTTTAGAACACCATGCAATCTCATAATATCCTTAAAAAATAGTTCTATAACTCTAGTGGCGTCATTGTTTTTCTTACACATAATAAAATGAATCATCTTAAAAAACCTATCTACAACAACAAAAATTGAATCATTACCTCTCTATGTGTTTGGTAATCCCAACACAAAATTCATACTCAAATATGTCCATAATATTTTTGGAACTAGTAATGGCATGTACAATCTTATATTTTGTGCATGTCCTTTTGCCATATGATATATCCTACATCTTGAAACATATTTTTTCATATCTCTCTTCATTTTGACCAAAATAATTATCCTCCACCAAATTTATTGTCTTGGTCTTACCAAAATGTCCAACCAAACCATGACAGTGCAATTCTCTTACAATATTGTCTTTTAGAGATAAAATTAGAATACATAATTGTTTCCCTCTGAATAGATAACCATAATTCATAATATACTCTTTATAAATATTACTTGTATCATCTATCAATGGATTCATACATTTCTCAACTATCTTTTTAAAATCTAGATCACTATCATATACTTTTTAAATAAATTTAAATCCAACTATTTCACTCACCATAATAGCTATTAACACCATTCACTTGCTAAAAGAATAAATTACTTAATTCCATTTTTCTAATTTTTGCTTCAACATAAAAGTATAACCCTAAAATAAACACACCCACTTTGCATGCCTACTACTTAAGTGTTCACAAAGCTTCCTGATCTGTAAGTAGGTTAAACTCCTTAGGCACCAGGGAATGCCAAATAATGAACCTGAATACTATCAAGACAGATAAAAATTGAATAGGATAAGATTTTGAATAGTAAACTAGTATTGATTCATATTGAATAAATAAAATAATTACAAACCATGCATAAATAAGCCTCAACTCAGAATTAGAGTTGACATACAAAATTTGAAACTCTAAAAATAAATAAAACTCAACCTGCTATTTTTAATAGCTATTATTTTTAGTAAGTTTCACATGTAAGCACACGTAGCTCTAAGAATATCCAAAAATAAAATAAATACTAAAATTAACCTATCAGATGAATTTAAACTAAAGTTCAATTCTGGTTACAAAAATAAATAATTTCAAAATTTATAAAAAACCCAACAATATTGTTAAGCTATAATTTTGGACCCCCATACAGACATGTGGACTCCAAAAAAATCAAAATTTTCCCAAAATTGAAAGAGAAGGTTATGGCTACATTGTAAACTTTGAGACAATCATTTTTCCATGAAGATGGGCTCAAATAGAGAAATGGATAAAAAGTTATGGCCTCTAGAAGTTTGGCTCTTTTTCTACATCTAGAATATTGTATCATCATTACAATAAGGTGAAAATGGAATAAATCTTGATTTTTAAGCATAAATATGATCCCAGGGTGGAATCACCTATTGAGTATTAGGGGTTTCATCCACAATCTCATTAACTAGAGTGTTTTCATCCTCTATGATGGAAAATTGAACAATTATTACTCAAGCTTTGAGAAGATTTGATGCATTGGCTAAGACCATCAAAGATTCTATAGCATTATGATGCCTAATAATTTCATCAAGAATACTTACAATGTGTTGATGTAATTTACAAATTTACTAACCTTGGGTGTTATGTTTACTAACCCAAGGGCATAAATAATTTTTTTGTCTATAGAACAATAGCAATTGTTAATTTCATAGGAGATGCCAATATAATCTTGAAAAGTGCCTCCACTACTTGCCTCCAAAGTTGTTTAGTTGATGTAATCTTAACACTCATTTACATTTTAGGAGCTATAATTAACATTTTCTAGACTAATTATGTAGTAGCTGCACACAAATATTGTTTATTCTCAAGCACTAATTTAATACGATTCCCTACATTACCATTTACCTCTTTATGTCTCTCCATAGCAAGGAGAGTAGCTACATCCAATGCATCCATAAATAGATTAGCAATAATTTTTATAGAATAACTAATCTCCATGTTTACAACAATTTGCTCTTGTTCATTATTTTTGATGAACTCATGCCCATGGAAAGTTTTTGAGGATAACACGATGTTTTCTTCATGGTTTTGGATAACTTCCATTTTTGTCTAAGTTTTTCTACAAAAGCAAATATATCCATATTATCATTTTTTCTACCATATGTTGGGAAAATGACTCACTTTGTTTAGGCTTATTTATAGTGGTAATAACTACTTTTCCATTAACATCAATAAGACCAATAACTAATGATGCTTTGAAACACAAGTTATGATCCTTATTACATCTCATTACTACAGATAATGCATGAATGCAATCCTTTGACATTCCAAGAAGGTATGATACACGAGTAGCTATCATAACTATAACAACATTAAAACCAAGATTTTTAAGGATAGCTACACAACCACCAGTCATTTATTCATAACAATGATCACTAGTCCCTTCAATAATAGCTTCACTATAAGATGGATCAAGTGATTTTTGAAATAGGACTTTGGGTTCATTTATTAATTTTGATTTAGCACACTTGATCATGATAATCTACATTCTTAGTGGTAATTTTTGCATTATGAGTGTTTCATATTTATTAAAGCTAACATATCCAATATGAATACCTCATCATCAAATGTATGACCTATTCTTCCTTTGTGTTGATCTGCCTAAGAGTTTGAAACCCAAACTAGTTGAGGTGCATCTTTTTTGATGCTCTTATTCTAGAATATCTCTAATTACCGACATGAGGTAATAAAATAATGCAACCTAGGAATGGTCACAAAATATATTTTAATATTTGTTGGAAGTATTACCCTTATATCATAATCACAAACTTGCATATCTCTTGTAGCTTATTCAATATCAATACTACTATGTAGAACAAAGATATTCAAAGAAACCCCATACATTTCAAAAATAACCACTACTCTAAGGAATAATATGTTGGAAGGAAAAATAAGATACTATTTTTTATATCTTGATCTTGTTTATGAATATGCATCACCAAATCTCAAATTAGGTATTGAGTGCCATATGTTATGTCAAATTCATGACAATCATCTTGAAATGATTCCAATGTTGACAGATGTTCAGGATTCCTTTAAATATATTCAACTAGCTATTCAAGATACATCACTTTGAACTAAAAGAAGGTACGTTAAATTATTAAACTCAGAAGTGTAATCACTTATACTCTTTCATCCTTTCTAAGCTCCCTGAAGTAATCCCTATACCTTGTTATTTATGCAATTGTAGACATTATTACTAACATGATCTGATTATTTCTTAACATAAAATACTTTATACATGTTAGAAGGAGGTTATATTCAATAAAATTTCATGAAATTCATCGGGAACCATCACTTTGTATTGTAAAAGTGCAACTATTACTTCACCTCTTAATTCCTATAAGACAAATAAGTTACCCATATCATTCATAGTCATGCATAAATTGATTCCTTATGTCCTTTGGTTACAATTAGAATGGACGCCTACATCTATAATGTATTTGAGGAAGTAACATTATTCATGGCATTTATATCTCAAATAGTGGTATTGATCAAGATAAAATTTCCCATGTTGAGAAATCCATTGGAATTACTATCAAACATTGATTCACTGGTCCATGTATTGGAATAATTAATGATTAAGTGGTGTTATTTACATAACCTTAATACATTAAATTACATTGGTCAAATAATAATATATTTTATTATTTATCATGAGTTTGTTCTTGTGTAAATAAATAATAAAATATAGTAAATAATTTTTGGAGAGGTTGGACCCATTAATGTGGTGGTTATAAAAGGTCACATTATAATGGTTAGATTACCTTGCCTATATAATAAAGAGTTTATATTATAAGATGTAATGAAAAAAATATAGTTGAGACAAATGAATAAATATGTAGAGCACATTTTTAAGTTATGTGAATATTGATTGAGAAGAAGTGAGTTGAAGAAAGACTATATTGGGTACTTGTTAGTTTCTCATAATATGAATAATTTTTGTGGGTTTTTTTAACCTTTTGTAGGTTTTTACACGTATATATTTTTGGTTTCATGTATGCCTTTACTATTGATATCGTATATATATCCATTGATCGTATTCATTATTTTGCATATTTTATTATGGTATCCATATTGAGATACAACTCATATGGACCAACTAGGACTCAAACATGGGACCTTCCATTTATTGTTGGAGTGCTCTACCAATTGAGATATTATCCCCTCTATGGCCAGCCCATCATTGGTCTAAGTGTGGTTTATTTCCAACAACCCCCCTTTAAGCCACAATGTAGGTGCTTGGAGTTCCTAGCTTGGTCCATATGAAATGTAGCTTAACATATGGTATCATAGCTAACTAATGTTTGATCAAGTGGTAAGGTTGTAGATCAATATTGTTGAGCTATGTTTAAGCTCTTTTTTTTTTCAAATCACATTCACAAGAGCTTTTTGATCTTTTCTCTCCTTCAAAATTTTGTGATCAATGCATTTCTCTTGTCTATGGAGCATTTATTTCAGACCTGAGCAACTAGAAGCAATTTCAAGGAAATATCAACCTTGAGTACCTCTTTTTGTTCTATTAAAGGCTTAAATATTGTAAAATTCAATAAGAATCTCCTTTTTAGTGTTTTTACAACTTTAAATTCATTTTTAAATGCTACATCTCTATTTTTTGGTCTGTTAACACTTATGTAGAAGCCTAATAAGTATCAAAATAATTTTTTAGATTGATTTTCCACTAAAACATGATTGTATGACCTATGTTGGCTAAAAATAGTAAAAAATCAATCAAAATTTCATTTTTATTAATATAGCTCTTGTTTCTCTTTTTAATGGCTAAATTTTAGATATTTTGGCCTATAATCTATTGGCACCAAGACTGATAAATAATAAATCAAAATTTACATTGTTAGTAAATAATTTGGAAAAGTGGAATAATATATTATGTATAATATTTATTTACATGAAAGGTAAAAAGATGTATAGGCTTTCTCAATTAGTTATGGGTCTCAATTGATTCTCATGAACCCATTTTATTATAAACATTAAAAAAAACTAACTAAAAATAAAATACTTTAGATCATTAAAATAATCCAACAAACCACCTTGATCCAAAGGGGTATAATAAATGAATTAATTATACAAATGAATCTAAATTTATTAAATAAACTCTATTTTAACTATAAGTGGTGCATTATACCTTTAGAATTGACCAAAAACTATGCCACTCCATAAATAAGCTTGCCCTTGCGAGTTATGGTAAAAAATGGATGATGAACATGATGAATGCCTACTCATCTCTGGTGATCATCATACTGTATTATAGTAGAACATGATTTGGTATGTCTAATTACATCAACCCACATAAGGTCCCACATAGGAATCCATCTAAGTGACAAACCCATACTCTGTTTGGCACATCTTCATGATGCCCAATAAATGTTGATGACCTTTGCTCAACACTATTGGTGCTAACAACCCCTATCAACTGGTATTGTCAACAATGATTGATTGAAGTCCAAAAAATGCAATACTTTCTCCCCTATTAGGTGAGAGGTGATAAACTATGCATCAAGAGAAATAAAATCAAACAGTCATGTTTACTCTATGACATGAATATTAGGTATGAAAAGCCAAAAATGGAATTGAAAACAAAAACACAAGTAAAAAATTATTACTACAACAAATCATAGTCTTTAGCCTAGTAGCTCACATAAGATTGATGAATCACTAAGCACTCAAAATATGGTGTCAGGTCCATCAGGACCATAGACCTCAACCATATAAGATGCCTCATGATTAGAGGAAATTTCAAAAGAATAATTGGAGTAACTAGATCTGATGTTAGAATGATCCATATAATTTTCTTTAGCTTTATTTTTATGTGGAGAAAAAGGCCATCATGAAAGACATACATCTACAAGATGTCCAACTCCACCACATTTGAAACATGTTGGATCTTTCCTATCTATGAGATCTAAAAGATGTTGAATCATTAAAATAAATACAAGAGTGAGAAGAATGCTTATGATGCTGTCTACATTTGGAAGACCCTCGAAAGTGTTGATGTTAATGTTGTGGAAATCATCAAGAATGATGTGGATAATGTCACTGAGAGTGTTTTAGAGAATTCTTCTAAATATTCCACTATACATGGTAATGATCTCTATGCTAGGACCTATTATTTACATAGTGAGCCTATTCAATAGGTGTACTTTTATTCTTTACAAATTATCTCTCATGTTAATTCAATAACTCATAGATGGTGTTAAATGTGGTTCCATTAAGATTATCACTAAGATGTAGAATTTTAATAAAATTTGTGTATGCAGAATTGAGGCCATTCAATGTGATGAAAATCAACATGTCATCATCAATTTTACCACCAGTTGTGTAGTATTCTTGTTTCAATATTTTCATGTGAGAAAGATATTTATAGACATCTTCATTATCTACAATTTTATTGTTCAAAAGCTACATAAAGAGCTTTAATCTTTTTATATGCAAGTTGTTTGTCATACAAATATTTTAATGCTTTCCATTCTTTCTATGCACCAATTTTAACTACCTCAATATGAATGATAACCTATTCAGTGTAAGATGATTTCAATAGGGTGAGTGCATGCTTATCACATTTTTGATATTCAATTAGTTTTGCCACTTCAGTTGGTGGTGTGGTTTTTTTCTTAGTGATTTCTCATAAATCATTATATATGAGAGTGTTCTCCATGTTTCTAATCCATTATTTATAGTTTTTATGTGATACTTTTCCATTTCTAGATATGAGACTGATAATTTAGCCATGATGCTAAAATAAAAATCTAGTTAAGAAAAGGAATGCTATTGAGGTTTTACTTTTACCTTCCAAATAGCTTTCAAATACAATAAATTCTATAACTTTGTAAAAACAAATACACCTTACAACTCCTAATACACCTTTATATCACCATTTTTATTGAAAACCTTATTTTAACCTTCTAATTCCTTTGTACAAAAAGATGTCAAAAAATAAATTTTGACCAAAATTAATACCAATGGGCTTTGAACTCTCCACTTGTAAAATAAGTAACAAATTAAACTAACCAATCCCTCCAAAATCAAGTTTAAAATTTAGTGAAAAAAATATCATAGATAAAAATTACTTTTCTAATTCCCACTAAAACATATGCATGTAAAAGTAAAAGTAAAATTAATTCACTAATAGGTTTTATTGCATAGGAAAAATTTGGTGCACCTTTCTTCCTTTATGGGACTCACTCCAAAATGCAAAGAGGAATATTATGGTTTGTAAAACTTTGAAAATTTCACCTAGATGTGCGGTCTTCTATCATGATTAAAGAAATGGTAATCTAAATTTTGAAGCCTTCTCTTATTTTTTATATCAAAAAACTAATTTTGTAGATCTGGTTATTTTTATTTTCCTTCAAAAAAATTTGATCAGCAAGTTGATGAACATGACTACAATGCTAGACCCATCATACGTATTCTACAATTAGCTTCACAAATTATATGATAATCTTCAATCAATGTGTAAAAATATCAAGAACTATGTGCACTAGTGCCCAATCCCACTCAATTTATCATTGAATCCATTCATGGAAGGGTTAAACCATTGAGTAACATCAATGAATAACCAAATAGAATATAAATACCATTGTTATTCTCAAGGAATGGCTCAAAAATGGATGTTTAAAATAAGGGAGGAATAACTTTCTAATGCATAATAAGTCACTAATATTCACTGGTCAATTCCTATAAAGCATTAGATGCTATGTTTTACATCTTGGATTCCTCCTTTTATTTTTGTGGCTTTGATACCACTGTTAGAACTAACACTAAGAAATAATAATTTAAAATTTACATTGTTCAAAAATTATTTGGCAAAATAGAATAATATATTATGTCTAATATTTATTTACAAAAAAGGTAAAAATATTTATAGGCTTTCTCAATTAGTTACAAGTCTTAATCGATTCCCATGAACCATCTTTATTATAAACATTAAAATAAACTAACTAAAAATAAACACAATAATTTGGATCATTAAAACAATCCAACACAATCTCCCCTATAATGAATCTTAAGCTACCTATTAAAGTTAAGGAAGACTAATTCAGCTTGGAGTACTATTTTTTTGGCATGTGTCACTTAAAATCAATAAAAGATTAGATTTTGGGTAGTAAATCTCAGTTTTGATATTTCTATTTGCTTAGTTTGGCCATTTCCAATTAGTTTAGACCTTTACATTACCTAATTCAGACTCCTATAGCTCATTCCAAATTTTTACTCTCCTCCCAAGTGCCATACTTCAACTTGTATGGTCTCCATGAGCTAAAAATTAGTCAAAAATTTTCATCGCTCAATCTCTAAAGCTTGTTTGCTTGCCTAAAAGGTTAAACCTTTTAGTTTTGGGCTTATCCAAGTCTCTATAAGAACTTATGGAGAATTTTCTCAACATTTGAATTTTTTCTTTCTCTCCCATGGGTGCCATATACATCTAGGAAGATTTTTACAAGAAATTCTGAGTCAAAGATTAGATTTTGAAGGGTATAATGGCTTTATCGTACAAAAGTAGGAGGCTTGGAAAAATTTGAGGGTAAACAAAGGACTATGGAAGGAGATATGAATTATTGAAGATCCACATAAGTGCCATTAATATTCATCTTGCTTACAATATGAAAATAAATGGTTAATAATAGTTTTTTAAAGTATTTATTAAGTACATGAATTATTAATTACCTTTATTTCAAACAAGTGGATGGTGGGTCCCTACTTTTGCTGAGTTGTCTTTATCTAAAAAAAATTAATTATTTTTATTGATAGAGTTAGAAAATATTTATTTTACATGAATTTAATATCTTTATTTAAAAATTAGAATTTATTAAACATGCTTTAAAATCTATATTTTGCATGTGTAAACTTGTAATGGTCAAAGGGTAGTTGGCTAGTCCCATTTTGGAAACCTCTTGTAAATACAAGGTGCTATGTTCAAATATCCATCCCATTATTATTTTTAGTTAAAAAATAATTTTTTATTTTTAAAATAATTAGTTTAAATGACATTTTATTATCTACCTAATATTGTGACACTTTCGATATTTTTGACACCCTTATCTTGTCATATTTTTTGGAAAAAATGGTCATGTGACTAATTGATCTTTAGGTTTTTGCACATTATGGAAACATTGAGGTGGAATTTTGTTTGATTTAAAGCTTCCTAATATGACTTTTAGTGTATAATTTATCTTTACAACACTTTTGACTTTCTCCCTTGTTATGGTTATTTATGTTTTTTAAATTGTTTTGAAATCAACTAAGTGGCTAGTATTGTTTATTCACTAAAATATTTGTTGTTATTATTAAATAAAGTATAAAACACATTAAAAAGTTTGATTTATAAACCTTTTTTTGTTTGTTTAGTATAAAACACAAACTTATAGTGTCAAATTTAAAAGGAAGAAAAACTATTCATGACTCAAATTATAATATGAATTATTCATAATAAGATATTTAATGTTTGGTTAACTTAGTATCATATTATTTATGAATTTATTGTATGTTCATCACATAACCTTCTTGTTAAATTTAATATTCTTTATTACAAGCTTACATATACTCCTATTGAAGGTTGTGTTAAAACTTGATCCAAAAATTGTGTGTAATAAAACTAACCCCTCTTTACAAACATCTTGTTGGTAGTTTGAATTATCTAACTATTACTAGAATATACATTTCAAATGATGTGGATGTTGCTTCTAGATTCATGCAGGATCCATACTTTGATCATTAGAAATTAGTAAAGTGGATACTTTGATATATAAAAAGAATTGTCAACTTTGGTTTATATTCTTCTTCTTTTGATAATGCTAATTTATTTGGTTATTATGATGCTAACCATACAATGATATTATGATTCTAATTTTATATATGTGCTTATGTTTGGTTAGATGCTATCACTTGGATTACTTCATGTAGAAGTTGCTAAAGAATCCTTGTGGCTATGAAGGATGATATAAGAATGTTGTGTGGAAGTTCCTCATTATACCAACCTTCTTGATAATAGTCAAAGTTGTGTATCTTTGATAATAAATATAATACATCACCAAAAAATTAAAGCCTATTGAAGTTCATTCAATGTTAGGACTATCGAAGTTGCCATTGAGGGGGAGTGTGCATGACAATATCACTTCTTAATAGTCATGTGGGTTTTGTGTTTCCTTCTATCTCTCTATACTCATTCTCATTTTAAAACATTGAATACATCACTTTATATGGTTTTGGTAAAATTCATATATAAGTTTAAATTGTACCTAATACATAGTATTATGGAGTTCCTTAAGTTATAAAAGACTCCAATATGTTTGGTTGATTATTCACGAGAAATTATGGGATGCATTCTCACTGTGAGATGTACTCTCACGATCATACTAGCCTAAACTCACTTTAAGTGGTTTGGGGTAACATAGTATAATGACATTAAAGGTTCCTATAGAGACATAGTATAAAAACTTTAGGTATTTATGGGTGTATAATATAATTCCTTTAAAGGTGACTATGTGATTGTGGTTACATAGTGTAATACCTTTCGGTATTTATAGTTGTATAGTGTAATTCCTTTAAAGGTGATTTTGATTGTAGTTACATAGTGTAATATCTTAGGATATCTATAGTTAAATAGTATAATATGTTTGGGTGACTATGTTTACATAGCATAATTATTTTAAAGGTGACTATGACATGATGAAGAATGTTTCCTTCAATTATTACCTCTTAAAACTCATGATGTGGATGGTTCATGGAGTGTAAGTTAGTTATGGTGTTACCTCTTAAAACTCATTATGTGGATTATTCATGGAGTATAAATTCATTGTTATAAAGGTGATTATGGCATGTATTTCCACTTAACATTAAGGGCAAGTATTAGAATAATTAATGGTTAAGTGGTGTTATTTATGTACCCTTAATATAGTAAATTACATTGGTTAAATAATTTTTTTTTAATTATTTATCATGAGTTTATCCTCATGCAAATAAATAATAAAATATATTAATTGACCTTTGGAGAGGTTGGACCCATTAATGTGGTGGTTGGAAAAGGTCACATTATAATGGTCAGATTACCTTGCCTATATAATAAAGAGTTTATATTATAAGATGCAATGAAAAAAAAAGTTGATACAAATAAAGAAATATAGAGAACACATTTCCAAGTTATGTGAAGATTAATTGAGAAGAAGTGAGATTAATAAAGATTATATTGGGTACTTGTTAGTTTCTCATAATATAAATAATATTTGTGGGTTTTTTTAATCTCTTGGAGGTTTTTATATGTATATATTATATTGTTTTCATGTATGACTTTGTTCTTCATCTCATATCTAGATCCATTGCTTGTATGCATTATTTTTCATATTTTATTACATTGAAATTGGAGTAATTTTTAATTAAATATTTCATATGAAAACCTCACAACCAAGACATCCATACACAATAATATTGGTTTTCTTTAATGTTGTTTCAAGGTAGGTAACATAGTAGGAATGTTGATGAAACATTATACTACAAACACCTTCTGAGAAATGATTCCATGTCTTAAGAGTGGTATCTAAAGAACAAAAAACAAGTGTCTCACTTGTGAGGACTAATAGTGATTTTGATTCTAAGGAAGGTGCAAGTTCTTATTTAACTTTTCTTTATTCCTATTAAGCAACATCTAGCTCAGTCATACTTATAATATTATCATCACTTGTAGCATAAAACTCTATCACATTCCTAAGAGTTTATTTGAAAAATCCATGACTAAATGGAATGTAAATACAATGAATCAAGAGTAAACTAATAAGATAAGGCATTTTATGAGGATTTGTTGCCTAATCTACCTTAAAATTTAGTATAAGGTGTTTCAAAATATTACCTAGATCTCATATTCTTTTACATAGATAACCTTGAATGAAAATATTCATGTACTCTTTGTTGAGAGTGGTTAATTTTACCATTTCATTACACTTCCCATGATGACACTTCTTTCCAAATCATTTTTTTCCACTATTATTATTGTCATACCTTGAGTAATGACACTAGATATTGTCAAATTGCTTATCATTAGTTGCTGATCTAAAAAATCCAGTAAGTTTAAAAACCAATATTAGTATCTAGTGAGGCCCTTTTATCATGTGCATGCCTCTTAACAAGGTATTCTTGGAACTCCACCTCATAAAATTCTTGATTTGAAACCATTTTTTTCATATATTGAGATTTTATATGAATGATCAAAAAGTTTATTTTATTCTTTCAATGCCCTAGATAAAATTATATCAACTCTACTAAATAGAAGGCTAAAAAAATTGGCATTAACAAAAAAATACTCTTCAAATTCTTGTAAATCTGATTTTTCTTCATGCTCAACCATTAAAACTAGAGAATCCTTTCCCTTAATATTTTGAAAGTGTTTTTTTTGCTTGAGTAGATACCAACTTAGCTTCCTTATCTCTTATTAGCCATTCATCACACCTTTTTGGGTTCTAATTACATCCTTTGTGCTTGTCTATAATGGTTAGTTAATTTTCAACCACATTCTTTGGTTCCTTTTTAGATAAGATCTCCTTACCTTGGATTTTCATGATGAATTCATTTGTCTCCTCTATATATTTTTAAAGTTTAAAATTTGACTTTTCTATCTTCTTTATTTTAGATCCATGCCTTAAAATCCTTCTGATATTCTTACATAGATTACATCATCTTTAACAAGGATTCTTGCCTTGTCATCCTAATTCATAGGTTGGTAAGATCATAGCTCTGATACCACTATAATGTTCCTTTTTAGACAAAAACCAATAATTTTACAAGTTTCCATAAAAATTTTATGGTAAAATTTTGAATAAACAAGTTGAAATAAACCCTAGATAATAACATGAAGTTGAAATATGAAAACATTATAATTTATAACTAGAATATGGATTCAATAAGCTAATTAAAACTTTATTAAAACAAACTCTAACTATAAAAGTAAAAAAAATGAATTCAATGATAAATACCAATTATTACCTAGGAGAATAAAGTATGATAGTTTATTTGGAAGTACATGATATTGAAGCAGCCATAAAAAATAGTGTAGTAGTGGTACATAATATTATATAAATGGTAAAACAAGTTGAAAATGGAATAATTCTTGATTTTAAAGCACATATATGATCCCTAGGTGGAATCACCTATTAGGTATGAGGGTTTTCATCCTTAGGTCTATTCACTGGAATGTTTTTGTCCTCTGTGATGAAAATTTAAACAATTGGTGCTCAAGCTCTAAAAAAAGAACTTTTATTTATTCAAATGAATATTAATAATGATTTATTTTCATCCTACCCTTTTAATAATTACATTTTCCATCAAAAACCTAAAAAATAATGCTTTATCTTCTATTTTGACATTGACATGTTTTTATTTTTTAATAAAGTCATCTTTATCCTTGTTTTTGGCCTAATTAATAATCATTTATTTATATCCCACTTTAATAAAAGTCATCAAGTGTATTTTTCCATCTAATTAAATAAAATTACTTTAAGATAAATCAAAACATTAATATTAAATTATTATTTTAATTTGAAAATGGGGCATGACACTTTCCCTTTTCTAGGTCGATAAATATTCTTGTTCATAAAAACATGAAAAAAGTCCATCTAAGTTCTTTATTTTTTAGGAAAATTTCTAAGAGATGTATAATTTTTTTAGTAAACATCAACCTTAATGTTTTTAAATGTTCCCATACTTGTCTTTGAGATGGTTACACATTTTTTTGATGGAATAGGAGAAGTAAGAGTGAGCGTAGGAGTTTTTAATAAACTAATAATATTACTAGTATGATCATGCAACCTATTGAAAGCTAATGTTAGGATGTAATCATGTAAGGATTAGAGTAAGACCATCATCAAAGATATAATAGATAGACACAATATGATGCTTATTGCTGCTACATTGTTAGGATTTGGTCTTACTAATTCATGGTTCCAATGAACTGTTGGGATGTGAAACCCTCTCTTAAGCAAACTACACCAACAAAGCATAATGAGAACGTAAAGAATAAGATTCAAAATGAAACAACTTATTCAACACCCTGACCTAATAGGACCTATATATAAGACCTGATGACTTCCATAATAGTGACTTTATTATTAGGTCTAGTTCCTTCAATTTTTTGAACAGAAGGATCATGATCATTCTTGAGTAGTCTAGGCTCTAAGACATTAGACTTTATTCCCTTGGTCTCAATTTTAGATTATCCTTTTGATTTTATGTTGTGTATCATTTAAATTTCTATTAGATTCATTAAAATATCTTAGTTTTGATGATAATCATTATTCTATACAGGTAGATCTTGGTATTTCCATCATAACCTATAGTGGTAGCCAAAAAAAGTTGTCAATCCCTTCCATCATAGGTTTTGATAGTGTTTTCCAAAGTTCTATAAAGGATGCCTCATCTATGCATGTGACTTCTACCTCATCTATGCATGTGACTTCTACAACATCACCTTTAAGACTCTAGCATGCATCCTTCAACATCACTAGTGTGAATATGTAGGCCCACATTCATAGCTTGAAACCACATCCACTCACACAAATATCAAGTTTTATTTCTACCTTCCCATTCAACCCTTCATCTAATCCCTTCACCATTCACCATGCATTCACTCACCTCACCATCAAGTTATCATCATTAAGTTTTAATTCACCATTGATCCCCACTACTTCACTTCCCTTCTTCAAACTATCAATTGCACCATTAGTATTCATGATAGACCATATATAGAGAATATTCATAGTAATATAGACTTTGTTTCCAAAGTTTCACTTCAAAAATTGAGATATATGGATATATAATAATGCCTACAATATAATTTTATCAATCAATAAATACATTTTTATAAATATCTATTCAATATGGTCTAATTTCCATGGTAGTCTCATTATAAGAATCTGAGAGAAGTGGCAATGGAGGGTCTATTAAAATCTTTAGTGCAAGTTTTTTTGGCTTTGAAACTATTTTTATTTTTGAAAATCATAATGTAGCTAAAATAAAGGTTGATAAATTAGAAGTTAAAGAGGCATTATGAATTGAAGTCTAACTTTTCATCATAAAAGTTGGCTTGGATATCACCATGTATCTACTTTGAGAGAGATATGAGTATTTTCATCCTAATTGGCATTAAAAAATTCCAAAGAGAATAATTTCGCTTCACTCTTTTGAATGGCGAGATTCATGTCCATATCAAGCATTTGATTGAATAATAATTATGTGGGAGATTGTTCAGAAAATATTGATGTAATACTTAACATCAGACAAATCATTACTTTTAAAAGTGACATGAAATAATATTCTTCAAATAGATGCATGCTATCTAGTTTTGTCACAAAGGATGATTTGCATTAGATTGGACATGACAATACACTTACTGGTAGTGTATTCTCATAAATATCATGCTAGTGAATTGATCATCATGATTTTTAGTGAGAAGAACTTATGTAATGTACATTACACTCTAATATTTATTTCTAAGCATTTTTATTATGGCCATGGCTTGATTTGAAATCATCCACTATATATATTTTCTTAATGCTTTGTTAACATTGCTTATATCAAAAATGTCACAAAGCATATTAACTATACTGACAACATTTCCCACTTATTAATATAATTATTTTTTAACTTGGAAAGAATACTAATGCATTTTTGGCTTTGAGAAACCAAGCTACTAAGAAATTGTGTTACAAATCTGATAATCTTCATTATCAACTTAGATAAAAGAGATATGTAACTTGTCTATTGGCATGGCTTTATTTTTAGTATTTTCATTCTAATATTTATGATCTATGTTTTAGGTTTAATTTGATGAAAATGGAATCCATGATTCTCAAGAAGGGAAAAATATGACATAGGTGAAATAGAATGTCTACAATCTAGATTTTTTCATTTCAAAAAAACTAGTAGAGGAGAATGAAAGTTAAAAAGAAAAAAAGACAATAGTTTATAAATAAGAAAAAAAATGAAATGATCTAGTATCATGGATAATGGGTACAAAAATAAAGTTAGATATTAACTGAAAGAAGCACCAAGGCAACGAGGAGAAGTAAGGGAGTAGAAAATTGTAGAAACAACATTAGGCATATTGAAACAACTGCTCTAGAATGGGTTTTGTTGATTTGGTTCCTACTTATTACCATGAGCTTAATAATAAATTTTTGAAGTTTAAATATTTATATATTTATGCATATGTATATATTTATGTGTCAAATTTAGACACGAGGATCTTGCTTCTAAATAAATTATGTAGGTGGGTGATGGTAGTAACAAGCAACTTAGCAAGGGGAAGAAAACTTGTAATTTTTTTGTTAAGACTTAGTAAAAACAGAGTTTTTAGTATTGTCAAATTCTTGCTAATAAGTGCTCATACACATCAGGTTCACATAATACTTTTTATAGCTATCTTATTTCAAAATATTAAATTTTTAAGCCTAGATTAGCCCCTATTTACTTTTGACTATAAACAATAGCATATTTTTTAGTTTCAAAATGATATATATTTTTTGTATTTATTAGATTTTTGATCATATTTGGGTCATCCTATATCCAATGATGCACTCTAATTCCTATAAATTCTCGTTTAATAGTCTATAGAAGGAAAAATTGCTAATTAGGATGCTAGGATTCACACATTTGTTTCTATCTTGGGTGAATCAAATTTTCCTATTAGTGCTCTATCTGAGTCATGTAATAGTTATGAATAAGCTAGATTTTTTTTTTAATGAAGAGACAAAATGTGGACACATATGCTGATAAAAGGCTTAGTATGCATAGTTTCAATAAATTTGAAATACATCTTATCATTGACCCAATGTGTACAAATTATCCTAATGTTGCTCCATCTAGGTAAGAAATTGATATTTTATTTCTTACATGGTTTTTGGTAAGGGTATTAAAACCAATACATAAGTCAAGCATTATGAAATGCTTTTTGAAATCAAGTGAAGTACCTTTAGAGAAGCTTTGATGTCTAGTCCATTTGTACTATAATCTCTCTTCTTGAATTCAGTAAGGTCTTCTCATTGGTTTCAATAGAGAGTATTTCCTTTTCAAGAATGATCATGTCTATTGAATTGAAGGAATGATTATATAAAACATATAATTCAAAAATAGTATCCCCATTCCCTAAATCACCTTCCTTGATGTAAGCTTTGGTGCTAGTGGCCATAGAATCAATATAATATGTTGCAAAAGATCAAACTTCATCTTAATAAAAATAAAAACCAAAATCAGTAAATAAAATACAATTTATTTAATTATATAATACTAGTATATCACTGACATGTAAAGAGGTTACTTTTCTATAACCAATTTAAGGAGACCATTCCTTTAAGCTCAAAGGTGAAATCCAAATCTAGGCTATGGGGTATTCCAATGGTGGCATCTTTGTTGATTAGGTAAACTATTCTAACTCTTATTAACTCCAAATTAAGGATCCTTTGATTTCCAATGGTACACAAAACTTTTCATTTACAAGATAATGATTTGATCTTGACACGTCCGAACAACCTTCTATAACACTTCCTATAAATTACAACAAAAGACTTATTACTACTTCAGTTACCACATTCAACAAATTATTTGAAAAAAAATGAATTTTTCTAACATCAAAAAAGTGTTAACAAATTTGTTGAAATTGATGAATACATTTATATGTTTTATTTCCTTTATTTTAACTTTAGATTTTATGCTCTATGAATTTTATCCTTCATAGCCTGCTATGGGAATAGTTTGGATGTTTGTTGGTGTTGTGAAAACCTAAAAACTACCATTGAAATTGGCATGTGGATGAACACTGACCCTACTATAATCCAAAACATTGTGAGTACTATCAGGGTGATTTTGGTATAAATATATACAATGCCAATAAGGTAAGTTTAAGTTTGATTTATTTTTTCATAGATTAGATTTATTAAGCCATTAATTTTTCACTCTATACAATTACAAATAAATAACTTTATAGAATCTTATTTTTAAAGAGTTTTATTAATTTAGTTTCTAATATAGTTGTAAATTTATAATTTATAAAATATATGTTATTATTTAAATAGATTATTTTTTTGATGAAATATATTTATATATAAATAACATATATAATATACAAATAATTCAAAAAAATAGGTAGTATGGAAGCATGCCTTGAGTCAGACTACACCAAGCCTAGGAGCAAGCAAAAATAGAAATGAAAACAATGCTAGACCCTATCTAGGAATGAGTCATCAAAACATCATAAACATAATATAAAACATTAAGCTTCTAGAGCAAGGCTGAAAGGTGGAGGATCCATATCATCCATACCCCAACCTGAGCTAGGCAAGTCATTACCATCTAGAATTAGATCCCAACTAGAAACTTGAGCATTTAATTTATAATATTACTATTTTTGAGTATGAAAAATGGAAAGAAAGATCCCAAGTAACTTATACAACATGTCTATTCAAGCTCTAGGTGGCACCCCCCAGGCATCTAGATGTAAAGGATGAGGGGTACCCCAACCATCCTGTCCAATATGGGAAAGAGGTGAGGGATTCCATCCTCACTATTGTCCAAGAGGAGATATGCATTGATACAGACTGACACTATGAGATCAACACCGAGACCAGATGCATCATCGACCACATTAGGGAGGAGGACTAGCATTTATTCCAACAATTCTATCCTTGGGTAGATAAAGAGGAATTTGTGCCATAACACAAGGAACATCTCCCCAATGAGTGAGAAGGTCTTAAAGATGGCCAAGCTCTATGACAAATTTATTTTCCTACACTTGAATCTGCAAAAGCACATTAAAAATAATGCAAGATTTGCTAAAAGAAAAAAATTATGATCTAAAGAAATATTACTAAACATTGCATTATTTCTTTCTTTCCATAACCAAAATAAAATCTCCACTCTAAAAGTATGCTAGAATTGGATGTATTTAAAAGGCAAGGCAAGTTTATCTCTAAGAAAGATATGATGGCACTAGAATAACTCAAGATGGAAAGGTTTATAAAGGTCATGAATCCATGTCTAGACCTATTAGGCTTTAGAGCAGTGCTAGAAAAGATGAGGAAACATTTTTGGATGGCCACAAAAAGGGAATTTAGGGATGGAAATTCCTAAATGCATAAGCTATCTACCTATAGGTATGACCTAATACAAAACACACCAAGCAAAGTGAGCTAACTTAGGATCTAAGCAAGCCTCCAAGATAGTATGAAAATATAAGTATTAGGTATGAACTAAAGAATAAAAACCCTAGCAAGAGTTAAGCTTGTTAGCCATAGGCATATGGGGAGTAATCCACCCATTGCCAAGTTAGGGAGTGTAATTATGAAACATAGTTTCAACATACCACTTCAAGTCCTACCAAGGATGAGAGGAAGTAATAGAGATTTTGTGAAGCATTTAATGTGTAACAACATTAAGGATTTCTTTGTAAGATTCTTTATCGATGTTGGCTAACTAAAATTTGGTTTTCACCTCCTTCCAAGAAAGCCAAGAGAGAGACTTCTTAAAAAACAAGTCTTGGATAGTATGAATGTTTCTATGAGATATTTTGAGAGCATTGATCTAGGGAACCTTGGCTAGAGGGAATTCATTGAAATTGATAATAGGTGACCACCATAGTGAATTCAAGTGAATAGACAACCCATCTTGGAAGCTTGAGCAATTTTAGAGAAGCCATGGTTTGATATTTTCCCATGTTTTCTAGATACTGTTATCCACAAAGAACCCTATGATTTAAACATGGGTTTTGATGATGAGATAATTGGAGAAGCTAGTCCCTTTCCAAGATTTTTTACCTTTGGAAAGGCCTAAAGATATGCAATGCTAAAATAAAATCTTCCAGGCTTCCTTGCATTCAATTGTCCACACAATCGATTTGGCACATAAGGCAACTCCTTGATGAACTACCTTGATGAGCCCCATACCTCTGGTGTCGCACATAAAGCAAAAAAAATCTAAACAAACCTTATGGAAGCCATGGCCATATGAAGAATTGGCCCAACATAATTGCCTAAGAAGCTTTTCAAGTTTTTGGTAGGAACTTTTGGAAGGTACCCAACATGAAGAGTAGTATACATGGGTGGTGACAAGAACTTTCAAGAAGATTTGAAATTTACCTGATAATGATAAGGGCTTAGTCACCTAATAATCCAATTTATTTGCTACTCTATCAACAACATATTACCATAACATGGGCAGAGAGGCATCAAAAGCAAAATGGATGCCAAGAAACTTGAAGATTTCATCATGTTGGATCCAGGTCTACCCATACATGAAAACCCACATTGGTGGGGGGAATGTATGATTGCCTATAACAGTAAATTTTTTTCCATTAGATACTTGAGACAGAGGTAAGACAAAAGGTGTTGAGACACTACAAGGCATTATCCACATTGTCTTCTTCTTCAGTAATAGTAAGG
The DNA here is from genome assembly GCA_037957365.1 of Torreya grandis. NCBI lineage: Eukaryota > Viridiplantae > Streptophyta > Pinopsida > Cupressales > Taxaceae > Torreya > Torreya grandis. The sequence continues at coordinate 1,096,699 of JARHVA010003779.1, forward strand.
AAATAATCATAAAAAAAGTCTCCATTCAATAATTGCATATGTTCCTATGAGTTTTCTTTATCTTAAGGGAGATAGATTCATTTGACAAGGCCCCTAACTTGGGCATTGCTAAGAAGATATCCAAAAACATCTACTACAAAAATATATAGGGTAGGTGTCAAGGGGCAAATATATTATTTTTAAATTTTAATAGTTTATGATTGATTATATATAGATTTTTTAATACATTTTAAAGTTTATTTATTTTATTCAAATGTAATAACAATTTTATGGTTGATTTTTTAAGTAATGATTTTTTGACGATTTTATCATCCATGAATTTGAATGCAACAACGTAGGCATGCACTTTAATATTAATCTAAACTTTTAGATAATCAATGGCATAAAGGGTTTATTTTACCATAGCCAATTAAAAAATATTATTTATTCAACCTTAGAGGTAATATCCAAACCTAGGCCAAGAGGTAGTCCAACGATGATTGAGTAGACTTTTTTGAGTGCGACACCCTTCATTGAAGTGATTGCTAGAATTGTGAACTAAGCATCACTTGCTAGTTTTGGATCGATGATTTTGGTCATTTAACAACATGTTATTATGAGGATGGCACAACCTTCTTTTAATTTATTTAGTTTTTCACTTGAAATGCTTAGATTATTATTTATCTCAAGATTTAGAATCTTATTTATCAATCTTCATTTTAGCTTTTGCTTTGAACTTGCAATTAAATCTATAAGCTTATCTGATGGAGGACATATGGAGGAAATCCATACCTGATTTGATATATGGTCTCAATCATGACCTATAGATATATCATCATATTCTATGAACCAATAGGATCTATCATATTTGCTTTCTCCATGAGATGGAGACAAAGGTGCATTTTATCTTTTTGCCTATTATGATTTAAAGGGGACTTCTATATCCATAATAATAATTACTTTTTATTTTTGCCTATTTTATCCAATGGAGGTATCAAAAACCTATTATCTTATATAATCAATAGAGAAGATGGTGCTAAATCTATGAGAAGCCATCCCCTTCTAAGACCAACCACCAAGACACCATGGACCTCTTCTTCTCATTCCCAATGTAGATGGTCATCTACTCTTCACTGTTTAAAATCTATACTACAAGGGTAGACACACATTACCAAATTTATCTTTGTGTCTCTAGGATCGCAAATTATTAATGGTTGGAGAGGTATTGGGATGACTACCTTGCTTCTTGTTAGGATTGTTCAACCTATCCCTTTGAGGCTATCTTATTCTCTTGATGAGTTTAGGAGACTCGGTATTCTTCCTTTGGTGGTGAATGATGAAGAAATTGGTCCATGTTTTATTCTTCCACTTTGATGCAAATTAGAGCCTTGTTCTTGATAGGATTTCTTTTTCTCTTGGCTACCATAGTGACTCACTCCTTTTACCATAGAATCTTAATTGTTAGGTCTAAATATTGGTTCTTATTACATGGATTCATATTCATTGGTTTTTATAGGGTTTACATACTTGGGTTTAATCTATATTCATGGATTGTATTACATGTATTCATTTATACTAATTGTTTTAGGGCTTACACATTTGGGGTACCCCTATTTTTGGTTTCTTTCATTGATTAAATCTATATCCAGATTTAGTTTTAGATTTTCAATTTGGTTATGGGTGTCCTTTAAGTAGTGTTTATTTTATTTTGTAGCTTATGCTATAGAAGTCCCATTGACCTACTCTAGTCATTATGGATAGTCATATAATTTCTCTCTTTCTAGATAGTCTAGAAACTAATGCATGAAATATGTTTCATTATCATCTAGAGTACGAAACATCAGAGAGTGATTTTGTTTTTCACTATGATTACCACCTATCCTATAGGCTTAAGAAATTAATAAATTCATTTTATATCCACTTTTCACATGTGACACATGGTGACCATTGGTTCCCATGAATTCACACAGTTCCTTATTTAAAAAATGGCCACCATGGATGTAGACTCATAAAGTTATTCACTTTGGTTAAATTCATACTCACATCCATGCCTACATAAAAAATGAAGGGGCCACAATTATTTATTGATAAAAACATATTAAGCTAATATGGAATAAGAATTATAATAAAGTTGTGATTATAAGATAATAAATAAATGTGTGTGTGTGTGTGTGTGTGTGTGTGTGTGTGTGTGTGTGTGTGTCAAAAGGTTTTCCAAGTGCAATATCTTGTGGCCAAGAAACAAACACGTGAAAAAATCATGGACCAATGGGCTAGAACATTCATGGTTGATCAATTATTAAAGGAGGAAATCCAAAAATCCATTTAAATTTTCAATACACATTATCTTCCCCATGTATTCACCCCTTCAATTGTTTTTTACAATAATTATGACCATTTAGTGAGACATTTCATCACATCTTTTACTTAGGTGCCCATTTGTATAAGTACACATGGTAGTTAATCATCACATCATCACCACAGAGTTATACAATAGTTTACTTTAATAAACCATAGCTACTCATATATGTTGACCCATAAAAAATTTCATGTAGTTTTAAAATTACAATCCTAATACAAAGAACCATTGAATCATAGAGGGTTATGATCTCTAGGATCACTTTTTGTTTATCATTGTGGATTTAAATTATTGTTGAATCCAATTTGGTAAAAATATGTATTTATTTCTTTGCATGTTCATCTTATTATATTAACTACAAAATGAAATAAGTGGTCACAAATATATCAAAACATATTAAAATCAAATGCGACATATTAGTTTTAATAAACTGTGATGAAAAAAGGGAAATACATGGCACTATCTTATAAACCATGGTGTCATGGGAACTTATTAAATCCAAAGTATAATTGAATTGGTAAGGAAACATGAACCTTTTAATAAAACTATGATCATAATATTAAATGTGGTGGCCATTGATTAGGTATAGGGTCATGTAGTGACATATTAGGAGTTTTATTAATGGTTATCTTTAAGAAATGCACATACCCAATATAATTTGAATTCTAATGTATAAATTTATGAGTTTTTATAAAATATTATATGGAAAGGGATTAAAATATTATTATATTACAAGGTCTTTCTACCAAGAAAATAAAATGTGGCATAATTATAGACCAATAAGTGACAAGGTTGATGGGATGATTAATTCTTAAAGGAAGGACTCCATGAACCTGTTAACATTTTAAAATTAGTTTTAGCTACCCCAAATGTTATCATATTTAATATTTATTTACAATACATTTGAGAAATAAATCACTTAGCCATACATATTTACAATCCTAAGTTAGATCGTTTATTCATATCACCTGTGGCCTCTTTTGACCCTCACTAATGCTTAGGACTTAAATAAATATTAAAAAGGCCACAAGATTATGAAATATAAAAGTGTATGTAAATATATAATTAGGATATATAAATTATCTTTAATAATTATATCTTCCATGCCTTTCAAAATCATTTTCAAAAAATACAGCCTACCAATTCAGAGCCTCCTACAAATACACTTTTTCATAATGAAACTTATTAACATGTAACTTTATTCTATCTATATGCTCTTCTAATTTGAATTTGCATTTAGATTACTATATTATATTTTTTTATTCATTTTTTTCTATCTTATTAAGTTTTTCTCAAGAACCCTTATATTTATATGCTTCAATTGATACAATGCACTCATTAATTAATTTATATATTGTATTATACATTTTCACCATACTAGAAATAATTTGAATTAACATTAGATATCACACCAACACATGCAAATACACATGACTTACCATGTTTTTATCAAAAACTATGGGTTGAACATGAAGAATATTCTCTTTAGCATCATTCATCAATAGTTCACTAAGAAAGGATTGAGTGTTTTTTAATTTACATGCAATCATTAAAAATACTTTTCAGCAATTATGGTAGGAACTAGATGCCATGTGTCCCTTATTTATTATGAATATGGTAAAAAATAATAATGAAATAATGAAAGTGAAATTATTAATAGTGAGTGGGTCTACCTAGTACTAAAACTCCCAAAAAACCTCTATAACTCTAAGTGGATTTATACAAGGCTTCTTTTAAAGTTGTGGATTGTATAGTGTTTGACACTAACCAAGTTGTTTGCAAAACAATGTAAATAGTAGTATTTATTATATTTGATTGTAAATTTATAGTAATAATAAATAATTTTATTGATTCAAACATATTGATAATTAGTGTCACTAATTTTTATAAGTGTTTTTTTAGTTTTATTCAATATAATTGTTAATCCCACTCTTTACAGTTTATTACATCCATTAGGATCATGACTTTATATGACATTATATTTCATGTTATTAACCCCATAGGGTATATTGAAGGATTCATTTTCATTTAACCAATGATTAATAATAACTAATTTTCTCAATCAAAAATAATTCTTACATTAATTCATTCAAATTTATAATGTTCAATCTGCTACATTTTGTTTAAAAATATATATAAACAAATCCATTTTGTCAACATCTATTGGCTTATATGTTATTTATGCATTCAATATTTATGAAGTTAACAATTCAGTTTTGTGTAGTGTGTCACAATTACTAATTTTACTAAGCGATAATTTAATTGTGATGTAAGTTATAGTATGCACATTGAGTATAAAATGCTTTATTACAGTAAAGAAAATAAATATTTCTCTTCCAATCAATTAAATGCACTTGGCATGGCCTAAAAGAGTGAGAGGGGTATAGATTTTAGATCTATTATTTAGGCCTTATCATAATGATAGACTAGAAGATACTTAATTCATCTATCAATTCTTACCAAGTTTTTATCAATCATCATGGGACAAACATGAAGAAGACTTGTTAGCATCATCCATAAATGACTCACTAAGAAAGGTTTAAGTGCTTTTCTTATTTAAGGAATTTTTATCCTAGATAAGTTATAAATTGTACAATAACCCATTCAATTCACAAATCTTTGTTTCACATTGATATTTTCTCTTGTAGATATGTTGAATCTCATTGGTAGTTGGAAGAATTATGGCTAAAACTAGAGAATGGTGCCAAGATTATTGTCATATTTTATCATGTTCATATTGGATATGTCATTGGTTTCCAAAATGGTGAGGAAAAATACACAAATGAATCCATCAGGATGAGAAAAAGGGAGAAAAACATGGTCAAGGGGATAAAACTCTTAGAGAATTAGAGATTAGTGAGAGGCACTATAAAAAATTTGTAATCTTTTTGAGTTGGAATTGGATTCAATGATTTACAATGGGTAAGATTTTAAATTATATTATAGTCAGGTTATTTTTAAACCAATCTAATTTCTTACAAGAAATAAATGTTTGAGTTATCATATGTTTTTTCTAATGATGAAAGGCCTCAACTTTTAATGGAATTTCAGGGATGAAGTAAACTTGTGCAAAAATACCTTATGTATGTAGCACTATTACACTGACATACATAGCTTTACCTTCAATTTTTGTTCATTGTAAGAATATTTCTAAGGCTAAACCTACTATAAAACCTTTGAAATTTGGAAAAATATGAAATGATTAACCCAATTTGTGTTTTATTGAGACTCTCGGGTGAAGTGATGCCTTTTAAGTCTTTTCCAAAGTTCTATTGGTCGAACCTCTATACCAATTTAATGTATTAAAATTATTTTTACTTTGATTTTAGATGATGTTCCAACATTGGTGGGAGGGTTTAAGACCATTTTGGTGAGTGCTTTGTATGGTTCGTTGACCCTCTCAAGTCAAGATTTAGTCTATTTATTTTTTCTACTTTATACTTGTTAATGAACATTTTTTAGATCTATGAATCAAGTACAATAGACACAAAATTTCACCTAATTTCACTAGTAAATTGACAATTTGAAAAAACTAAGTGATTACTAATAATATATTTAGAAAGAAGAGAGACTTTATTTAATAGCCAAAGCCTCAACCAAATTGTTATAATAGATTCTTATAGTTTACCTAAACTACTTCAGAAGCTGCCCTTTATAATTTTCAATAATTATCTCCTTTTATGGAAGATGGATAGACATTTTGTTTATAGATTCAGTTTTTATGTTATTGGTGGGATGAACACATTAATCCTTTACAGAAGATCATGAAATTGGTATTGCTTTGTTCCTTGTTTATGCATAACATTTTTTAAAGATTTTTTCTAATATCATATTCAACATGTTTTGATTTTTTTCACAGTAATTGGGATAAATAAGAGAAAATCCATTTGATAATCTTGTTAAAGAAGAAATCATAATTTTTTTATGAAAATGATAGAATGTTTCATACTTTAAAGAGATTATTCATAAAATTGATAATAATTATTTTTTAAGCTTTTTTGTGCAATTGTTAATGATCTCTACAATTCTTTTAGTTGGGTATAAGTGAAACTCATGCAATAATTTATGTGTCTATGTTATGTTCAATCACTCAAGACTTTAGTTCCAAGCACATGATTCATTCTAGGAATAATTTGGTTCATCCAGATTGTTACATACCAAGGTTGGAGTTTTTGAGTAGAGAAAATTATAGAATAAAAGACTTAAAAAGAGGCCCTTAATTGAGGCCACCATCTTGAGGAATAAGAGGGTGGTGAATCCTGAGATGGAGTTGATCCCTATGTCCCTTGTAGACCTTTAGGAATATGTAAGTTGTAGTTATTAACGTATATTGCAGAGTGATTTTTTGGGATTGATTTTACTTTGATATGGGAGTATGGAAGATGTTTACTACTACTACTACTACTACTACTACTACTACTACTACTACTACTACTACTACTACTACTACTACTACTACTACTACTACTACTACTACTACTACTACTACTACTACTACTACAACAACAACAACAACAAAAACAACAACAACAACAACTACTACTACTACTAATACTACTAATACTACTACTACTACTACTACTACTACTACTACTACTACTACTACTACTACTACTACTACTACTACTACTACTACTTTGCATTGGCAATGGTTTTGAGAATGGGGAATGATTACATGGTTCAAGCTCCTTACAAGTTGGGTTTTTTTGGTTACATTTTTTTTACATTCAAACATTTTTTCAAACACTTTGCATGTTTCTCATATACATATTTTTTCAAACACTTTACACGTTTCTCATGTAGGTATTTTTTAAAATATTTTAATGTTTCTCATATAATACTAGCATGTTTCTCATACTTGCATTTTTTTTAATGATATTTGGAATGATGTTTCTTAGAATAATTTTTTCATTATGGAAATGATTTTAGTCTTTAAATGGAAAAATATTTTGAAGGCCAAGAGTTATTTTTAATAAGACATAAACACATTGCATTGTTATTGTTTGTAAGTTTCAATCACATTCATGCATTTTATCAAAGACTTTTTAGGCTTCTCATCTAATTTGTTATTTTCAAATTTTATTCAAAATTTTTGTTTAAAACTTCTAATATTTCTTCTTGTTATGCTCTAATATCATTTAGAGGTTTTGTTAAACACTTTAAAGGCTTCAATTTATACATTCCAATCAGTTCAACATTTTATTAATCAGTTTGCATAATTATCATGGTTACGCTCCAATATCATTCATGAATTTTGTAAAATTATTAGCCCTTTAATTATTTTTATGTTCTAAACTTATTTTGACAATTTTTCAAACACTTAAACGTTTCTTATTCATACATTTTGTGAAACACCTGTAGATTTGTTTGTGGTATGCAATTTTATGGAAATTAATCATTACATATCATAAGAGTTTTTCTAAAGGATATTTCAAAGAATGTCTTTGTTGAAATTCTAAATAGAAGGACACAATTTTCCATTATATGTCATTTTTACTTTGTAGGACAATTTATGTTCTATAAACTATAGTAAAGTTATGTTATATTTTATAATGCTGCATTCAATTTTATGTTGTAACATTATATGAATTCAAGGTACTAAAAGTATGTAATAAAAATTTGTTATAATGTTATAGTGTATTATAATGACAATTTTTTTTATGTGTTGTATATCCAAATTGCATTCAAGGTAACCAAAAATATATATTAAAACTATGTTGTAACTTCCTTTCATTATTTTTACTGTAACTTTCATACTACAGTTAAGGTAACTAAAAACTAAAACAAAACTATGTTGTAGCATCATATTTATTCTATATTGTAACATCATACTGCAGTCAAGTAAACCCAAAATTTTCAATAATTTTTTCATTATGTCATATCCTAATGATCAGTTTTAATTGTGGCTAAAGTTTATTCTTCTTAAACAAAAAATATGAATACCCATTTCCTGTTCATTTCCCTACATTCTAATTTGAAAAAAATTTCTTGCATATGTTAGTTATCACACATCTTCCCTTGTAGAATTGTTATTGGGTGCAAATAACTGACCATCTTTAGCATATTGTTGAGGACTCTAGTTGGGTTTTCTTTGGAAAGTTCTTTGTACATTTTTTCAAGTCTCCTACAAAAATTATTAGAGGTCTTTCTTCTTATGTCACAACTGGTTTTAGAAGAAACTCTCCACGTAAAAAGTGAGATCTATGGCTAAACCATTGTATCCAAAACACAAACGAATAAGTACTTGGTAAGTAAATGTTCCTATAATGAATTTAATTCTAACTCGCTAATGCAAATGGACCTTGTCTAATTCATATGCTACAAATTAAAGCCATTTTAATAACAAAATTTGCTTGCATAAATGTTTTTCACTACTAAAAATAGTTCTTTTATCATGCAGGACTTCTACTCACAATAATAAAAATATTGTAGAGAACAATTTATGTCTCCTTGACATTTATTTTTTATATGCAAATTATACCACCCAGGTAAAGATATTATTCAATGTTTGTAATCCATTATTAACAAATTATTCAAATGTTTAATTTAACATTATTTTTGACTTCTATGCAACCAATGCAATGATTAATTCATAACTTAAGCCATAATTTCTTATATTTTATATTTGTGGAGTATACTCTAAAGTGCATAGACCACAAAGTCAACAACTATTATTTTGGTATATTTTATTTGGTAACTATCATAAGTTCTATGGAATTCATAAATGCAATAAAGTCTCATTTTATACTCAATATACCAAAGAACTTTGTTCCTCTCAAAACAATGGTCTCCACCATGGTAACTCTCTAATATAATTAGAAATAAGCTAAAATGGGGCTTGCTAATAGGGAAGTTACTAAGCCCATGACATTTTTATTGATGATAATGATATTATAGTTGGGATCAAATACAACTCATGTAGTTTTATGCATGACATGAATTGCAAATGCAATGGAATTGATGTTGTAAAACCTATTTCTAAGGTACTACTCTCAAATTATAGAAAGATTTATGTTGAGGAAAATGCTTTATTTTATTTTGATTTCTTTGAAATATGTGCTCATTATCATGGAATATAAAAACATCAAGTATTTATATTACAATTCACATCACTTATCTTGAACATGCCTTATTATAGATGATGATGATGATGATGATGATGATGATGATGAGCCTAAACTAACACCAAGGAGGAAGACATAAATGAAATTTAGATAGCCTAAAGTTGATACATGAATAGATTAACTATATTTCAACACATCATTTGCCTTTGAATGTTTATTTTAGTAATTAACCTTTGAATTAGAAATCCAACCTAGAAAGGTTGTAGTGGTTATTTTTATAACTAACATATTTTGGATTTTATTATTTCCCTCAATTTATAGCTTCAATTCTTATCTTCAATGTCATGCTAACTCCCACAGTGACTTCGTGCCTAACACCCTTGTTCATTTATCACATTATTACCATAATTGAATGATCTTGGAGAGTCAAAATAATATTAAACTAATTAGTTAATAGTAAAATATATGGATAGGGTTCAGAATAGTGCTAGCTAGCATAAGACAAACACCCATAACACATGCATAAAAAATATATGAAATCTTAAAAATAAGATAACATAGATTTATCCAAGCAACATAGTTACCTCTCTAGATTAGGAATACTACCTAAATATGCTAGTATAATAGTATCTCCCTTCCATAATATGTCTTATTTACGAGCCTTTTATGTTATTATATAAATAAGAATGAGACAAAGGTTAGGGTTTTTAGGAGTAGTTACAAATATAATAAAACAAACCTATTATTAAAATAAGTTAATTAAGTATTTACTTAATTGATAATATTTTATAATAATAGGTTGTGGATAAGTATGCACAAATTAGAGTCTACCCATAAATGACAAATGAATATTATGAGTACATATTAAAACAATACAATAGTTTATGAATAATTAAGTATAAAAACATCCCCCACTTAACAAACCTTCCTTCACTACAAAATGTTTCACAAGCTAAAAATATTATGTGTCAAATAAGGGTTTCGTGAAGATGTTTACACCCTAATTAGCTGTTCAAAAAAACTTAAGATCAGCATTATGTCTTATATCAATTTATGAATATAATACTTATAGATCTGAATGTGATTTATGTGTTACTGCTCCACTAAGTTGTAATATATTGGCATAAAACTCTATTTATTACACCCAATCAATGTGGGTTAGGTCTATGGAAATATAAATTAAATAAAACATCAAATCCAAATTGACTCAGTGCTATAGAACATTTAGACTATACTCAAATTTCATATTAGATAAAGTAATAATAGTTTACTTATTACAAGAAAGAAAAAGGCTTACTCCAATATGATATGTGTATAATGTAGTTGGATTTTGATTGTCTGTATATCCTTCCCTATTAGTGTTTATGTAGCCTAGAATTGTTATGATCCCCAAAAAAATGCAACTAGAAATTAATATTGTTCTTATTGACTTGAAATTGATCACATAGCTTTTAGTACCACAAAAATACCTTAGAATTCATTATATATCTTATCAATGACTTTAATGTGGGTATTGATAGTAATGTGATACCAAGTTCATAAAAAATGAAAGAAATGATGAGTATGAGTAAAGTATAGAATACTTCCCAACAATTACACGTAGAGTGTACCATCAATAGAATGAGAATAACATTTGGTATAAAGCTTCACTCTAGATTTATAAGGAATTGGTGTAGACTTATAGTGTTTCATGTTGATGACGTTAAGTATGTCTTGAGCATACTTGGATTGATTAACAAAATATCTTTTCTCAAACTTTGAAATCTTAAAACCAAGGAAAAATACAAGTCCAACTCATTCATTTGAAAAGATTTCATTAGCTAGGATTTGAAATCATGAATCTATTTTATGGATCTCCTTGTCATGATTAATTATTTTACATAGAAGAAAAAAAATAGGAGTTTCCCATCTACTTTATTATTGTATATGTTGGGTTGAAGGTAATATTTGTAAAGCCATAGTCAATTTTTAATGTGTCAATATATTCATACCAAGCTTGAGAAGCTTGTTTCAAGTAGTATGAAGGCTTTTTCAAATTGTAAAAAGAATCTAGAGTTTTCATTTACATACCTAGGAGATTGGGATGTAGATTTATTCCTCCAAGTCTACATGCAAGAAGTCACTTTTGAAGTCCATTTGATGGATTTAAGATCCATTTGTTATAGACAAAGAGAGTACTAACCTAATGGAATTCATCTCGATAACTTGAGTAAAGGTTTCATGTTAGTAAATGCATTCAGCTTATGAAAAAATGTTTTATATAAGTTTGGCTTTGTATCTATCAATAGACCCATTTATTGCATACTTAGTGTGGTATACCTATTTGCACCTCACTAGTTTTATTCATTTCAGAAGTGGAACCAATTCCAACATTTTATTTTTTAATGATCAACCTTGTCAATGGCTATAATAGTGGATTGTTCTTTGATTTTTCTGATGATAACATAGATATGTGTAAAATCAATGATTTTTATTTCACTTGAATGTTTTTGAATGCACCATTCTCCATCTCAATTTCCCATTTTCCCTCAATAGATATAAAACTAAAATTTCCACAAATTTTTTAATTATATGGCATTGGTCAATATTTTAAAATAATGAACCATGGTGTGGCATATGGTGAGAGGCTTCTAAATCCATAACCCATTTAAAATCATGTTGTTTGAAAAAGTGTTGATGATTTTTTGGCATGAAAGAGTTATTTTTTTTCATCCCTACTTCTGTGTATGCCTTTTTCTTGAAACACTTATGTTTAGGATGGTCTAGTTTCTTACTCTAGTTGCAAAACTTTTTTTTATGTTTACATTTATTTTCCTTTTGTCTTTGTCTTAATTTGGGGAAGGATTATTATGAGTAGATTGAATAACCTTACGATTTAGATTTGTTTTCCATTTTTTTAGGTATGGCACTTGATTTTAATAGAGTTGGATTGTCATATTTCATTAGTGTCATTGATCACTATCACCTATTATTTAGTACCTTCAAATCAAATTTCCTTAATAAAAACTAGTTTTTCCTATTCTCTCTTAAGTTGCTCATAAAAAATATTAAAATTTAATGTCATATAGTTCACAGAATCTTGTTATGTGTATTAGTTTGACACACAAACTAAAGATGACCCAATTTAGACAAAATAGTCATAATGGGGTTTTCATCAGTATTGGTTTCACCAATATTAACAAGGAGAAGTCTCAATTTATTTAATTGAGTGACAAACTCCTCAATGGTAGGATAGTTATTTTGACTAAAAGTAGTGAGATTGTTTTCCAATTGTCATACCCTTATCTTATTGTGCTTTCCAAAAATTTCTTCCAAGTTAGTCTAAACTTTATCCATGATACCATGAAAATGAAACTTCAATTAAGGGATACCAAATCACCAAGGATACCTCTAGCTTTTGTCAAAATGTTTTTTCATTTATGTCATTTTAATATGCTCAAATATGAATGTTTTTCATTCATTTTAATGTGATAAAGGCCTTTCTAAGGAATACATCAATTAATGTATCATTTTTAGTTGAAGTAGTTGAAACTTGAGAGAATTATATATTTTACACTATTTCTAGCATATAAACATGAATGTGAAAGAAATAGCCCAAATTTTTATAGCATGTAAAAAACCTAAAAAAAAGGCTTCCATAAATACAAGTGAAAATGATTGTATTGATGATAAATCATAAATGTGCAATCATTCTATAGGCAAAAAAACTATGAAAAAGTGCTTCTGGGACTACAAGTAAAAAAATGTATTCATTTAAAAAAAAAGTGAAATACATGTCAAAATGATCATCTTGATGAGAAGACTACAATGGTGTAGTTGCATTATAGGCCACTATTTTTTTAAATTCACATTAAAATTTCCATTTGCAACCTTTGCACAAGGATTAAACAATGTGAAAAATATTTTTTCTATCTAAAATACCTCCCACCTTATCACTGTACTTTTAAAAAACTAGTCCACTTTATACTTTTTAAGAACTAAAACACCTATGTACTTTTCTAAAACATAAAACCATCTATACTTTTGTAAAAACTAGAACCCAAAATAGGGAATACTCGAGGTGTATTGGAACAAATAATAATTCAACAATGTAGATCTATCAAATTTAACCAGAGTTATTTTTAGAAATACTAGGCTGAGGTATGTCTCATTTGTAGGGTATCTGATATATTATTCCTCAATCATAAATAGCGAACATAACCAAAGGGAATTGAACAAAGAAGTTTCTATCTTCATGTAGCCATACTATCTATCTTTGAGGTATGTAGAGAGTAACTTCTTGGGGTGAACCGCTTATTAGCGCATCATATAAAAATGGTCCAAAGACTTAATATTGGAAAAAATAAAAATCTTGGGTGCTTCTCATATACCATGAAGTATGTGGAAGATAAAATCCACATATATTATTTTTTCATGGCTTTATTATTATGTTAGTACCACTCACACTATATATAATGTTAAGTTGATAATCACTTTGCCTATAATGATAGATCCTATGAGTTTTACAACAACTAAAATATAGTTCTAACCTAGGATATTTATATGAAATAACTTTGATTCAACCCTTAGTACCCCACTACATTCATCAATTTTTGATCAATCAAAATCCCATAAAGTTAAAGTGAGAGCATAAGACTGGTTATTTACAATAAGCCACTAAATCTAGGTTTAAAAATTGAAATTCAAAAGAAAAGATAATATGCAGAATGTCAAATGTGTAGAAAGATGAAAAACTATAGATTTAATCTTTAAATTTGCATGCAAAATGAGTTAAAATATTTATATTTATAATACCATATTAAAATATCTAGATAAGGTCAAAAATTATATTAGCTACCATAGGACAAACCCAAAATACAAGCATAAATAAATCTATGAAATCTCGAAAACAAGATAAGACAAATTTATCCAAGTAAAATAGATACTAATTTAGACTAAGAGCATTGGCCTAAATATGTGAGTATAATAGTAACTTTCATCTACAATGTGATTTGCCAATTATTATTTTATGTTCTTATATAGATAAGAGATGAGACTAGGGTTATTTAGAAAGAAGTTATAAATAAATTAAGACAAACCTATTATTAGGGAAAGGCAATTAACTATTTACTTAATTGATAATATTCTCTAATAATGGGTTTTGGATAATTATGCACCAATTACTACTTATACATGAATTACAAATTAATATTACAAATGCATCTTAAAATCATACAATTGTGTGTGATTAATTAAGTAAACTAACATTTAATTTTATTAATTTGATAAATTAAAACATTAAATGAACCAACCATTAGTATTGTATAACAATTTTAAATCACTCATTCACTAATATTATGAACCACAAGTTGATTATTTTATAACTATTAGCTCAAAAAGAATACATAAATAAGTAAAACTATACCTTAGGTGGTGTTTTTTGGCCATGTTGATAATTTCCCCCCTAGAGTGGTTTAATCCCAAATGCTCATCTTTGTTTAGATTGTGGGAAATATTACTAATATAAATTGCTTCCCTCAAGCACCTTTTAAAATAGTGATTCTTAATATTTTTAACCTTCACATGTTTAAGACAAATGTGGTGTTTTTTTTGGGATGGATGTTATGCTAGTGCTAACTAGATTGTTAGTTATGTTTATTTATATAAAAAACTTTTTTCTCGTACCAATATTTAGATGTATCAAATGTACTTTTTTGGATATAATAATAAAATGAATAAGGAACCACCAAACTTCTCTTAAATTATATATAAATTTTAAAAGTGTAGACATCTAAAAATGAACTCATGGCATTTATATAGTGTTAATTTATATTAATTTACCACAAGCATTTATGTATGGGTAATTTGGTCTAAATTAGACATTATGGTCCCTTTTGTTGGATAAAAAATTCCTCAATATCCCATAATTATGCATCTCTTAACTTATCCTTATCTTACCTTTTGTATTAAAACTCATTTTATTTAGGTACCTTTGTCCTTTCCATTTCCCCTTTTTAGGTCTTAGTTGATAGAAGTCTGCATGAGTGTTAATCTAAATACTTTGGAATTAAAATTTTACCTATAAGTAGACATTTAAAAATCTCCAAATATTTCTCAAAATTCATTGATTTATTATCAATTTTTTTTTAAAATTCTTCAATTTTCAAAATCAATACATTCCCCAATACCATACTAGTCAATTCTCATCAACAATTTCTTACTTTGTTACCTCTAAGATTGATAACCATTTATGCTTTGTTTACTTATACTTCATCTCTTTAAATTGATATTAGGATGTAAATCATTCATACCATACACAATCAAATAAAAAATATCTCTATAGGATTGAAAAATGATGCCAAAATGATTAATTCCAATGACATTCTTCTAAATGCTTTTGCTTGTGAAATTATTTCTCATCCTCTTCCAATTGATTTTGATGCTCAAAAAATTATAATATTTAATGGAAAAAGAGGCCCATATCATCATATTAGGTCATTATATGTTATTTTTTAAAATTATTATTATGATGATAGGGTGTTAACTAGACTTTTCATTGTCAGCTTAACATATTATGCTCTTAATTGGTTTTATGCTCTACCAAGTGAATCATTTCATTAATTTGACACCCTTGTAGATGATTTATTAGTTTCTTTTCAAATTGAAATTTTATTTAAAGTTACATTTTCTTGGTTGATACCATTTGCTTAATAATTTCATCCTTATTGTGATCGAATTATAATCTGAAGAAACATTGTTAAACATTGCATTATTTCATTCTTTCCATAACCAAAATAGAATCCCAACTATAAAAGTATGCTAGAATTGGGTGCATTTAAAATGTAAGGAGGGATTATTTCCAAGAAAGATATGTTGTCATTACAAGAACTTGGGTTAAAAGGCTTAAAAAGGTCATGAATCCACATCCAGATTCATTGGGATTTAGAGAAGTGTAAAAAAAGATGAGGAAGCATTTCTAGATGGCCACAAAAATGGAATTTGGGGATGGAAATTCATAAATACATAAGCCATATACCTATAAGAACACCCTAATATAGAAAACACCAATCAAAGTATGAAAATGGAAGCACAAGGTACAAACTGAGGAATGAAAACCTGAGTGAGAGTTAAGATTGTCAACCAGAGGCATGTTAGGAGTAAGCCACCCATAGCCAAGTTAGAGAGTGTAATTACAAAATAAAGTTTCAACATACCAATTTTAGTCCTTCCGCTAAGGATGAATGAAAGTAATAGAGATTTTTTGAATCATTGAAGGTGGTACAACATTAAGGATTTATTTGTAAGATTCTCTATTGATGTTGGCTAACCAAAATTTGGTTTTCACCTCCTTAGAGGAAATCAAAGAGTGAGACTTCTTATAAAAGATGTCTAGGGTAGTATGAATGCCTCTACAAAATATTTTGATAACATTGATTTAGAGAACCTCGACTAGAGGGACTTCATTGAAATTTATAATAAGTGACTACCATAATGAATACAAGTTAATAGACAACCCATCTCGAAACCCTAAGCCATTATAGAGAAGACATGGTTTGATATTTTCACATGATTTATAGATATTTTTAGACAAAAAGGACCCTATGATTTGACCAGGGGTTTTGATAATGACCAAATTGGAGAAACCAAGCCCTTTCCAAGATTTTTTCCTTTAGGAAGGCCTGAAGATATGTAGTGATAAAACAACACCTTCTAGGATTCATTGCCTTAAATAACATGCAAAATCCATTTGGCACATAAGTCAACTCTTTTATGAGCCACATCGATGAGCCCCATAGCTCTATCATCCCACATGAGGCAAAAATAATCCTAAGCAACCTTATGAAATCCATGGCCATGTGAAGAATTGGCATAAAGGAAGTCCCTAAGAATATTATAAAGTTTCTAGTAAGAAATTTTGAAAGGCATCCAACATGAGTAATAGTATACATGGGTGGTCTCAAGCACTTTTTAGAAGATTTGAAATTTTCCTGCTAATGATAATGGTTTAGTCACATAATAATCCAATTTTTTTTCTATTTTGTCAATAAGATATTACCATAGTATGGGAAGAGAGGCATCAAAATAAAAAGGGATTCCAAGAATATCAAAGATTTCATCATGTTGTATCCAAGCCCACCCATACTTGGAAACCCACATCAATGGGGGGAAGGTATGATTGCTTGTAGCAACAATTTTTTTCATTGGATGCTTGAGTCAGATGCAAGGCATAAGGTGTTGAGACACTGCAAGATATTATCCACATTGTCTTCTTATTTAATAATAGTAAGGAAAGGATCATAAATAATGTGTCCATTCAATAATTTCATATCTTCCTAAGGGTTTTATTTATCTAGAGGGTGATAGATTCCTTTGACAAGGCCCCTAGCTTGGGCATTACTAAGAAGATATATAAACCATTTGCTACAAGCATATATAGGGCATATGCCAAGGGAAAATAGATTATTTTTAAATTTTAATAGTTTATGATTTATCATATATATAATTTTTAATAAATTTTAAAATTTATTTCTTTTAGTCAAATATAATCTAAATTTTTATTGTTGATTTTTTAATAAATGATTTTTTTTACAAATTTATCATCCACAAATTTGAATGTATCAATGTAGGCATGTAATTTAATACTAATTTATAATTTTAGATAATCACTAGCATGTAAAGGGGTTACTTTACCATAGCCAATTCATAAATATTGTTTCTTCAACATTAGTGGTAATATCCAAACCTAGGCCAAGAGGTAGTCCAATGATGATCAAGTAGACTTTTGTGAGCATGACACCTTTCATTAGAGTGATTGCTAGAATTGTGAACTAAGCATCACTTTCCAATTTTGGATTATTGATTTTGGTTATTTGAAAACATGTTCTTAGGAGGATGGCATAATATGCCATTCCTTTTTTTAGGTTTTTAATTGAAATGCTTACATTGTGGTCTGTCTCGAGATTTAGAATCTTCTTTCTCAATATCCAATTTAGATTTTACTTTGAACTTGAAATTAAATCTATAGGCTTCTCTAATCAAGAATATATGGAGGAAATCCATATCTAATTGGATATATGTTCTCAATCACAACCTATAGATAGATCATCATATTCTATGAACCAATAAGATCTATCATGTCTGATCTCTCTAAGAGATGGATACAAAGGTGAATTTTATCTTGAAGTGTGATCATTAGCATGATATTAAAGAGATATTTGTAGGTATTAGGATTTAAAAGGGACTTCTATAGACACAACACTAATTAATTTTTTCTTTCTTCCTATTTCAGCCAATATAGGTATCAAGAACCTATTATATTCTATAATCAATCGATAAAATGGTGCTATATCCATGAGAAGGCATCCCATTCTAGGATCAACTGCCAAGATAACATGGAACTCTTATTATCATTCCAAATGTAGATGATCATCTACTCTTCAATATTCAAAATCTATTCTATAAGGATAGATACCCATTAATAAGTTTTTTTGTCTTTCTAGGATCATAAATTATTGATGGTTGGAGAGGTATTGTGAGGACTACCTTGATTCTTATTAGGATTATTTAGCCTATCTCTCTAAGCCTATCTTATTATCTTAAGGAGTTAAAGAGACTCGGTATTAGACCTTTGGTGGTGATTGATGAAGATGTTGGCCCATGTTTTATTCTTCCACTTTGATGTAAATTAGAGCCTTGTTCTCGATAGTCTTTCTTTTTTTCTTGGCTACCATAGTGACTCACTCCTTTTACCATGAAATTTTACTTTTTTAGAACTAAATATTGTTTTTTAATACATGGATTTATATTTGTTGGTTTTTTCTAGGGTTTACATACTTGGGTTTGCTCTCTACTCATGGATTATATTACATTTTTTTATTTATACTACTTTTTTTATGGATTACACATTTGGGCTACCCATATTTTTGGTTTCTTTCATGGATTAAATCTATATTCAAATTTAGTTTTAGATTTTCATTTTGGTTATGGGTGTCCCTTAAGTAGTGCTTATTTTATATTGTAAATTGTGCTATAGAAGTCCCATTGACCTAGTATAATCATTATGGATAGTCATAAAATTTATTTCTCTTTTTATATAGTCTAAAAACTAATGCATGAAATATATTTAATCATCATCTAGAATACGAAACATCACAGAGTGATTTTGTTTTTAACTATGCTTACCACCTATCCTATAAGATTATGAAATTAATAAATTCATTTTATCTCCACTTTTTACATATGATATATGGTGGCCATTGATTCCCATCAATTTACATAGTTCCTCATTTACAAAATGGCTACCATGGATGGAGACTGATTAATTTATTAACTTTGGTTAAATTCACAATCACATCTATCCCTACATAAAAAATGAAGGGGCCACGATTATTTATTGATCAAAACATATTAAACTGATAGATGATAAAAATTATGATAAATTTGTGATTATAAGATAATAAATAAATGTGAGTGTGTCAAAAGGTTTTCCAAGTACAAGATATTATGGATAAGAAACAAACACAAGGAAAAAGCATGGACCAATGTGTCACAACATTCATGGGTGATCAATTATCAAAGGAGGTAATCCATAGACCCATTGACATTTTTAATACACATTAGCTTCCCCATGTATTCATCCCTTCATTTTTTTTTATAATAATTATTACCATTTAATGAGCCCTTGCATCACATCTTTTACTTAGGTGCCCATTTGTATAAGTACACATGGTAGTTGATCATCACATCATCACCACAGAGTTACACAATAATTTACTTTAGTGCCTTTACTAAACCATATCTACTCACATACATGGACCCATAAAAAATTACATGCAATTTTAAAATTTTAATCCTAATACAAAGAATAATTGAATCATAGAGGGTTACAAGCTATGGGATCACTTTTTTTTTGTCATCGTGGATTTAAATTCTCATCAAATCTATTTTGGTAAAAAAGTGTATTTATTTATCTACATGTTCATCTTATTATATTAATTAAAAAAATGAAATAAGTGGTCACGAATATATCAAAACATATTAAAATCAAATGCGACATATTATTTTTAATAAACTATGATGAAAAAAGGGAAACATGTAGCACTATCTTATAAGCCATGGGGTAACTTATTAAATATAATGTATAATCAAATGGGTAAGTCAATGTAAACCTTATAATAAAATTATTATCATAAGATGAAATGTGGTGGCCATTAATTAGGCATGGGGTCATGTAGTGACAGATTAGGTGCTTTATTTATGGTAATATCTTTAAAAGATGCACATACCTAATAGAATATGAATTCCAAACTATAAATTCATGAGATTGTATAAAATATTATATGGAAAGGGATCAAAATGTTCTTGGATTACAAGGTCTTGCTTCCAAGAATAAACATGTCATAATTCTAGACCAACAAATCACAAGGTTCATAGGGTGATTAATTCTTAAAGGAAGGAGTCTATGAACCTGTTAACATTTTAAAATTAGTTTTAGCTACCCCACATGTTCTTACCTTCAATATTTGTTTATAATACCTTTTATAAATAAATCAATTATCCATACATATTTACAATCCTAAGTTGGATCATTTATTCATATCATTTGTGGCCTCTTTTGACCCTCACTAACCCTTAGGACTTAAATAAATACTAAAAAGGCCATGAGCTTATTAAATATAAAAAGGAATATAAATATGTCCTTATAATATATAAATTATCTTTACTAATTATATCTTCCATTCCTTTCAAACTCATTTGCAAAAAAATATAGCTTACCAATTCAGACCCTCTTACAAATACACTTCTTCATAATGAAACTATTTAACATTTTACTTTATTCTATCTATATGCTCTTCTGATTTGAACTTGCATATAAACTACTATATTATCTTATTTTTAATGCTTCTTGTATGTATTATTAATCTTTTATCAAAACCATTATGTTTATATGTTTTAATTGATATAATGCACTAATTAATTCATTTATATAATGTATTATACATTTTCACCGTACTAGAAACAATTTGAATTAACATTAGATATCACACAAATACATGCAAATTCACATGGCTTTCCATGTTTTTATGAATCATTGTGGGATGAACATGAAGAATATTCTCATTATTATCATTCATCAATGGCTCACTGAGAAAGGATTGAGTGTTTTTTTAATTTACATGCACACCATTAAAAATAATTTTCAGTAATTATGGTAGGAACTAGATGCTATGTGTCCCTTGTTTATTGTGAATATGGTAAAAAATAATAAATAAATAATGAATGTGAAATTATTGATAATAAGTGGGTCTACCTAGCACTAAAACTCCTGAAAAACCTCACTAACTCTAAGTGGATTTATACAAGGTTTCTTTTAAAGATATGGATTGTACAGTGTTTGACACTAACCAAGTTATTTCTAAAAAAATGTAAATAGTGGTATTTATTATTTTCTATTGTAAATTTATAATAATAATAATAAATAATTAATTATTTCAAACATATTGATAATTAGTGTCACTAATTTTTATAAGTCTTTATTTTTGATTTATTCAATATGATTGTTAATCCCACTCTTTACAATTTATTACATCTGTTAGGATCATGGCTTTATATGACCTTATATTTCTTGTTATTAATCCCAAAGGGTATATTGAAGGCCTCATTTTCATTTGAAAAGTGATTAATAACAATTAATTTTCTCAATCACAAGCAATTATTACATTAATTCATTCAAATTTATAATGTTCAATCCTGTAAAGCTACATTTTGTTTAAAAAAAATATAAACAAAGCCATTTTGTCAACATCTAATTGGATTACATGTTATTTATGTTTTCATGTGCATAGAGATAAGCAGGGCCAAATACTTATGAAGTTAATATTTCTATTTTTTGTAGTGTGTCACAATTATTAATTTTAATAGGTAATAATTTAATTATGATATAAATTACAATATGTAGATTGAGACTAAAATGCTTGATTATAGTGATATAAACTAAATATTTGTCTTTCAATCAATTAAATGCACTTGGCATGGCTTTAAATAGTGAAAGGAGGATATAGAGTTTATATCTATTACTTTAGGCCTTATCACAATGACATACTAGAAAATGATTAATTCATCCATCAAGCCCCACTAAGTTCTTATCAATAATTGTGGGATAGACATGAAGAAGACTTGTTAGCATCATCCATCAATGGCTCACTTAAAAAGGTTTGAGTGTTTTTTTATTTGAGGGAGTTTTATCTTGAACAAGTTATAAATCAAACAATAACCCATGCAATTTGCACATATTTATTTCACATTGATATTTTCTCATACAAATATGTTGAATCTCATTGGCAGTTAGAATAATTGTGCCTAATGTTGGAGAGTGATGCCAAGATTATCGTCATATTTTATAATGTTACTCTTGGATATGTATTTTGTTTCTAAAAATGTGTGGGAAAATACACAAATTAATCCAAGCATAATGAGAAAATGGAGAAAATTGTGGTGAAAGGGGATACGACTCTTGCAAAATTAAAGACTAGTAAGAGGCATTACAAAAAATGTGCAATATTTCTAGGTTAGAATTGGATTCAATGATCTATAATTGGTAAGATTTTAAATTATACTGTAGTCATGTTATTTTTAAATCAATATAATTTCTTACAAGAAATAGATGTTGAGTTGTCATATGTTTTTTTGAATGATGAAAGGCTTCTGCTTCCAATGGAATATTAGGGATGAAGTAAACTTGTGCAAAAATACCTTATGCATTTTGCACTTTTACATTGACATGCATTGATTTACCTTCAATTTTCATTCATTATAAGAATATTTCAAGGCTAAACATACTATAAAACCTTTGAAATTTGGAAAAATCTAAAATGATTAACCCAGTGTGTGTTTCATTGAGACTCTCGGGTGAAGTGATGCCTTTCGAGGATTTTATAGAGTTCTACTAGTTTAACCTATATACAAATTCAATGCATTAAACTTATTTTTATTTTGTTATTACATGAAGTTAAAACATTGGTGGGAGGGTTTAAGACCCTGGTGGTGAGTGTTTTGTATGGTTTGTTGACCCTCTCAAGTCAAGATTTAGTCTATTTATTTTTTCTTTTTTATACTTGTTAATGAACATTGTTTTAGATCTACGAATCAAGTATAATAGACACAAAATTGCACCTAATTCAACTAGTAAATTGATAATTTTATAAAACTAAGTGATTACGAATGATAGATTTAGCAAGAAGAGAGACAGTTTTTAATAACTAAAGCCTCAGCCAAATTGTTAAAATAGATTCTTATAGTTTACTTGAACTACTTTAGAGACTCCCCTTTATAATTTTCAATAATTGTCTACTTTTATAGAAGATGGATATAAATTTTGATTATGGACTTAGTTTTTATGTTAGTAGTGGGATGATCACCTCAATCCTTTGCAGAAGATCATGAAATTGGTATGCTTTGTTTGTTGTCTATGAATAACATTTTTTAAGCTTTTTTCTGATATCCTATTCAACATATTTTGATTTTTTCACAATAATTGGGATAAATAAGAGAAAATCCCTTTTCTAATATTGTTAAAGAAGAAATCATATTTTTTTTATGAAATTGATAAAAACTTTGGTAATTTAATAAGATTATTCATAAAATTGATAATTATTATTTTTAGATTTGTTGTGAAATTGTTAATGATCTATAAAATTATTATAGTTGGGTATAAATTAAACTCATACAATTTTTTTATGTGTGTGTTATGTTCAAACACTCAGGGTTTTGGTGCCAAGCACATGATTCATTGTAGGAATGATTGGGTTTGTCCATATTGTTACGTATCATGGTTGGATTTTTTGAGCAAAGAAAATTACAGAATAAAAGACTTAAAGTGAGGCCTTTAATTGAGTCCACCATCTTGAAGAACAAGAGAGTGCCGAAGCTTGAGATAGAGTTAATCCCTATGTCCCTTTTAGACCTTTAGGAACATGTAAGTTGTAGTTATTAATGCATCTTACAAAGGGATTTTTTGGGATTGATTTTACTTTGATATGGGATTATAGAAGATGTTTACTACTATTACTAATGTTGTTGATACTAATATTACTACTGTTGCTATTACTGTTACTGCTACTACTCTTCTATTGCTACTATTAATACTACTATTAATACTACTGCTGCTGCTGCTGCTGCTACTACTACTACTACTACTACTTATAATAATAATAATAATAATAATAATAATAATAATAATAATAATAATAATAATAATAATAATAATAACAATAACAATAACAATAACAATAACAATAACAATAACAATAACAATAACAATAACAATAACAACAACAATAACAATAATGATATTATTTTGCATTGGCAATGGTTTTGAGATTAGGGAAGGCTTTACATGGTTCAAGTTCCTTACAAGTTGGGTTTTTTTGGTTACATTTTTTTTTCATTCAAACATTTTGTCAAACATTTTTCATTTTTCTCATACATATTTTTTTGAATGCTTTGTGTATTTCTCATGTAAGTACTTTATCAAACATTTTTAATGTTTCTCATATAGTAATAGCATGTTTTTCATACTTGCATTTTGTCAATTCTATTGGGAATGATGTTTCATGGAATAATTTTTTCATTATTGCAGTGCTTTTAGTCTTTAAATGGAAAAATATTTGGAAGGCCAAGTGTACTTTTTATTAAGACATAAACACATTGCATGGTTATTATTTGTAAATTTCAATCACATTCATGCATTTTATCAAAGACTTTGCAAACTTCTCATCTGATATGCTATTTTAAAATTTAATTCAAACATTTTGTTTAACACTTTACACATTTATTCTTGTTATGCTCCAATATCATTTAGAGGTTTTGTTAAACACTTTCAAGGATTTTATTTATTACATTCCAATCAGTTCAACATTTTCTCAATTAGTTTGCACACTTTTAATGGTTATGTTCCAATATCATTCATACATTTTGTAAAATGCTTTGCCCTTTAATTCTTGTTATGTTATAAACTTATTTTGACAATTTGTCAAACACTTAAACATTTCTTATTAATACATTTTGTGAAACACATTGCATATTTGTTTGTGGTATGTAATTTGAAGGAAATTAATCATTACATGTCAAATGAGTTTTTATAAATATCCTTTCAATGAATTTATTTGGTGAAATTTCTAAATAAAAGGGCACAATTTGTGATTATATGTTCATTTTTACTTTGTAGGATAGTTTATGTTCTATAAAATATAATAAAGCTGTGTTGTATTTTATAATGCTACATTCAATTTTTATGTTGTAACGTTAAATGCTTTTAGGGTAACCAAAGAATATAATAAAAATTTGTTAAAATGTCATACTGTATTATAGTGAGAATCATTTTTTGTGTATTGTAAATCCAAATTGCATTCAATGTAACCAAAAAATATGTTAAAACTATGTTGTAACTTCCTTTCATTATTTATAATGCAAATTTCATACTGCAATTAAGGTAACTACATACTAAAATAGAACTATGTTGTAGTATCATATTCATTATGTATTATAACACCATAATACAATCAAGGTAACCCAAAAGTTGTAATACTTTTTTCACTATGTCATATCATAATGCGGCCAAAGTTTAGATAATGATATTATAGTTGGTCTTAAATGCAACTCATGTAGTTTTATGAATGACATGAATTTTAAATTCAATGGGAATAATGTTGCAAACCTTGTTTCTAAGGTACCACTCTCAAATTATAGAAAGACTTATGTTAAAATGTCATACTGTATTATAGTGAGAATCATTTTTTGTGTATTGTAAATCCAAATTGCATTCAATGTAACCAAAAAATATGTTAAAACTATGTTGTAACTTCCTTTCATTATTTATAATGTAACTTTCATACTGCAATTAAGGTAACTACAAACTAAAATAAAACTATGTTGTAGTATCATATTCATTATGTGTTATAACACCATAATACAATCAAGGTAACCCAAAAGTTGTAATACTTTTTTCACTATGTCATATCTTAATGTGGCCAAAGTTTAGATAATGATATTATAGTTGGTATTAAATGCAACTCATGTAGTTTTATGAATGACATGAATTGTAATTTCAATGGGAATAATGTCGCAAACCTTGTTTCTAAGGTACCACTCTCAAATTCTAGAAAGACTTATGTTAAAATGTCATACTGTATTATAGTGAGAATCATTTTTTATGTATTGTAAATCCAAATTGCATTCAATGTAACCAAAAAATATGTTAAAACTATGTTGTAACTTCCTTTCGTTATTTATAATGTAACTTTCATACTGAAATTAAGGTAACTACATACTAAAATAAAACTATGTTGTAGTATCATATTCATTATGTATTATAACACCATAATACAATCAAGGTAACCCAAAAGTTTTAATACTTTTTTCACTATGTCATATCCTAATGTGGCCAAAGTTTAGATAATGATATTATAGTTGGTCTTAAATGCAACTCATGTAATTTTATGAATGACATGAATTGTAAATTCAATGGGAATAATGTTGCAAACCTTGTTTCTAAGGTACTGCTCTCAAATTCTAGAAAGATTTATGTTGAGGAAAATGCCTTATTTTTTTATTGATTTATTTT
This sequence comes from Torreya grandis, assembly GCA_037957365.1. Lineage (NCBI taxonomy): Eukaryota > Viridiplantae > Streptophyta > Pinopsida > Cupressales > Taxaceae > Torreya > Torreya grandis. Next base: position 1,123,700 of record JARHVA010003779.1, read on the forward strand.
AAATATGTGCTCATTATCATGGAATATAAAAACATCAAGTCTTTCTATTACAATTCACATCACTTATTTGGAAAATGCCTTATTCTAAATGATGATGATATTGAGCCTCAAATAACACCAAGGAGGAAAACATCAATGAAATTTATAGAGACTTAAGTTGATACATTAATAAATTTACCATCTTTCAACACATCATTTTCCTTTGAATGTTTATTTGAGTAGTTAACCTTTGAATTAGAAACATAACCCAAAATGGATGTAGTGGTTAATTTTATAACTAACATATTTTGGATTTTATTAATTTGCTCAATTTATAACTTCAATTATTATCTTAAATGTCATGCTAAATCCTAAAGCAACTTGGTGTCTAACACCCTTTTTCATTTATCAAATTATTACCATAATTAAACTATCATAAAGAGTCAAAAAAATATTAAATTAATTAGTTAATATTAAAATAAATGGATAGGGTTTAGAATAGTTCTATCTAGCATAAGACAAACACCCACAACACATGCATAAAAAATATATGAAATCTTAAAAATAAGATAACATGAATTTATCCAAACAACATAGCTACCTCTTTATATTAAGAATATTGGCCTAAATCTACAAGTATAATAGTAACTCCCATAATGTGTCTCATCTACTAGCCTTATAAGTTCTTATATAAATAAGAATGAGACCAGGTTTAGGGTTTTGGAGAGTAGTTACAAATAGAATAAGATAAACATCATTTAATTAATTATTTACTTAATTGATAATATTTTACAATAATAGGTTGTGGATAAGTATGCAAAAATTAGGGTCTACCCATTAATTATAAATGAATATTATGTGTATATCTTAAAACCATACAATAGTGTATGAGTAATTAAATACAAAAACATCCACCACTTAACAACACCTTCCCTCGCTACAAATTTTTTCACAAGATGAACATATTATGCCTAAAATAAGGGTTTTGTGAAGATTTTGACACCTTGATTATCTATTCAAAAAAACTTAAGCTCAATGTTGTGTCTTATATCAATTTATAAATATAATACATATAGATCTCAATGTGCTTTGTGTGTTGGTGCTCCACTAAGTTGTAATAAATTGGGTTAGCACACTAATTATCACACCCAATCAATATGGGTTGGTTATGTGGAAATCTAAATTAAAGAAAACATTGATTATAAATTGACTCCCATCCTATAGAGACATCTCCACTATACTCAAATTTCATAGTAGACAAATCAATAATAATCTACTTGTAAGAAGTCACAAGCATCACTCCAATATGATATGTGTATCATGAAATTGACTTTTGATTTTCTAGTTCTCCTTCCCTATCAATGTTAGTGTAGCCTAGAATTGTTATGCTTCCAAAAAAAGTCTAACTAAAAAACTAAGGTTTTTTTTATTGACTTGAACTCGATAACATAGTTATTAGTATGACAAAGATAACTTAGAATTCATTATATTGCTTGTCAATGAATTTTATGGGGATATTTATAGTAGTGTGATACCAAGTTCATAACAAAGGAAAGAAATGATGAGTATGAGTCAAGTATATAAGACTTCCCACCAATTAAATGTAGAGTGTACCATCAACCAAATATGAAGAACACTTGGTAGAAAGCTTCATTCTAGATTTATAAGGAATTGGTGTGGAATTTCAGTGTTTCATGTTGATGAGGTTGAGTATGTATTGAGAATACTTGGATTGATTAAAAAAAAATCCTTTATCAAAGTTTGACATATTAAAACCAAGGAAAAATGCAACAATTCCAACTCATTCATTCTAAAATACTTAATTATCTAGGCTTTGAAATCATGAATCTGGTTTGTGGATTTCCTTGTCATGGTTAAGTTTTTTACATAGAAGAATAAAATTAAGATTTGCTGATCTAAATTATTATTGTAGATGTTGGGTTGAATGGAATATTTGTAAAGCCATAGTTAATTAATATTGTGTCAATATTTTCATACTAAGCTTGAGAAGCTTATTTCAACTAGTATTAAGGTTTTTGAAATTTTCAAGAAGCTAGAGTTATCATTAATTACATACCTAGGAGGTTGGGACGTATATTTCTTCCTCCAAGTATCCATGCAAGAAGTCACTTTTAAGTCTTTTGATATATTTATGATCTATTTGTTGTATCCAAAGAGAGTACTAACCCAATGGAATTCATCTCGATAACTAGAGTAAAGGTTTCATGGTAGTAAATGCCTTCAACTTATGAAAAACCTTTTGATATAAGTCAGGGTTTGTATCTATCAATAGATCCATCTATTTCATTCTTATATTGGTATACCCATTTTCACCTCACTAGTTTTCTTCATTTCAGAAGTGGAACCAATTCTGACATGTTTTTCTTTAATGATCAACCTTGTTAATGGCTACGATAGTGATTTCATGTTTGATTTTTATGATGAAAACATAGATATATGTAAAATCAATGATTTTTATTTCAATTTAATGTGTTATCTTATATATTTATAAGATAATCATAGAAAATTCTAGAATCTATAGAAATTTTTTGAATACACCATTCTCCATCTTAATTATCTCTTTGTCTTCAATAGATAGAGGACTAGAATTTCCACAAAATTTTTAATTGTATGGCATTGGTGAATATTTTTAAATAATGATCCATGATGTGGCATATGGTGAGAGGCTTCTAAATCCATAATCCATTTAGAATCACATTGTTTTAAAAAGTGTTGCATGAAAAAGTTGCATTTTTTTCATCCCTGCTTCTAATTAAGCCTTTTTCTTGAAAAACTTATGTTTATCATGGCCTAGTTTCTTACACCAGTTGTAAATTTTTTTTATGTTTACATTTACTTTGATTTTGATTTTGTCTTAACTTGGGGAAGGATTCATATAAGTAGATTGATTACCCTTAGGCTTTAGATTTGCTTTCCCCTTTTTAGGTATGGCCCTTGCCTTTACTAGAGTTGGGTTGTCACATTGCATTAGTGTCATTGACCACAAACACCTATTGTTTAGTACCTTCAAATAAAATTTCCCTAATAAAAATTACCTTTTCATATTCTCTCTATAGTTTCTCATAAAACTTATTAAAATTCAATGTCATATATGCAGAGCTCACAGAGTCTTGTTATGTGTATTAGTTTGACACACAAACTAAAGATGACAAAATTTAGAAAAAATATTCATAATTTATTTTTCATTGGTATTGGTTTCACCAATATTAACAAGTAGAAGTTTTAAGTGTTTTACTTGAGTGATGAAGTCATGAATGGTAGGATAGTTATTTTGACTAAGAGTAGTGAGCTCATTTTCCAATTGTCATACCCTTATCTTATTGTTCTTTCCAAAAATTTCTTCCAAGTTAGTCTAAACTTTATCCATCACACCATGAAAATGAAAATTCAATTTTAGGGATACCAACTCACCAAGTATGCCTCTAGCTTTGTCGAAATGTTTTTTTCATTTATGTCATTTGAGTATCCTTAAATATGCATGTTTTTTATTAATTTTAATATGATAAAGGTCTTTCTTAAGAACACATCAATAATGTATCATTTATAGTTGAAGTAGTTGGAAATTGAGAGTGTTATATTATTTTACACTATTTCTAGCATATAAACATGAATTTGAAAGAAATAGCTCAAATTTTTATTGCATGCAAAAAAGATAAAAAAATGTTTCCATAAATACACATGAAAATGATTGTATTAATGATAAAATCATAAAGTTACAATCATTTTATAGGAAAAAAAATTATGAAAAAGTGTTTTTTGGACTACAGGTAAAAAAATGTATTCAATATTTAAAAAAAAAGTGAAATACATGTCAAAATGATCATCTTAATGAGAAGATCACAATGGTGCAATCACATTATAGGCTACTATTTTTTATATTTAATTTTAAATTCACATGGAAATTTCCATTTGCAACTTTTCCACAAGGATTAAAAAATATGAGAAATATGTTTTATACCAAAATATCCCTCTTGACCTATCACTGTATTTTTATAAAACTAGTTCTCTTTATACTTTTTAAGAACTAAAACACCTATGTACTTTTCTAAAACATAATCCCATCTATACCTTTATAAAAACTAGAACCCCAAATAGGGAGACTAAAATTAAATCTAAAAAGGGAATACTATAGATAGATTAGAACAAATAATAATTCAACAATGTACATCTATCAAATTTAACCAGAGTTATTTTTAAAAATACTAGACTGAGGTATGTTTCATTAGTAAGGCATCTGATATATTATTCATCATTCATAATAGTGAACACAACCAAAGGCCATTAAATACATACATTTCTCTCATCATTTAGTCATACTATCCATCTCTGAGGTATGTAGAGAGTAACTTCTTGTGGCTAACCACTTATCAGTGTATCATATAAATATGGTCAAGAGACTTAATATTGGAAAACATAAAAATCTTGGGTGCTTATATTTTACCATAAAGTATGTTGAATATATATATATATATATATATATATATATATATATATATATATATATATATATATATATATATATATATATATATATATATATATATATAGAGAGAGAGAGAGAGAGAGAGAGAGAGAGAGAGAATTGTCTAATGGATTTATTATTATTTTAGTACCCCTCACACTATATATTATGTTAAGTTGATAATCACTTTGCCTAGAATGATAGCTCCTATGAGTTTTACAACTATTGAAATATAGTTCTAACCTAGGATATTTCTATGAAATAACTTTGCTTCAACCCTTAGTACCCCACTACATTCATCAATTTTTGATCAATCAAAATATAATTAAGGAAAAGTGAGAGAATAAGATTGGTTATTTAGAGTAAGCCACTCAATCTAGGTTTGAAAATTGAAATTCAGTAGAAAAAAATAATATGTAGATTTGAAAATTGAAAAGAATGTCAAATATGTAGAAAAATTAAAAACTATAGATTTAATCTTTAAATTTGCATGAAAAATGAGTTAAAACTTTTGTATTTATAATACCATATTAAAATATCTAGATAAGGTCTAAAATTATGTTAGCTACCATAGGACAACCTAAAATACATGCATAAATAAATCTATGAAATTTCAAAAACAAGATAAGACAAATTTATCCAAGTAACATAGATACCACTTTAGATTAAGAGGATTGGCATAAATTTGAAAGTATAATAATAACTTTCATCTACAATGTGTTTTACCCACTAGTTTTTTTTGTTCTTATATATATAAGAGAGGAGACTAGGGTTATTTGAAGAGAAGTTATAAATAGATTAAGACAAACCTATTATTAGTGAAAGATAATTAACTATTTACCTAATTGATAATATTATTTAATAATTATTTTTGGATAATTATGCACCAATTAGTGCCTACACATGAATTAAAAATGAATATTACAAGTGCATCTTAAAATCATACAACTGTGTGTGATTAACTAAGTAAACTAACATCTAATTCTACTAATTTTATAAATTAAAACATTAAATAAACCAACCATTAGTATTATATAAAATTTTTAAATCACTTATTCACTAATATTATTAACCAAAAATTGATTAGTTAGTAATTATTATCTCAAAAAATAATAAATAAATAATTAAAACTATACCTTAGGTGGTGGGTTTTTGACCATGTTGATAATTGCTCCCTAAGAGTGGTTTAATCACAAACACTCATCTTTGTTCAGATTGTGGGCACTCTTACTAATATCAATTTCTTCCCTCAAGTATCTTTCACAATAGTTATTCACATGTTTAAGATAAATGTGGTGTTTTCTTTTGGATGGGTGTTATGTTAGTGATAACTAGATTGTTAGTTATGTTTATTTATATAAAAAACTTTTTTATCTTACCAAGATTTAGCTGTATCAAATGTAATTTTTTGGATATAATAATAAAAGGAAGAAGGAACCACCAACATTAGCCTAAATCATATATAAATTTTAAAAGTGTAGACATGTAAATATGAACTTGTGTCATTTATATAATGTTAATTTATATTAATTTAGCACACTTGTTTATGTATGGGTAATTTGGTCTAAATTGGACAATATGATCCCTTTTGTTGCATTAAAAATTCCTAGATATCCCACACTTTTTGTATCTCTTATATTATCCTTATCTTACCTTTTGCTTTAAAACCCATTTAAGACAGGCACCTTTGTCCTCTCCATTTCCCCTTTTTAGGTCTTAGTTGGTAGAAGTCTGCATGAGTGTTAATCTTAATAATTTGGAATTATATTGTTACCTATAAGTATAAATTTAAAAATCTCCACATATTTCTCAAAATTCATTGATTTATTATCAAATTATTTTAAATTCTTCAATTTTCAAAATCAGTACATTCCTCAATACCATAATAGTCAATTCCCATCAACAATTTCTTACTTCATTACCTCTAAGATCGATAACCATTTATGCTCCATTTACCTATAATTCATCTCTTTAAATGTATATAAATATTTAAATCATTCATACCATACACAATCAAATAAAAAATCTCTCTATAGGATTGAAAAATGATACCAAAATGATTAATTCCAATGACATTCTTCTAAATGTTTTTTCTTGTGAAATTATTTCTCATCCTCTTCCAATTTATTTTTTTAATCAAAAAATTATAATATTTAATGAAAAAATATTCCCATCACATCATATTAGGTCATTATACGTTATTTGTTTAAATTATTATTATGATGATAGGTTGCTAACCAGAGTTTTCCTTATAAGCTTAACATATTATGCTCTTAATTGGTTTTATGCTCTCCTAGGTGGATCATTTAATTGATTTACTACCCTTTTAGATGATTTATTATTTCATTTTCAAATTTATATTGGATTGAAAGTTACATTTACTCAATTAAAGAAAATTAGATAAGAATCCAATGAACAAAATAGTGATTATGTGCTTAGGTTTAATATTTTGGTTACCAAAATAAATAATGAGACACCTTATAATGAAATCCAAAGCCTTTTTGTATAACATCCCACCATTTTTTGATTATTATGTATTTTAAATGAAATAATAACAAATATGAATGATCAATTTTAATTGGTGATTAAGATAATGTTTAGAGGATCAATACACTTACACATTGGCTTGGGTGTAAATAATCTTCATAGAGAGTGATAGTTAGTTTCCCTTATTGATAGGAGCATGTACGTTCACTTGAATATTTTCAATTATATACCCATAATGACCATGTTCAATGATATAAACAAATGAATAGATGATCGAGTAACATTGAGATTATTACAACCATTTTATTTATATATTACTTTCCTAGGTAAGGGGCTATAAACCAAGTTACAATCTCATTCATCTGACATAATAAAAGTAATGGAAAATTAAGTTGTAAATTATATTGCTAATTTAATGTTCATTGAGACTCTTTGGTCCATACCTATGGGATGGCCATACATATTTATTATAAGGTTTACTTTTATTATCATATCTATTGGGTTGGTCATTTCTAATAAAATAAACATATAAAATATGTAAGTTACATTATTAATTTAATGGTTGTCAATATTTATTACACTTAGTGTGTAATTGATCAAATGCATTTATTTTATGGCCATACTTATTTATTGGAGGGTTTACTTGGCCTATCACACAATTTGGATTGGCCATTCCTAATAATGTGAAAGGACAAAGTACACTACCCATGCCTAATATATTAAAAGGATAAAATATGCTAACCATGCCTAGTATTTTATAGAGAATAATAAGGGAAAAGGGGACCTTACCCCATTATACAAAAGGCTCTGACAAATAGATCAAACTAAGAAATACAAAATATGTCCCTAGGAGAATAGGAGACATGAAAAATACCAAAAAGCCAAATAGCCACTGGACCAACAAGCCAACTTCAATAGTGAATACCAAAGAATAAAATCCTAAAAACTTCAAAAATAATGATGCTAATCAATAATAAAAAACTCATCCCAGATCCATCTAGGAAGAGCATGATGAAATCACGATTATATAACTAATTATGTAATTCATTAAAAAAACCACCACCAGAAGCCTTAGACTTTAATTTCCATATTGTCTTCCATGAAATTATCCTAGAACACTACTCATAAAAAATAACCAAAACTATCAAAATTTTTGAAACCAAGATAAACACCATGGCTTCACAAAGATCCTCTATCACCAACTAATCATGAAGTCAAAAATAAACACACCAACTCTAAAACCAAGGATTCTCAAGCTAATAAAACCTATTAAAACCATTACATTAGCAAAAATATAATCTAATCCAAAATCCAAAGAACTGAAAAATACACCTTCAATGAAAGACCCAAAGAGATGCCATAATACATAAAGATTAAAATGGGAAGATGTAAGAAGATCGAGTATTTTATTATTAATTCTCTATATTATTTCCAAGGAGGGTGACCTTTATAGTGCCAATATTTATTAGGAAGAAGGCGAAGAGTTTCAAAGTTAGCCACAAAATTTGATGGAGAATTAGTCTTGTAATAGTTATGGGAGAAATAAATCTACTAGAAAATAGGAATGACTTAAAAAATATCTTGAATGATTAAATTGAGATATCATTAATTAGTTATTCTTGATTTAACAATGTTGATTATTAGTAGAGTCACCTTCTATAATTAGTTTTCTAAAATTAGATTCAATAATAGTTCTCAATACTCTAAGAAGGGATAGTGCTTCATCCAATTTTTTTGAAGACCATGGAATGTTAAAGGCATAATAGGATACCACTTTACTTGATTAATTATGAAGATATCTCCACCTCCAGTAAGACCTAGGTTACCTTTGGATGCCTTGGCAAAAATTTAGCTTGGCAATGTTATCATTTGGGGGATTCCAAGAAGCTCTTAATGTTTTGTTGATTTGAGGAGGGACATTTAACTTGTTTTTCAATAAATTCCATTTTAAGAGAATGTGCATTCCTCTCCAGTGATTTTATTTTTAGGATGAAAAAATTTAGCCTTAAGAACCTCTTGAAAGAACACCTTAATTTTAAGAGTAAGGAATTCTTTGAGAGGGATAAGTTCCTAAAGACTCTATTGTTTCTTTCTTTATAGAAGCTCTAGATGATAAGAGATAGGACCATTTCCCAAATTCTTATGAATTGATACCCTCCCTCTTCTATCTATTTAATCATAAGTTCCTAAATAGATTCTATTTAAACCCAAAATATGTTAATTTTCTTAAAGAACCAAAACCAGATTTTCTAGGCATAATTACAATGAAGGATGACATGGTTCATGGTTTTGAAATTATTCTTTCATAAGATTACCAAGAGGGTTCCTAGAAACCAATCCTTTAAAATCTATCCCAAAAAAGAGTTTTCTTCTTCATGATAAACCACATATTTATGTTAGCTTTAGGAAACCCTCAAGGGGTCCATACTTTTCCCACTTTCCATATTGGGGAATTAATATGAGATATTAAGTTTCATTGAAAAATTTCACAAAGGATCTTCATTCCATTTTAAGCCATCAAACTCCTTATAGTTACTGATATGATGTAAATTTAGAAGTTGTTAAAAAAAATTAGAAGATCATATATATGGTTGGTTGCAGAAAGACTTTGATTTTTACAACCTTTATGAAGGCCCAAAACACTTTAATTAAAAATATAGTAATTCAAAACTTGGGTTTACAACAAGTTTCAAAGGTAATATTACAAAATGTTTAAAGAGGGATGATTGCAAAAAGGACCCACATTAGACTAAAAATCCTTTCAGAAGTTAGCCAATATTCCTTTTTATTTCCCAGTAGATGGTGTTTGAGATAAGGTCTTTACATTTCCCAAGGAAATGCTAGACATGAGGCCCACACATCTAATGCTCTATAGTAAAAATATGGGTAGGATCATATACAATAACAAGATACTTTCTAAGGAGCAAGATGCTCCAAGTGTTTTCTTTATCCTAATATATTCTCCATAGAAGTTTTACTCCCAGAGCTTCATTCATCCTAAACAAATTTGGAGATTATTAGTCATGGATTTTGAAATAATATTGCATATGGTATTAAAACATGTTATGGGAATGAATTTCTTTAAGGAATCTATGTTAGCTTTCTTGGGGGATCAAAGCTAGAAAATTACAATTAAAATCCTTAAATTTTTTTCTCAAGGATATAGTTTCATTGATAGCTTTAATAATATCATTTTTTATAATTTCCTAAAAATATTTGAAAAATCCTAGAGGGAACCCATTAGGGCCTAAGGTTTTGTCATTGTTAATACTTCAAAGCGCATACTAGATTTATTCCTTGGTGAAGAGCTTTATTAACTCATTACTATGATTATCATCAATAATTTTTAGGATAGATTCAAAAATACCTTTTGCTCCCCAATAAAATTAGTGGGGTCCTAAAGGAATTTTTCAAAGTAATGGACTACCTCTTTTTTATTCACATCCAAACTTTAGTATGTGTACCATTGTTAGTCTTGAGGTTTAAAATATTGATGTAATTATGGGTGGATAAAGTAGATTGGTGAAATAATTTTGTTTCATGGTCTCATTAGTTTAGCCAAAACTCTCTAAAGTTTTGTCTCCATAAAATATCCTATTTAACCATAATTGAAATCAACTTTGCACTTAACTCTTTTTCTAGGACAAGTGAGTTTTTTTCATCACCAACCCGCTACACTCAGTCTTAGAGGATTTGAATATACAATTTAGTGATGTTACCCCCCTTAAATATGTTCCTAAAGACTTCCTTATTCCATTTTCATAGGTGATATCTAATATTTTTTAGCTTACACTTTATAATAAACATTCTGGTGCTTCTTCCAGTGGCTAGTTCCTTCCACCAATATTTCAAAAGCCCATAAGATTTGGATCCTTTAGCCACATCAATTTGAATCTAAAGGGTGTGCTATTAGGATAAATCTCTCTTTTATTCATGAGGGAAATAGATAAGTGGTCAGAACTTGACACTTTTAGAATATCTAAGTGAAGGATTTAATTTTGATTTAACAAATGATTAAAGACTAGAAACCTTTTAAGTATTTCAATAATGTTACTAAAAACAACTTTTTTTTAAAAGTGTAAGAGAAGGATCCAAATTTATGAATAGTGTCCCAAATATTATTTTCATTAAGAAATTTGATGAAATATAATTGGGATTAAGTATTTCTCTAAATCCCATATCTTTTCTCATGATTTCTCAAGATACACTTGAAGTCACTAGTAAATATAAATTCTTTAATTTGAAAATATTTTAAAACCATCAATATTTGATTCCACAATATCTATTTAGCAAATAGGCTAGATGGTGTTACAAATTAAAGATGGAAAAAGGAAGTATTCTCCTTGAGGCCTAATATTTTAATACAAATCTATTTTCTTTTAAATCCAATATTGAATAAGTGACTTTAGATTTATTTAAGATGACACATAGGTACACAACTGATCCTTAGCTCTAATTGAAAAAGAATTATTTAATAACTAATTTGGAACACTTTTCTAGACACCCATATTTAAAAAGATTAGTTTCTTAGATACAAACTAGATCTAATTTAAAGATTTGAAGTTATCTCATGATCAACCTCCTTTTGTTACGGGATCCTATCCCACTAAAATTCTATAAGAAGATATTCATTATTATTTAGAAGGGCCTTTCTCCCTTGTAACATGTTTCTCTCTTCTTAATAATTTTAAACTTGTAAATATGACCTTAAAAACTTGTTTTTACAAACCATTGTGAGCTAAAGTCGATAATTTTCATTTTGCTTTGCCCAAGTTAAGTGTTTTTATTGAGAGAAGAGAAATTTGGAGTTGATTCCATTGAATATTTTTAGAAGGGGTTAAAATCTCTTTGTCCCCCCTTCTTTAGCTTTCCTCCACTATAATAGGTAAGTCAATGTTTAGAGAGTGATACTTAGAATTTATCTCACTTATATTAGCCTCAATTGCTTTACCTAAAGTAGGATTTTTAAAAGATTCTAAAATGTGATCTGAATCAAAATTTAAGATAGAAAAATCAAGGGGTTTATAAAAAAATTAGGAGAGGAGATTATAATAAATATGAGGGAGAGGGAGGGGTAAATTTTACCAATAAAATATAAAGAGAAGGGGTGGAAGTCAGGATTAGGTTAGAAATATGCACTAGGAAAAGAGGGATATCCATCATAATATTAGGGTCCAAAATATTGATCACAACTAGAACCATAATAGTGGAAGAGGATGAGACTAGGATTTTTAGACCTATTTAATATAAATATTTGAAAGGTTGGGCGCTTGTGTTTGGGTTTGGAGTGGGGGATAGAATAAGGATGGCATGGTTAGGCCAAGACATAATTTTTCCCATAAATGACCTTAAGCATGACAACCATTACACCTAAAGGGTAACTTATCATTATCATCTTGTTGGACCCAAGTGTGGTCACCAACCATAAGTTTAATCTATTTAAAAAATATATTATTCAAATTAATACTGACACACAACCTAACACATGCACCTACAAATATATTCAAAGTTGTAAGTCTAATGTCTAGAAGGGATCTAATTATAAAACCAATATGATATAAGACATAAACATTCCCAAATTCTAAGGGTAGACTAAAAAGTTTGATATAGATTCGAGTGATATGGAGTTTTAATTTATAAACATCAAGACCCTTTGTCTATTCAAAAATTGAAAGACCATCATTTTTAAAAAACCAAGGTCATTCAACCAAAAAATGTCTCTACCTTATTTGATAGAGAATATGACAACAAAGAAACCTTTGGGGAGGTAGGATAAAGAGAAGGGAAGATCCAATTTATAAGTTGTGGAAGCCCAATTAACCAATTCCTCTAAAGAAAGATAGATATCATTGAATTTAGTGAATTCTTTTAGATGTAACTATGTGAGTGATTTTAGATCTAAAATGATGTTTGATTCAATATCGATATGCTATTTTCATGTTTTTGATTTTATTCATTTTTTAAACCTTATTTTTATTCATTCTTGTTCTTGGGTTAAGATCTCTTTTTACTAATCTAGTTTGATTAACAACCTTTTGAGTTTATAGAGTCATTTTATCTTCACATCTCTATCTTTCTTTTGATTTATCTATTTTCATTTTTAATTCATGATTTGGAACTAAGAATTTCTAATTTATAAATTAAAATTTCTAACTTTATAATTGGTAATTACTATTTTTTATTTATTTTAATTTTCAATTATTAGTTTTGAAATAAATTTTAATTTAATTATTTAATGTAATTTTATTTCCACTTTGTATTATTATTCTTACCATAATATTTTTTATATTGTTTGATATTTGATATTTTTAATATTTCCTTATGGTTTTTAATCATAAATTTAAGTTCTTTATATTATTCTACTATGATTAACTTAATTGTTACAATGATTTCTTCCTCTCATCTTGACAATAAATGAATAAATACCTAAGTTTGCAATCATTAGTCATTTTATTTTCATTCTTACCCTGATGATGGTTTACAGAGTGTGACCTAAAATGTTACATTGATAAAAAAATCATTCACACAATTACATTTAGAAACATTCACTAAACTACATAGATTGTGGAAATACTATTGCTCTTACCATTGAAATTCCAAAAAAAAGACCTTGACTCAAGGATAACTACTTCATTCTCCATTATTTTATGGATTTAGGTTAGTGGTAGGTCTAATCATGGTCACCTTCAAATAACAACTTGCTTTTATCTTTATAATTGAGCATTTGACCTATTTATCTACCTAGATTTGATGGGACTGAGATGCCCTTTGATTTCTTGTTCTGAATGAGAGGAAAGAACCTCTCTATGCTCATATTTATTTTAGACTTTCTTGGTTTTATCTTGAATCAAT